>CM048747.1:231261770-231426770 GCA_026315105.1 Locusta migratoria
CCACACCATGAACCACGACTTTTTTAGTGTACTGCCTAAGTTTAATATCTCTTTGTTACAGGTAATTTTCTGCTGTTTTTCTTCGACAGTTAAAGAGACATCAGCATTCTTAATAACTCCTTGCTTGGTAGTCATGAAACAGGGGACACTTTCACGGTGTAGAAGTTTGCCAAGAGCCATAGGGTGTAATCTCCCAATGTTAGCATTACAGCTTTCTACAAACACATAGTAAGTTCCTTCATCTGTCTCTGAATACTTGTTTCCCTTGCTCAAGTTCAAACGCTTTAGAACATTTATCCCAGAATGTGAAGCACGAGCACTAACTTCCACAGTGTTAATAACATTTTGATAAGAAGCTAGTGCGCTACTTACTGTCTGAGGTTGCGGCAATGATACGATAGAAACATCTCTTGCTTCCTGAGCGTTGTGGAGCTCAGTGGATTCGTGTCTTGGTTTTATGATTGTATTTCTGGCCTCTGATGTTGACGAAGAAGATGTTCGTTGCCGTTGTTTTGCATTGTTGTTCACGGATGTCACAGGACGTGTGGGATCTTCAGGATGTATGTCCTCATTTCCTGATCTTATGGTTGGTCTGTTCGTGGAAAATTCGCAGAAGGTGCATTCCCTGTCACCTGACCAGTATCCGGTGGCTCGCCTAAATCCTCGTGCATGTCAACACCGAGCTTTCGCTCAGTTACAGTTACAAATTCTACTTATCAGCGAAATGCACTTAATCACTGACGCTAGTAAGAGATTTTGCACCAGAATACCGTTCAAAAAGATATAGGTTCGCTAATTAACTTAAAAAAAAAACGCGCTTGAAATGAAAGGAGATTAACAGCTATGTACACCAAAGATCACTACATGATGCTCCATTTCACCTTACATTGAATATCAATTCCCTCTTAATTATACCGAAACTTCTAAAATACCTCAACGAATTATGTATATGACTTTTAGTAGCTTTAAGCACAGAATAATAATATTTGCAATATCTTCTTATAAAATGTAAACTTTCACGGACAGAATGGTCAAAATTACTAAAAATTTCCTGGCTATTATGCTGTGGTCTTGTGGATTTATTCTGGAAACCCAACATTTCGTCCCCGAATGTGGAGGACATTTTCAAAAATATTTAGAATGTTTTATCTTCTACATTCTTGACAGATTGGTCAAGGGTCAACGAATCTGAATATCTAAAGACAAGAGGTGGGGCAGTGATCTCTAGGGTCTGTCTCACGGCAGTAGCCACTTAGCTGTTTGGACGTTTAGATGTCGGAAGTTTATGTCTTGTGACCAGTCAATTTTGTTTCAAGATGTCTTCCTATTTCAATATGCTCTGTTCTGCCACACTGAGCGAGTGAAACTGTTTCACCCATTTGAAGTCAGTCGGCAGCCATGTTTGTTTCTTCAGAAGACTATTAGACAGGGATGGAATGTGATTCCCTTCAACTCAGCCCGTTCACATGGGCCCCCAAGACCGGATTTCGTAAACCAATTTCCTAATTTCGCTTTTGGTAGGTAGTGTGAACACTCCGAAATCGATTCTGGAACTCCATTTCTGTAAAGCGGTTTTCCAATTCCACAATCGATTTTCATGCCCATGTAAATGCTACCGTTTTTGAAGCGTTCTTGGCCTATCAGGATGTGTTTTATTTTTAGGAATATTTGGAACATATATACAGAGTGACATTTTCTACTGTGAAATAAAAGTATAAATATTATAGTGAGCATGAATCTGTGTATTTAAGTACAGAAAAATAGCGATTTTGCTTACTAAATCAGGAACTTATTCAACTGTTTCTCAGCCGCCATATTTTGCTAGGAAATCCGATTCAGGGTGTAATATGTAAACACGACAGCGAAAAAGGGTTTACGAAATTCGGTTTTCGGAAGATGTGTTGCATGTAAAGGCCAATTCGCACTAGGGATGGCGGTTATCGCTGAAACAACCGGTTTTCGGTTATACCGGTTCTTTTCATCTCCAGTTTAACCGCACCGTAGAAATTGCTCAAGATAACCGGTTTTTTAAATAACCGGTTTTCGATATTTATTGCTATTATTTCCAGTACAGTTCGACCGAAACATATTTTGCGACCTAAACAGAAACCGTAATCGAATTTTAGGTTCTTCTAGTTTTGGCCGAAACCGAAAATTACGAAATTTAGTTAAATTTTAGGTACATTTACGTTATACAACAAATCACTAGTCTTTCCATATTTTGCAAGATCCCCTCCCAATACTGCGCCTTCTTGAGGATGTGTAAGCCTAGCCAGGAGTCCGTAGAAGACGATATTCGAAGGATACAGATTTACTGGCCTAGTATTTCCATCCGGCAGTTGCAAATATTGAGCCAACCATTCCGTAAGTGGGACTTGTGAGTCAGCGCATACGAATATCTTGTTATACACACAACATATATAAGTTACCATCAGTAAATAAACTTCAATCAGTGCTGCAGAAGTTTTTCGAAAAATAAAGTCACAGTTCCGACTAACAGTATGATTGTTGTCAGTGTAAATTTACGTAAATTGAACTAGGAAAGCTGTGTACCACATGATCAAACAATGTTCAAATAGGTGTGAGTTCTTATGAGACCTAACTGCTTAGGTCATCGGTCCCTAGACTTAAAAACTACTTAATCTAACTTAAGCTAAGGACAACATACACACCGGTGACCGAGGGAGGAGGGAGGACTCGAACCTCCGACTGGAGCAGCCGCGCAGTCTGTAACATGGAGCCTCAGACCGCACAGCTACCTCGCGAGGCACCACATGATCAATGTTACCTAAACCCACATTAGTTATTAAAAAGCCCCTCGCTTTCAAGGAATCACATTAATAAAACTTGTTAGCATAAAAATATGATAATACCCAAACTTACATAATAGGTTATGAATCGAATTTACCTTCTCTTCCAAGAAACATTTTGTATCCTTTCTCCTTAAATGACACAGCATATTTGTAGTACCTCCACCCGTTTTCAGCTTTTTAAAGCAAATGGAGCATTGTACCTCACCGCTAATGTACTTCATGAAGTACTTCCACACTCGGAATGGTGCTATTTAAGACACAACTGATGTCTGGCGTCGACAGCAAGAAACTGCCGCATGACCAGATGGAGGCAAGTCTCGTATACTGCCGGTACACGCGCGTCGTCTAATAGGCCACGGCTCACGGTAACAGGTGCATCAATGCTTCAATAGCTGCACCAGTCCTTAAGTTCTTATGCCACGCGCTTCTGACTGCCGGGATTGTTCTTAAATTAACACTGATGGCTTTCTTAGTTTCTGTGATGACCTAATATTTCACAGCAGTGGAAATTTTAGGAATAGCCCTAAATATTAGGGTCTACTAGTTTTCATTTTTAAAAATTATTTACAAAAAACACATTTTGAACCACTACTACAGGAAGTAGTCGGTTTTTTTACCCGGTTCTTGGCAATAACTAAAAGAAACCAGTTACAACCGACACCAAATAAATACCTAAAAAAACCGGTTATTCAAAACTAAAATACTGGTATCGGTTTTAACCGGTCGGTTTTTCCCATCCCTAATTCACACTGTCCATCACGTCACGTCACCGTCTGTCAGAACATTGCTCAATGCATATCTAATGCTGGCCTTCACAGTGTCTGTCACCAGACCATCAAGTCACATCACGCCACATCAAGGTTTCTCGGGAAGAAAGTTTTGACGGTTGATGTCATCCGTATGTTGCTGATCACATGATTATCAAAGCTCCTGCTACATGTCCAAAACATATTATTTGGTTGTTCTTTCGTGTAGTTGTCTTTCTTGTAGTTGTCATTGTTCTTACTTTCTGCAACATGAATGACGAAATTTAAATTGAAAGAGTTCGACAACATACTGAATTGTATGACATGAGAGACATTAGATACTCAAACACAATTCGTAAAGACGCATTGTGGAATAAAATAGGAGCAGTTGTGGGAATACCACGTAAGAAAATGTGAAATACATTTTTATAATCAGCTGTGGGCTCGTTCTGTTCGAAATCAGTGCCGCGATTTGTGTTTGTTTCTCCTCCTAACTGTAGTGGCGCTACTTCCGTTGTGTTTGCGTCGACCGCTGGGACACGACGGCCAAGTGAGTGGGTCTATGACAGCCAATGCAGGCGCTTGGGCTGGGTCCGTGAAAGTTCACCATTCAGCGTGGACGCCAAACTGGTTTTGAGTCTGGTGTCGCCGGCTGTTTTCTGCTTTGGTGTTAAGTTTGACTTCGCTGTTGCGTTAGTTACGTGTTTTGAAATGTCTCCCATGTGAGGACGAACTTGAATTGGTATATTGAGCGAAAGGAGCGTTTTGCCCTTCTGTGGCTTGGTTGCCATCCCTAGGCGTAGTCAGAACTTAGAGTTTGGCCCTTTTCCCTGTCGTCGTCATTCCTGCCTTCAGCGAGTTGTGATTTGCATCCTTCTGTTCGTGTCTTTTCTGAGTGGTCTGGTGACTATCCATACATGTGGCAGTGACGCTTGCCCGCAGCCTTTGAGGAGGTTTGGTTTTAACTGTTTTTCGCCTCCTCCGCTATGTCAGCCATGGCGGTCCTCTCCCTACAAAGATACTCATGTGTTATGATTATTAATTTAGGGATTGTTGTTGTACCACTGTTTAGCAAACTCATAGCAGAAGCCTTACCTGATGAGCACAATGTGTTCTGGCAAATATTTAAAGGGCGTTGTTCAATTAAGCTGTTGATGTTTTTGGTATAATTGTGTATTAACTCAAAGGGGTACCTTAATATATCTAGTGTTACTGCCTTTTAATTGTCTAGTTTTGGCCAACGTTTTTTAAAGTATTTTTATTGTGAAAATTACCAAATTTAAGCTGCGCAATATGTGTTTAAAAAAAAAAACACATTAGTTTAATCTATCTATGGTTACTGTGTGCATCTTTCGGGCCAGTACATTGTAATTGGAGTCTTGTTTATTGCAAATGGTCATGTTTCATTCTAAATTGCACAAGGGTGCTCTGGCCAATGTTTAAGCGGCAGAGTTCAATTATGCTGTTGGTGTTTACTTGCATAATTACCTAAGCTAAACTTGCTGGCGCCACTGTTAATAGGGTCTAAGCTTTCTTTCTATGCATAATGTGCTCTGCCTAGTATTTTAAAAGACGCTGTTTAATTACCCTGCGCATTGTGAAACTTCCATAACTGACTTATATATATATATATATATATATATATATATATATATATATATTATACAGGGAAACTTTCCCGGTGGGATAAACAAAAATAAAAATAGAAAAGAGATGACTTACCAAAAGGACCGGCTCGTCGAGAGAAACAAATAAAATCACACACAAACACACATACAAGTTTTCGCCACCACTGGCAGCTTCTTCAGGAAAAAGAGGAAAAAAGGGAAGGAAAAGGGAAGGATATGGGTCTCAAGGAAGTGGAAAAGGAGTCATTCCAATCC
Organism: Locusta migratoria; assembly: GCA_026315105.1. Taxonomy (NCBI): domain Eukaryota; kingdom Metazoa; phylum Arthropoda; class Insecta; order Orthoptera; family Acrididae; genus Locusta; species Locusta migratoria. The sequence continues at coordinate 231,267,213 of CM048747.1, forward strand.
CAGGAGTGGAAGGACTTACCTTAGGGGAAAAAAAGGAAGGTAAACAAATACGCACACACTCAGACATATCGAAACGCAAACACACCTAGACAGACATTCGTGAAAAGCAAAGAAGTTGGACAGAGATACCAATTGAGGCAGAGGCTCTGTCCACAGAACCAAGGCAAAGATGCTAAAGATAGTGGGCGGGAATTTGAGTTAGCGGAGATTGAGACCAGGTGGGCAACGGGAGGAGAGAATAAGCTGAAGGGCAAGTTCCCATCTCCGGAGTTCTGAAAGGTTGGTGTCGGTGGGAAGTATCCAGATAACCCGGACGGTGTAACACTGCGCCAAGATGTGCTGGCCGTGCACCAAGGCATGTTTAGCCACAGGGTGATCCTCATTACCAACAAACACTGTCTGCCTGTGACCGTTCATGCGTATGGACAGTTTGTTACTGGTAATTCCCTCATAGAACGCTTCACAGTGCAGGCATGTTAGTTGGTAAATCACGTGGGTGCTATCGCAAGTGGCTCTGCCCTTGATCGTGTACATCTTCCGGGTTACTGGACTGGAGTAAGTGGTGGTGGAAGGGTGCATAGGGCAGGTTTTACAACGGGGGCGGTTGCATATATATATATATATATATATATATATATATATATATATATATATATATATATATATATATATATATATATATATATATATTAAAAAGAGAAAAAATATCAATTGTCTAAACAGAATCATAACAGCCCATTATCTCAGTGTGCTCAGAGATACCGTTTGCATCTTTTGGGCCAGTAGATTGTAATTGTCGTCTTATTTATTGCAAATGGTCATTTACGTTATGTGGTGAGGTTTCATTCTAAATTGCACAGTATGCTCTGGCCAACGTTAAGAAGCAAAGTTCAGTTACACTGCTGATGTTTGTATACTTGCCTAAGCAAATCCTGTAGCGCCCACTGTTTATTATATCTAATGTTACTGCGTTTGCTATTACTTGCTCTGTCTTTCTTTTAAAAATGGTATCCTTGTTGTAATATTGTTTTTTTAATCTTACCTTGAAAGGTGACGGTCATTGTTGTCTTTCAATTTTCTTATTTCTCGCCTCATGTGTTTCTTTATTATTTTAATTGCTTAATTTTGATTTTCGTCGCATGAAATTAATTTTTTAAATGTTTCCTAACTTCTATATTCTGCTTCTATATTCTGCATTAGGATTCAGGTGTATACGTTTATTTAGTTATTCTTTTTGATGTAGTGCTTCTGATTTCAAATTCTTTCCTTACTGTTGAGTCGGCATTGTAGAGCAGTATGGGTCAGGGCTCTTGGGCAGTCGGTTAGGTCACAGGAATCCAGCGTGATGCCAGCTCCTATCAGGATTTTGGAGAAATCTGGCCACCCGACGGCTCCCTATACTGTATTGGGTTACGCTGGCCGGTTCCGCACGACGACACGAGTGACCGGCCGTTACCTGTGGTTTCCGCTGTGAGCTCGCACAATGCATTAGCTGTTTAGGGAGACTGGCACCTGTCTGGCGCCGCGGTGGTTCTTTCGTTGTGCTAGCAGTAGAGGAAAAAACGTTTGGTGGTTGCCAGACGCCTTGATTTTTTTTCCGTCCCTAAACTGTCAGTAGTAGGTAGCATAGTTTATGATTTAATAAATGGCAGGGTGCTTCAAGTTGGCGTCTCTGCGAAGTGAAATCTGTCTGGCACAGCAGGACAGTGTCGCCAGCAGTAGTAAAAATATCCACCAAGATGCCAACTAGTGATAATTCGCAAAGAATTTCCTAGTATTGCACGTGCGTACGTGAGAAAGCTGTGTGTATTGGGGGGGAGGTTAAAGAGTCGTTGGCGGCAAACTCCGAGATTGGCTGTTGTTGCTACTTTTTCTCGTTTTTGTTGTATGCTACTTCTGGCGTTGCATACAGATTGGGAAGGTCATTAGCGGGTCGATGAGATTGGCTCTTTGACGAGTAAAGCGTGGCCACGTGCTCGGGTGGATCTGGGCTGTGGAGATGAGTTTCTTTTAGTTGTTGGGTGAACGGGGACTCAGTGAGGCTCCGCCGCCAAGAACAGTAGCCTCGGCTCTTGCGCGCATCATATCGTTGTCAAGTTACACACCACAGTTGCGGTTTGCATGTATCTGTGTTTTCAGAGTTTTGTTTCACTGGGTGCGACCAGACCTCGGCAATTTGTTGTTGCTTTATTATTATTGTATTTTTGCGAATAGAATCCACAGCTGCTGCACCAGACTTCTGACATCGATGCCGCTGCTGCATGACTGTCACCCAGTGTTTGGTACAGTCTTTGCTTGCGCTGCTCCAGTCTTGGTTAGGATTCAGCTCTTCGTTTTCTAATGGGATCATTTGCTGTAGCTACCTTCTTTCTTTCCATTCAGAGTGGGATGAGATAACGAGGTCTATTTCTAAATTGACTTTCAATGATAGACTCCTAAAAGATATAGCCAGTCATTTGAATTAATTTTCAATTTTATTTGTACGAGTTTATATTTCATTTTTAGAGGTATTTGGAGAACTCTTTTTATTAAATATTTTGCAATCAGAGTGTGACACTTAGTCAATACAATTGTAATTGGTTAGGTTGTACAAATTTGCCAATATATGTAATTTTTACCAATTTTGTATAACCTTATTTCTCTAAACCCAGTCAATATTTTGGAGATAAAATAGTAAGTTTCTATTGACAGTATGGCGAATGATCTGATTATCTTTTCAAAAATTGATTCATGATAGAATTTTACTATTATTATTATTATTTCTTGGTCTTGCTCTGATATGCCACTGTTCAGTTAGGTCAGGAATATATTTTCTATGTTTTGTAATACATTTGTGCCGACCCAAATTTATCAGATCTATAAATATATAGTATATTCTCATATCATTTGCATATTTAACAAATTACATATATCGTGATCAAGCATACTTGGCCATTAAACTCATACATATGAATGTTACAAATGACTCAAGTCACGTTGGGTCTACGATACATCTCACAACCTGTTATTTTGTAAAGGCAAATGATTGCTCCCTTCTTCCTTTGAATGTAGAGGATCTCCTTATTGTATTGTGCTGAGCATCTCTATGTTTATCTATTCCTGCCAGCTGTTAGCTGATGTTAAGCGTGATGTTAAATATTGTCCTTACTAATAAATTACTTTGTCTTGGTATTTTGATGAAAATGTCGATTAGTGATCCCCTCCTGTGCCCAGTATGAATGTACTTTTATTAAAGGGATTAAAATCCAGGTTTTCATATCAATTTTAGTTAAATCAAGTACAGGGTGTCTCACGAAAGACGCCTGCCAGTCGTCCACCTATCGTGCGGTATGGCTCCCGGCCGACACCACAGCATCTGCCGGCCATGGCAGCGCCCGATTCTTGGACTCTATTGTGCCACGGGCACATACACTGAGTTAAAGTCTCAAAAACAACTTACCTAAGCTTACCTTTATTTACAGTAGATGTTCAAAATGATGACCCTCTATGGAAAGAGCGGCCTGACATCTCTTGAACACATTTGCGAACACTTGACGAATTTCGGCTACCGAAATCTGTGAAATGACTAGTCGAATCTTTTTTCACAAAACAGTAAATTCTGACAGGTATGTGAACAATATCCTGCATCCATTTTTTCAAGAACTTTCACCCAACGAAAAGCTGTACGGTTATTTCATGCAGGACAATGCAAGACCACACATTGCCAATGCTTCTATGGCAGCAATACGAAGAGTTTTTAATGATGGGATAGTTGACTGGCCTCCTCGTTCTCCAGATCTATATCCCTGTGACTTTTATCTTTGGGGAATGTTAAAAGACAAGGTGTATGCAACCAAACTCCATTCTGTGGAAGAGTTGGAATACAGGATTCGACTAGTCATTTCCCAGATTTCGGCAGCCGAAATTCGTCGAGTGTTCGCAAATGTGATCAAGAGATGTCAGACCGCTCTTTCCATAGAGGGACTCCATTTTGAATATCTACTGTAAATAAAGGCAAGCTTAGGTTATTCAAATGCCAATGTTTTTTGGACTTTAACTCAGTGTATGCGCTTGCGGGACAATAAAGAGTCCGAGAATTGGGCGCTGCCATGGCCGGCGAATGTGGTGGCAGTGCCCAGGAGCCGTACGGCGTAGAGCCCTGTATTGTGTGAGTACCGCCAACTGGGCGGGTGCCGCCATTGTAAGCCTATCTCGCAATAGCAGGGCTATGCAGGGATATGTTAAATTAGCAGTTATGATGAAGGGAACCGGTCTGAACATCGACGTGGTATGACAGTACATTAAGTAAACAATGAACTAAAGTTTTTAATTGTTTTCTCACCTCTACTGCGAATATTAAAGAAAAATTGGTAATCTGAGATCAAGACCTTTTATTTTTGAGCAAACTAGTTGTAAAATTGTTTCGTGGAAAGTTTTGTCAAAAGTAATATTTGTAGTAATGATAAGAGACTTTAAATCGCTAGAGTTTATATATTTCATTTAATGTACTGGTACTTATTAAAATACAAATATGTAGTTTAGTTATTTAGGCTGCCAAGGAAAAGAATAAAAATTGGAAAGTAACAAATTAATTTGTCTAAAAATTTTGAAAGGTATTTTATCTACATAGTAACTGCGTCTTAAAATACCTTCACGGCATTCATTATGCCAATACTTTCATCACCGCACTCTGCTTGGCGATTATATTTTCTCAGAAGAATATGTACTCTAGTGGTTAAAAAATACGTGCACAACTTTTTCCACAACACTGTGACACGAAAGAATATTTTGGAACACGTTCATTGATTGATTTATGCCCAAGCAGCATTGTTCATTATCTTGAAATGTATAAAAAAAGTTTTGTCTAAATACATTGCGATAAATTTACGTAGAATAGTAAGATACGAATCTTATTTATATACATACAATATATGTAAACGGTTCTGCCTGTCCAAACTTTCGTCATATTCAGTATAAATGCGAAATTCGTCAAATACGGCAGATTATGTTAGATTTTCACGTATTTGTATCTTTTAAAAATATCTTTTCTCTTACATGATTGTCCGACCAACATTCCTTGCAAGAAACAGATGAACCTAGACGTTTACTCGATAATGCAATACAAATTTGTTACTTCACACAATTTTGCATTCTCGTATCGAAATGCATGTTTTCTTCCAATGCGATGCACTCGCAATTCGCGTCTTTTCTCATTCCTTTCGCCCTGTGGAATGCGGAAACCTCGGACTGTCTTAGTGTAACAATTCACTGCACGACACTGCGGCATTCTTCACCATATATAAAAGTGGAATATGCTATGTTAAGCTCTTAATTGAATACACAATGAGTCTACAGATTTCAAACACCTCTATATGCTAAAATAACAGCGAGTTAAGTGAAATATACCATTTATGCTGATGGACTGCTTAGGCCTAAAATGGCGGCCGTGCCCCACCCGTGCTCAACTGACCAATAGCAGCCAGCGGTTGTCGGCAAGCGACACATAAAAGGTTGGCGCTACTCTCCCAATACAGGGCTATAGTATGGCGCGATCCGCTGACGCCTGGCAGGCGTCTTTCGTGAGACACCCTGTATAAGAACAAAGGTGTTCAAAGATTGTAATTTAAACAGCCTCAAACGGCTCATTCCATGGAAGACCTCCATGTGCACTGTTAAAAGAGTCTCTAAATATTGTTCGTGAACAAATGCAGAGCCGCCTTGCCTGTGTAAATTTTTTTTACATTCATGAAGCTCGTGGAAGCTTCGTTGGTTCTCTCAGGAACAACGTGATCTTTTATAAAATTGTGTAAAATACACGTTGCCATCACAATTCTGTCCACGTTTTCTGACATGGCATGAATTCTTCTGAAATAAATTCGGAATTTTTGTGCCATTTGACCAAACGCATTATCTGACACTCTCCTGGCCCTCAGCAGCTTAGCATTAAAATTTTGATTTTCAATATTATTTGTGGTGTGTGTTTTGAGTTAAGGATGTAACAAGTAAGTTTTAAGAGGGAATGCCCCATCACCAAGAATCACATGTGGTGCCTTCATGTTTGTCCCTAGTAAATTTCGATTTTTTGGAACTTTTAGTTTATTGCCTTCCAATGCTTTGCCTGGAATGGTATTGGCAAATATTCCATCATCACTGTTTTTGTCATAGGCACCAATGTCCATAGCGATAAATTTTTATTTGGCATCCACTAATGCAAGCAATACGATTTGAAAAGTTTGTATATAATTAAAATATTGTGAAACATTTCTTCGTGGTGCCATTATTTGTACATGTTTTCCATCAATGGCACCTAAACAGTTTGGAAAATTCCACATTTGCCAGAATTCTTCAGCTCTCTGATTCCAGCCCTCTTCAGTTAGTGTGGGCATTACTTCCTTCATCATTACATCAATTATGGCTTGGCAATCTTCTCTCACTATCTTATGCACAATAGAGTGTCCAAGGCGAAAACTGAATGAAATAGTTTGCAATGAATCCCCAGTTCCAACGTATCTGGAAAACTTTAATAAGTGGTGTTAAACACATGCTATTCTAAATATGAAATCTTACATATTTATAATTAGTTACCTATTTGTTTTATATTAACTACAGGACGTACTTCCTAAGTGAAATAGTTCAAAAGACTTTCATCTTGTGTGTGTAATTTCTTATGCAATTTGGCAGTTTTTCAAAGCACCTGAGACTGACTGGGTACTTACTTTTCAATAACTATTTTGAATGTAATAATGGTTCCAGGAAACATTTCATCCATCATATCTACTTCTATGTGAGTAAAATTAGTATGTTTTACTTTTATTTCAGGTCCTGAATGTAAATCGAGATGGACATTATTACAGAAACAGTACAGGAAAACCTTGAATAAAAAAACAGAGTGGCCAAGCTGCAAAAAAATCACGGCCTTGGTAGTACAAGTCTCACATGAGTTTTTTAATCCCATATTTCACGGAAAGGAAGACAACATCATTTTATTGAAATATTTGAAGCAGAAGAAGAAGAACAACAACAAAATGACAAAGAACAACAACATGAAGTAGTAGAGGAGGAGGAGGAGGAGGAGGAGGAGGAGGAGGAGGAGGAGGAAGGAGGATGTGATACTCTGCCATTAATATCAAGCTTAACGGTAGAAGCAAATACTCCATCTGGCAATGCAAGAAAGAGGAGGAGAAACTATTCCTCAATGGATTCAATGGAGATGGTGAGACACTTATTGGCAAGACAGAGAGTAGTCAAAGATAACGTTTTTCGAATAGTTACTGAACTAGAAAAAGAAGAGGCAGATATGCAAAATTTCAGTGTAAATTTTAACCCAAATGATTAATACAATGTGTTGTATGAGTGCACGTAAGTTTCCTTGATCTTTTAATTTGTAATAAATAACTTAAAAGAATGTGTGTGTTGTTATTCACAAAGTATACCTTGTCACTTTTTTTGTGGTAACTATGTGTCTGCAATATATTTTGATAGCATTTCCAGATTGTTGGTGTTGTACTGAATTAAGATAGTCATATGTTGTGGCTAGAATTTTAAGAGTCACAAATACTTTGTGTGTTATCAGGTTAGTTAATAGTGACAATTGTGTGTCATCAAGCATTAGTTAAAGAAATGGGCCGATCCTTCAGATATTGTAACAAGGGCAAAAGGCTTTATCTTTCGTGAAGTATACATCAAGTAATGCATTATAGACCTAGTTATTCAAGTGTATTATGTAGTCTTGGACTACAAAATGTTGCCAGAAACTATACAGTCATAGTATGTTTATTACAAATACTCAATTACTGTGATATACATTTGCATAAAATAACTGCACAGTAAAGTTATTTATAGCTTGCAGCTTTCTGATGAGTGATAATCACAACCTGCATTGTGTACTGAAGAAAGCATACAAAGAAACTTTCATCTTGCACTCTCATAACCACATACAAACTTGTCAGTGGCAATTTGTTGTAAAATATCAAAGCAAAGATAAATTAATGAGAGATTTCATATGTTGAAACATCAGAACACTGAGCTATATTTTACTAGCTTTGGATTCAAGACTTCACGATAATTGTGTGTGTATAGTTGTAATGTGTCAAGCACTACATGAGCATCCTGGCTAGACAAGATGGCCAAATGGATTAGTTTTTGGATATTTATGGAGGTCTTTTTGGACTATTACTGTCCTGGGTTATTTCTTTCACAGTTGTATGCCCAGACAGAGACCTGCTACCTGTCATGGAAGATATATCAAAGTGTTCCATGGTATGGAAAAGACTCTGAGAATACTCAAAGAGAAGTTGTTGGTGATGTTCTGTTGTTAGTTACAAGTGTGGATTGTTAGAGTTAATATTATTCTGAGTCCAGTTATATCTGGTTGAAAAAGATGTATACCAGATAATTGCATTTGAAAAGATGTATACCAGATAATTGCATTTGAAGAAGCTGTATTAATGATTGAATAAACTCCTTTTGATATTTAAATTTTATATTAACTGTATCCTCATTTAAATAATGAGATTGAGTTGATTGAATCTCTTCTTCTCTTCCAACCTTCATTTTCAAAGCGAAGAATTTCGATTGCACTTTAAACCTGAGAAGATCTATAATAGAGGCACTGGTTTCCAGGACCTGTACTAAAATATAATATACCAAAGGTACAGGAAGACTTTTAATACTTATGTGCTGTTATTCGTATTATGAAGACTTACACGGTCACATCACATAATATGGCGACCATGGCAGGACGAACCTGTGCGTGAGAGAGAGAAGGGGTTAAATTTTGAATCTCAAAATCAGAAGCAAAATTATGAAGTTTTTTTACGAAAATTTTATATTTCTTCTGTGGAAGCATAAGATTGCCTTGGCAACGGAAGTAAATTATATAAACAGAAAGTAACATCTGTCAAATGAAGAAACTGATAAAAGATGAAGAATTATAAATCGTTAATGGAAATTTCTTCAAAAACGCCAAATAATTTATTTGAACAATTGGTCAATTCCATCACTTCAACTATTAAATGTATGGCTGATCAAGGGATTTGCTGCCTGTAAAAGATCAAGATAAACCTACACCTGCTCCAGGGGTATGGGTCCGGGACTTCAATGCAGACCTGACAGCAAGTTCGTAATGTCATGGGGCAACGACGAGTGACTGCAGAGACATAGACTCTGCAATTGCATCTCGCCACTACATCAGGGCAACGTCACTTACTTGTGAGGGTAAAAGTTTCAATTTACTTTATTATTGTGAATTAGTGATTTCATATAGTGTCGAAGAAAGTGAGTTGTTTATGAATGTCTATTACTCGTCAAATGACCCAAGAAATGGAACAACCACCCATCTGGCTCCTCAAATTTAGTGAAAAACTCGGTGACGATTAAAGTCATTAAGTAAATAATTTATAAGTGATGTAAAATCTTACTGAAAAGTTAAAATCCAATTCTAAAACACAAAATCTTTAAACCAAAAGTTAGAATCTAGCTTTGATGATATTAAAACTTTACAGAAAAATTTAGAGACTAATTCGAAAAATGTAAAGACCTTAGTATCAAACATCGACAGTAAAGTAAAATTAGTGTTTGACAAATTAAATGATCAGTTTCAATCGCAAAATGAAAGCTTAGATACTTTAAATAATCAACTGGTTACCCATGTTCAGGAGTGTAAGGAGAGGTATGATATTCTAGAAGGACAATTCAGTAACTTGAAACAGCTACTAATTACTAAAGAGGAGGCAGAAGCAGTTTCCAAAAGAATAGTAAATGAACAGCTAGATTTGGTTAAAGATTCTATAGTTGATGATCTCAAACATAGTGTATTTCAAAATGAAGACACTATTTTTGGTAATCTACAGTCTTTAAATCAAGAATTACATATTACTAATCAAAGATTACATGCTTTAGAGACTAATTCTAGATCTGAAATCTCAAAAGACTGTATATAGGATTATTTTTTGGGACTTAACTACGGGGTTATCAGTCCCTAAACTTACAAACTACTTATCAACTAGCTTATCCTAAGATTGGCACAAATATAGGATTGTTACTGAAACTTTACGAGCCTTAGAAAATCTTCAAAATTTAAATGAAATTGGTTTACCTGTAAATGAAATCAGTAATTGGGAACAACGAATAGAGGAAATAGCAGAGAAAAAATTCAAGTAAAAAGTAGAGAGTACACATGAAGGAGACCATAGAGGACAGGAATCTGAATCAACTGACCAAATACGCAGAAGTGAAACCATTGTTTAAAGAAGGCTCTAAAGAAGATATGGAAAATTACAAATTTCATATCAAAAAATCAATTTGGCTTTCAAAAATGAAAAAGTAGAATCTATGCTATCAATGAATTTGTCAACAAAGTTGTTTCCTCCTTAGACAAATCACAAAAAGCAGCAGGAATATTCTGTGATCTATCCAAGGCGTTTGACAGTTTGAACGACTCCCTATTATTATATAACATGGAAAAATATGGAATTATGGGTACTGCACTACAGTGGTATATGTCATATCTAACAGAGAGGAAACAAATGGTTGTCATAACATCGAGCAAACGAAAATACACCTCTAAGTGGAGAGCTAGCCCATGAGGGGTACTACAAGGTTCAGTTCTAGGCCCAATCATTTTTCTTTACTACATTAATGACTTACCCATAAATATAAATTATCATTCAGTTCTATTTGCTGATGACACTTCAGTACTGATTGAAATCAACAAAGCAGGCGAAATTCCTGAAAATGTCTTAAAGACCCTAGAAAACCTAGATGTCTGGTTCTGTCTAAATGGTCTAAAATTAGCTATAACAAAAACATAGGTAATGCAATTTAAGAAAGAATAGTCTAAATTAAATATTTACAGATTAAGCAAAATAGTCAGGAACTACATGAAGTAGATCGTGTTAAATTCTTGGGAATGAAATTGGACAGAAATCTATCCTGGTCCTCACACATAGACTGTCTAAAAAACAAATTAAACAGCCTTGCATTTGCTATGTTCATCCTAGCCAATGTAGACACAAGAAAAATAGTGTACCGTAGCTATTTTGAGTCAATTGTGAGATATTTTGAAGAAGACAAGAATATTAATCCTGCAGAAAAAATTATTAGAAACTGTGTGGTGCAACGCCAAGAGAATCCTGTCGTCCATTATTAAGAGATATAAATATACTGTGTGTTACCTCAATGTACTTATTTGAAATAATTCCTTTCATAAATAATAATCCAGAACTATTTCTTCATAATAACTTCCAGCACAGTTATGAAACAAGGAACAAAGACATGCTCCCTACACATAGACTAAATCTATATGCCCAGGCTCCACAATATATGGAAATGGAAATACGGAATAAATTAAGAAACACACATTTTGGAAAAGTTGAAACTGAATCAATGAAAAGAAAATTATACAGCACTCTGGTACAAAAATGCTATTATTCAATTGAAGAATTCTTAAATGATAATCTGAGTACTTGAGCAGGATAAAAACATATAATTATATACTGTGATTTTATAACTATATTGTATGTATATATTATTATTTTAAACTGACGAGTCTCCTGTACACTAAATCAATGATTTAACTTGTATGTTACGAGACAATAAAATTCTGATTCTGACAATTTAGATGCATTTTGGAATGCTTTAGAAAAAACTAAGGAAAATCTCTAAGGCACAATTAAACACCATACATTAAGTTGTTAATGGGGAAGATTCTCTATTAACGTCTACAACAGGTTTATCAAAATAATTTACTAAATTTAAACCTGTGGGGAAATGCATCCAAATCATTTTCTCAGAGTTTTTTCTAGGACTTTACCTGCCAATTGGTACAATGCTAGAAAGATAGACTTTACTCTTAGTTTCTTACTAGGAGGTGCAGCTGAGTGGGCGAATGCAAACACAGTTGAATTTTCGTCTTGGGAGGACTTTGCAACTAAATTTAAAGAAAGATACTAGTCAGAAAGTACCCAACAAAGATCGAGTTATCTGATCCTCCTTACTATACAAAGCAATCTGGGCGAGTTAAAAAGTATATTCAAAAAAATTTAACACAGGCCAAGTTCTTGGATAAGCCCTCAGTAATCCTATCTACACAAACAAATAATGTGATGACTAAAAGTGATTCAATAAGTTAGTGAAACTAACACCTGTCTTGGAAAGTGGATCCATTTCCAAGATACTAAGCAATTAGTGACGATCCGCAGCCTATCTATATCGTGTATTATATGCATAAAATTCCAACAAAACAATGGCTACTCCAAGAGGAAAAATCTTCAACAACTTGTAATTAAACCTGCAATAAGTGGCTATATTTTTAATGTAGCTGTTAAAGTATTCTCAGATAGGGGTAGTGAAATTTCGATTATTTTGCAAGAAATATTCGACACTTTACCAGGAATACACATGATTCCAACTCTGCCTGTGTCTGGTGTAAATATAGTCGGAATAACAGGTGTAACTATCCAACCAGTTCAGAAGGAAACTTTACTTCCTATTAAATTGAACGATATGTTATTTGTACGATCTTTTCTAATAACACCTAAAATTAACACAGACGTTCAATTAAGCATGGATTGGTTAAATAAATATGAAGTATGAATAAACTTTAAGTTACAGGTAATAACGTGATGTATCAGAGATGATGCATTCGGTTTACATTTTGATTCAGTTGACAATAGACTATCGCAGCCTGCGTGAGCCATTACTTCAGCGGCAACAATATTAGAATGTGACATAACTAGTGTGGACTCCGATGATGAAATTTTACTTAAGGCACATGAGTCATAAGAAAATAAAAAAGATCAATTATTCATAATTCTCTATAAGTACAGAGATGATTTTTCAAATAAAGCAGGGCCTTAGGAGGAAACGTGTTTTCTTTCAAAATGAAGGATACAGAAACATTTTTCTGCAAACCATATCCTATTACTTTGAATTTGAGGAGAGAAGTTCAGGAAGAAATTGTACACCTCAGACTGATTAGCGTTCTGTGCTAGTTCGGTGGAGTGACAACTATCAGGAAGTCATCATTTGTCCTTTATCTTCCTTTTTCGGTTTCAATAAAGGGCAAATTCTTCCCTCTTTTACTATTCTTTCATCTTTTTCTATTACTTTTTCTGTATTCAACATCATAGCACGACTCAGAGAATATATCTATTCAGATTATTAATCATGAGTAGTCCTGTGACAATGAAACATTTGCAGGATATAATTATAACTTCTACAGATAGATGGCATTACGTGATATAATGCTAATTAATGTAGTTATTTTTTGTCATGATTAATTACATAACTATCAATAAGTGATAATTCATTTATAACATATATTTACATTTAAATATTAAAGATCATGGCTGATTTTACATGTGGTTAAACTACTAGATATATCTATTCTGAATACAGTCTGCATATGTCAATAACAGATTTATATTCGTTTAGTATTATGTAACATAGACAACATAAATAGCTGGTAAATTTCAACATTGGAGTGACAATTACCAGACAATTAGTCGCTTCAGTTAGTCTGCATATTGGCAGGTTTTAAAAGCATTTTTTGTGTGATATGTTTGATATTTAATAGAAAACAAAGTAAAGAGGAGAAGGAACTTTCTCCTGGACATGAAAGCTACACGATTTACATTTGATTGGAAACGAGTTTTGTACAAGCTTTTGTAAACCAACGGGTGGGTTTATATTTATCTGTATGAGGAGGTAGTTAGGTGCACATACACACACACACAGTTACACTTCACATACACACACTGCACAAACACGCAACACTGAAGAGTCGCCATGCCTTTTCTTCGGGGGGTCCTGGACGTTGAAAGACGACCGTCTGTTATCTTCCATATATTTTTTGTATATTTCTGTAAAGGTATAATTTATTTAATGTCGCTAGATTATCATTTTGTTAACACTTGAACCCCACTCTTTTCAAGGCCTGAGGAATAGCATTTTTATTGCATGTTTAAAATTTTAGTTAATATTGCTAGATTTTCCTTATTTTGTTATGTTAATAATATATTATTATATTAATTACTGTCGTTTCTCCGCTACGCCACTGTCCCTGTGAGAATGTGTACTTGTCTTACTTTTCAGTGGATGTGTGAGAATCTATGGCTGTCTGAATGTGGGGAGTGATAGCTCACTTTGCATCGTTATCTCTGGCTGAGTCGATAGCTGCTGAGTCTACCAAAGAGGTTTCTACACACTTTGGTTACAGTCCAGTCGATGAGCCTTCGCTAGGGCGAGTCTCTCTGTCCCCACCACCGTTGATTTTCCGGTTTCCGGTAGTTTCCTGAGTTCCATGTGAGCTCGATCTGCTCATTCAGTGCTGGTCATCTGATGAGGTAAGGTTGGTTCTGCTCTTGTGTTTGGAGATGGTAGCGTTTCATTGTCTAGCACGTTTAACTTAGACCCGTGAACTTAGAATTAATTTTGTGGAATATTTCTTCTGATCGTGTGAGGAAATGTTTTCTCGTTTTTCAATTCAGCGATTTCAAATAGATAAACATGGTGTGCACGATTCTAGTTGCAGTTTGATAACGGCCTGGTATGTTAAAACATTTTGTGATCATGTGGCGGTATGTGAACTTTGTGTAAATACTTTCTAGCTTTGTGGGGTCCGATTTCATAGGTGATATCTTCATTTTGTACAGTGCATGTAAAAATCTTCTTATCATTTCTTTCCGTGAGTGATATGTGTTCCACATGTTTGGTTCATAGAACAAAGCCTTCCGCTTCTGCTTCCGCTCTTGTTTGTTCGATGCCCATCAGGCAAGTAACTATGTAGTTATCCTTCTGATTTCCACTAATATTTCGCGATCTTTCCACCCCGCCAATTTTAATTTTCCTGTTTCTTCTCTGACTGGTAGTATGTACTCTGTCTTTGTCAGTAATTCTCTCTGAGCCTTGTACAACCTCCTTCAATAGCTTCATTATGTAATTCTAAACATTTCTATGGGTTGCATGCTGTAGTTTTCCAACATTGTAATTATTTCATTTTTACTAGTTTTGGAGACTGGACTTCATCTGTCTCTGTAATCGCTCCCTATCGCGTGTAGCTTCATTGCTTTCGCTTCCTTATATAATTCTAAGCATTTCTATGGGTAGCATGCTGTAGTTAATTTTCTTTATGTTTCGGAAACTGAATTTATTCAATTTTATCGGTTTTCCGAACCATTTTGGTCCGAGTTCTGACTTCCGAGGTTTGCTGTTAGTCTCCTGAATTCACGCTACTTCTCATGTAAAACCAGTACCTAGCTCGATTTCTAACAGACTGCATCTTGAGAATCTACTGTGATTTTGTATAAGGAATCCGATTTTCAACCACTTCACCTTCAGTGCAGTGTGTTTATGTAAAATAGCCGTGCGTCGCCGTTAGCGTGTTTGCTCGCAGTCCAGTTCAGATGTAATTTAACTAGGCTATACATGCATACCATCTCAAAACAGGCACGACAGACCAGCGCCAGCTTCAAAGTGTTTTTGTATATTGTGTTACCTCCGACTTGCTGAATTTCGCCTACGATAGCGGCACCTTTTTCTGCCTCGTCTCAGCACGCTGATTTTGGTGAGTTTTGCTGTGGCATTGCGTGTGTGTGTGTGTGTGTGTGTGTGTGTGTGTGTGTGTGTGTGAGCGAATGAGTGTTGTATGTGAATCCTTCCCCCCAGTAGCGTTAAATCATGTATAATTTAGGCTGGGCACCGTCCGCATTAATCCATGTAAGAGATGCATTTTTATTTTAATAACAAAATTGGTTCCCTATTTTGCTTATTTTCTATCTGAATAAACAAGTTTAAGTTCAGCATAATCCGTAAATTGCCTATAAATTGTAGTTTTAGAGCACCTTCCCTGTTTTATTTAATATTGTTCTTCACAAGTGCTGAGAACTACTAGCTCAGATGCAATTTTTCATATATCCAAATTCCGTCACACCATAAATGTTTTTGTAGCCACCTTTTTAAGATAACTTTAATTGTGGTGACTCGCTTATTAATAATAAGTGTAATAATACGTGAGCTACTATGTATATTGACCACTGTAGTATTAACTTCCTGTTATTGAAGTAATTTGAAACAAGTCAGTTCTCAATTTGGGCCAGGGAACAAGTCATTATAGGAGGGAGTAACCGATAGTTCACACGGACCTTATTTGCTAATTTTACTGATAAAACAAAGCTCTAATCACGTACAGTGGTCGACTTTTATCTGGCTCACCGCTGCCAGGATTCGGTCTTCTAACGGATCATCTGTTAAATGAAATAGTTTTTTTTTTTTTAATGCGTGCGGGAATATTGTTCCCTCCCAGTGGGTGAATATGTGATATTAGCAGCGCGCATTAATCTATTTCATTTTATGTTTTCAGCACTCGTGTGTTATGTGAATTTTTTTGTCTTTTTGGAAGGGTTATAAAGTCGTCTAGGTCAGATCTTTCTACCGAAAGGGAAAAAGTAGGGAGTACAGACGGTCGCGTTCGCGTTGAAAACGCGACTGGAAGTGAGGGCAGGGGCGAGCAAAACGAACCGCATACCAATATGCCGGTTTCTGCTACTGCGCAAACTAGTTCAACCAGTGTTACTAGGCCCATGTGCGTTTCTGATACGACACTAAACGACCTCATGGCCTCCATGAGAGAAATAAAATCAGGAATGGAAGTGCAGAATGCAGAAATGAAAGCAGAGTTAGGTTCCATAAAGAAAGTGCAAAATGCTTTTGTTCTGGAATTAAAAGCAGGGATGGAAGCGCAAAATGCTTTAGTCCAGGCCGAACTTGTCAAGGTTTCTGTGCAATGCCGGGAGGTGCAAACTAACACCGTTCAGGTTATTAACAATAATCTGGATGGGTTGCACACCGACATAGTGCAGCTAGTTCAGGAACGGTATGAGGTAGCAATGAATGGTATCTCAGAAAACGCGACCAAAATTTCAGGCAATGCAGAAGCTATGTCTACCCTCTCCGATCGTGTGGATACTAATATCCACTCTCTTGAGGAGAGAGTCGAATTACTTAAGACTGAGGTCCACTCTCTTAACGAGAGAGTCGATTTGGTAGACGGTCGGGCAAGAACGCGCACAGATGAACTAGGATCGCGCTTTGAAGAACTGGCCACCTCGGTGGCGCAGCTTCTACAGACTGGGGAGGCAGCGGCAGACATGGCAGCTCCCGCTGTTGTAAATGAATCGGAGGAAGTTCGCGACTTACTCCGATTCTAGGAACAACAGTGGGAAATTAACCATAGGCGTCGCGATGTAGCGAGCGAGTTAGAAGAATGCGTCGCGCGTCTGGAGCAAGTCTCCGTTCCACCCCTGCCTCCCTGCAAGTAGAAAACGCCTGCCGCAGTTTGTGTGGAGGTCGGCCCTGTCGTACCGACCGTGGAGATGATCGGCTTTTGAGGAGGAGGAAGTCGAACATCTTCGTGCCCGTCCTCCCATAAGAGAAAGACCGAGTCGAGTGTCTGTGTGAGAGCCAGTGCAGGCATTTGATTATAATCACTTTTCAACCGTAAAAAAGAATCAGGTCTTCCGAAACTCTGCAAGCAGAATACACCCTCGTGCGTGGCTAGAGCAACTCGATTACTCTCTGCCTCCGAACTGGCCAGAAGGACAGAAAATCGAGTATATGTGCGGATATCTCGAGGGGGAGCCTGCCATGCGGATTCTAGTGATGCCCCACTTTGTTAACAGCAATTTCAGGAGTCTCGGAGAATTCTTTCCAGGAATGATGCAGAGAAATCAATTACTAGACAACCCATACCCTCCACGTGAATTGATAAGAATTTGCGCGTCGAAGCCTCAGGGTTACCTGGAGGACTTATATGACGAAGATCACGGACCTAGAAGAGATGGCAACGGCTCTTCAAGGAGAAGTAATCGTAGCGCTAAGAGTGCTAGGCACGACCGCGCGGAAAGCAATAGCACCGCAGCGGAGCGGAGAATAGCACCGCAGCGGAGAAACGGCAGGGTTATTGGCGTGGTAAAAGAGAAAACAAGCGGCAAAAGTTCGGGAACAGAAATAAGGGCTACCAACCCGATAAAGACCCGCGAAGACCACGTGACCCGGCAAGTGAAGACGTCGAGATTAGGACCGCTGATCCACGCCATAACAAACCGAAGGATCCCGGTCCTAGCAGGAGCCAATGACAATCCAAGGAAGTTGTATATATATCGTATGGTATAATGTCAGCTACATATAATACTTTAGTAAGATATACTAGTGTCTAATTAATAAGATAAAACATATCTCTGTCACAGAGCCAAGTCCAACTCCTTTAACCACTGGACAGCTTCCTGACTGACTATATGGAGTTCAGTCATCCCTCCTGAGAATGATCGTAATGGGCAATTAGAAATTATGTGGGTCATCGTTTGTATGTCTGTTCCACAGTCACATGACTGGTCGTCTGTCTGTCCCCATTTGAATTTCCAATAGTTACAGCGACCAACACCAGTTCGGAAACGGTTGATCAAAGACCATTCTCTCCTGGGAAGGTCCATTCCTTGGAGCTGCTTAGAGGGATCGTCTATCCAGATGCTGTTTTTTTCCATTAAACGAATCCCAAATTCTTGCCCAGTTTGATTTAGGCGAGAAGCCACTCTCATGTAGTTGCACAGCTGTTTTAAGAGGTGGTTTACGTGATTTCAGCCGGCTTACCGGTGGTGGAAGGTCTTGCAGGATAGGAAGCTCAGGAGTGGACAAGATCTTATAATACTCTCTCATTAAGGCTTCCTTCCGTCTTAGATCAGGGGGAACGATGTTGCATAATATTGGGAGCCATTGAAGTGGTGTAGCCATCAGAGTGCCACTGATCAATCTCATTGCTCTATTTAATTGTACATCAATGTCTCTCACATGATCACTGTTGAGCCAGACAGGAGAACAGTATTCAGCTGCAGAGTAAACTAGGGACAAAGCTGTTGTACGCAAAACCTTAGCACTGGCTCCCCAAGATGATCCTGCTAAGTGCTGCAATATGTTATTCCTAGTTTTAACTTTGTCTGCTGTTTTATGAAGGTGGTACTTAAAAGTAAGAGATCTATCCAAGATGACTCCCAGGTATTTTGGATGTTCATTATGTTCAAGTTGAACACCATCAAACGGGATATTAAGTTTATAGTCGGCCAGCCTATTATTGAGATGGAAACAAGCTACTTCCGTTTTATTTGGGTTTGGCTTTAGTTTCCACATTTGGTATCTGGTCCTGTCACCACGGTGATCTCCCAGCTATGTCAGCTACCAAGACAATCCAAGGAAGTTGATCGACACTCTGTCAACTTGCTAGGAAAAGAGCATCCGTCCGAAACTAGCTGGGGCAGATGACATTAGGGACACACTTCTCGAGGAAGAATCTACTGCGGTAGAGCCGGCGATGCAACCGCTTATTACAGTAAGCGTTAAGGACGTAGTTCTGGAATGCGTACTTGACGCCGGTAGCGTCGTTTCGGTCATGAGCGACAGTTGTCAGATAGTGGGGACATGGTCTGTACTTCCTTTGTAGAGGACAAAGGTAAAGGGCGCATTAGTCGGGCAGTGTTGATGTCAAAAGGCAAGCGGAAGTTGTATTTGAGTGTCAGGATCACGAATTCTGTGTGAATTTTATTATCGTGCCCTCATCGACGGTAGATGTCCTCCTAGGTGTCGCACGTAACGCCCTGTTCGATTTTAGTGAAGGGGTAGTGCGATTATGCAAGGGGAACGCTATCATCACAATCAAATTCGATGAGTGTGCTGCTAAGGTGGACTCTGCCGACCGCTACTGCCAGTTCTTGTATGACTTCTGCCCAGCAAATGCTACCGGTTCTTTTAGTTCCTGCAGAGGGGACACGGTCGTACTCTACTGCGGTATTGACGACGAAAACGCGCTATCGAACGAGATTGCTAAGAAGGTCGAGCTTATAGACGACACGTCAGGTGCTGTGAAATCAGAGCTGTCCCAAATCGCACGTGAGCACTCCTGTGTGTTCTCTGAGACTCCCGGCTATATAAAGGGATTTGTCAACCGTTTCAAGGTCCAGGCACATAGGAAGTTCTTCGTTCGGCCATACCCGATTCCGTGGGTATATAAAGAGCAAGTCGAGGAGGAAATTAAGCGCATACAGGCAGAAGGAGTTATTGAACAAGCTGCAAGTTCATATAACAACCCGCTGCTGGTCGTTCCGAAACGAAATAACTGGATTCGGCTTGTTCTCGATTTGAGACAAATTAACACGGTGATAGAACTGGAGACGGACCTACCACAGACGTTGGACGAATTGCTGCAGCAATTTCATGGCGTGCGCGTGCTTTCCTCCATAGACCTGCGCTCCAGTTACTGGCAAATTGAACTGGACCCGAGCTGCCGACCTTACACTGCCTTCCTATGTTTCGGAACCTGCTACCGATTCCGTAAGTTGCATTTCGGACTCAACATCAGTTCTGGTGCGTTTATCCGCGAGTTTAACAGTATCTTGCCCGATGACTTAGGGAAACGGCTAACAACGTACGTGGACGACGTACTAATAGCCGAGAACTCGTGGGAAGACCATAATGATGTTCTTAAGCGGTTACTTCAGGTATTCCGACAGTCGGGAGTGACTGTAAACCTAATGAAATCAGAATTCGGCCGCCGGGAAGTGAAGTTTCTTGGCCACATTATATCGGGGGATGGTATCCTACCAGACCCTACCAAACTAGATGCAATTAGAGAATTTCCGGTCCCCTCAACGAAGAAACAGGTCAGAGCCTACTTAGGGCTTATACATTTTTATAAACGATTCATATCGATAGAGAGTATAGCCACACTAACTCTTTGTGGGCTTACGAGCAAGAATAAGGCTTGGAAGTGGACTGCGAACACGCAAAAGGAATTCGAGGACGTGAAACGCGCCTTGTTAGGCGCTCTCCTGTTAGCCCACCCTGACCTATCGAAGGATTTCTGTTTAGGAACGGACAGCTCTAAGATCGGAATAGCTGCAGAGCTGTTTCAAGAAATTGAGGAAAATGGGATGGTACAGCGAAAGACGATTGCTTTCGCAAGTAGAGTACTGAACAAGTGTGAGCGCAATTACTCCGTGACTGAACTTGAAGCTCTTGCCGTCTTGTCTTCACTTTCCTTAAGTTCAGAGGGTATTTGTTTGGGAGGACGACCGAAGTATATACAGATCACCGCACATTAGAATATCTAAAGTCGGCTAAGTTGGCCAGGTGGACGTTGTTTCTCCAGGAATTTCCTTTTACTGTGGTTCACATACCCGGAAGCGAGAATGTGGTGTCTGACGCTCTTTCTCGCTCTCCGGTTGGTTTGACGCAAGGGCCCAATGATGAACTGAATGAAAATAACTTCTGTATCTTATATCTCCGTGATGTTGTTTTCGAGAACTTTATTACCGCCTCCCTTCAGGATATAGCGCGGAAACAAGATAAGGACGAGATTTTGAGAGATGGGAAAGCCTCATCCGTTGATCCGACATTATTACCTTATGAGGCAAAACATCTTGTTCCGATGTAGCGACCCCAGGCAATCGAACTGGGCTGTGTGCATTTCAGATGAGTGGGTCAACAGACTCATCTGGTTTACTCACCTAAGCTACGCGCACTATGGACCCCACAAGTGCTACCAGAAACTCCGCGATACCTGTTACTTCCTAAATATGGTAAAAAAAGGATCCGGAAAGTGCTGGCCACTTGTAAGCTTTGTCAAAAATCTAAACCTTCCATGGTTACACACCAAGCTCCCCTCTTTCCTATAATCCCTTCTCAGGTTCGTGAGTTAGCTGCGGTCGATCTCTTTGGACCACTACCATGCACAATGAATGGCTTTTCTTACATCTTTGTAGCAGTGGAGCTAACATCAAAATTTGTTTCTCAGGCCTTTATCAAAGACTTCTTACGACAAGTCTGGCCTGTAGGGAAAGTTATTGCGGACAACGGTTCTCAGTTCTGGTCCCCTGTCTGGAAAGAACTGCTGTGGGAGGAGACGCATGAGGCCGGTTTTCATATCTGTTTATCACCCTGCGTCAAATCCCTGTGAACGGGTGCTGAAAGAATTGGAGAAGCTGTGCTGCCTGTACTGCTACCATCGTCATAGGACTTGGGATCGGTATATACAAGGGTTTCAGCACGTCCTGAACGACCTCCCAAACAGCTCCACCTCTATGGCCCCAGCGCTTGTACTTAAAAACCAGCACCCGAAGGACAAGGTGCGTGAAATGGTGCCTCTCGATCCGCCGGTTCGTCTGAGACACCGTAACATTATCGAAAGTGCCCTGGCAAATATTAAGGATGCCACAGAGAGGAGACAACGGCAAGACAAAGTCAGTCGCGTGGTAAGAGTGTTCGAAGTGGGCTGGAAGGTCCTAGTACGCTCGCGACGACTCTCAAGCAAGCGTCATTCGCTTACCAAGAAGTTTTTCTCCCTAGCCCACGAGAACGCCATGGAGCTAGAAACTCTTCGCTCTAGCAAATCCAGAGGACTACACCATGTCTCGAGGCTGAGGTTCTACCGCGAGTAGCCAGGCGCCTAATTGTGTCATAAGTTTTGTGTAATTTTCTGTTTTAAGTGATATTTTTACCACCCATGTCATGTGTGTTTGTAGATTTATGCTGTATATAGTATGTCTTTTGTAATGTTTTCTTTAAATGGTTTGTTTTAATAGTGTATTTTGTTATGTGTGTCCTTTGTATATGTATGTGTTTGCTGTGCTATTTCATTTCGCCATAACACATCTTCATGTTGTATGCGTGTTTTGTGTACTATAAGGTATACGCCGCTACTGGGGAGGAGAACAGCAACTTGCCAGTTCCATCTGGTCGGCTGTTCGACGTACGTTTCCTTGACGCTCAGTTTTGTATATAAAAAAATTATTAGTGTGACATGTTCAAGTGTCTGTTAGCTATAAGGCTGTATGCCTCACACAATCTTTTTTTTCCCCATGCTTTTATCTTTTTGTTTCCATCGTGAGGATTGATGGTGAATAATCTAAGTTCTTAAGGCCATGTTAAATATTTTATTTCGTATATTTTGTGTATCTCTTGTTTATAGTAATTTGTGTCCCTGTATATAGTTTTAAGTGTGTGTGCTCTTCTTCACTGTGCGTGAAACTAGCCTTGTTTAGCAAGTGCTTTAGTTGCCACCTTTACTGTAAATTGTATATCGGCAATCTCCCCATTAGGTAGCATGTTTATAAGATGCCGTGGTAGGCGTCAATGCCATAATTCATAGGATTTTTAATTGCACATAGATGCACTGTGGTGTTAATGCTCAGGAATCTAGATAATTTTGTCTAGGGATTGCCCGTTTGAATAACAGGAGATGTACGATTCGACCAGAAGACGGTCACGGCAGAGCACTAACGAAAGGCTTCATCAAAATTTCATTGACAATATACACCCTGGCTTATTAATAGAACCAACTTATATTTTTCAGATACGTTTTGCAGGGCAATTTTGTAAATTAAAGGACGGAGCATGATCTATTGAAGAGGCCACACTCACATTCAGAAGAGGGCAGTATCACAGATGTGAGGAAATACAAACAAAAATAAAGGAACTGAACAAAGGCAAGCCCCACGTCAAGGAACTGTCCGCCCTACATGTACCATGAGGACACCTGAATTTCTATCATCGATAGGATGGAAAACCTCTAATCTCCATTTTTTGTTTTGCAGCATAATTGTGGAAAGAATAGGTTACATTGTAAGTCAATAATACCTTAGATTATTTTATTTACTTAGGATAGTTTAACTTCTGTGGATTTCTGGTGTTTATTTTATGTGCTTGCACACTTTATTATGTTGTGTCTTTTTTTATTTCCAAGATATATAATATATATATTTGTTAATATGTGTCATGGTTTTAGATCACCTCTGCATGAGTGATTTGTGTAAGACTGTTTCCAAGCACTAACTACGAATTTGCGACATTGGAGCCAGACCGACAGGCTCAAGAAAACTCCCTGCCCCTTCACGCTGTAGTTTACTTCACTAACACTAACCCTGAGAGTCCTGACTTAAAGTTTAAGTTATTTATTATAAATATATTATGCTCAATGTGATATTAAGTTAGAGGATAAACTATTATTCTTCTATTATTGTCTTATTTCAATGTAAAATGTCAATTTTTGTGTTTTGCCTGTCAACTGATAGGAAGTAGAATTTCTTTTATATGTCTATGAACATTGTATCCTTAATGTTAAAATATTTGTTAAGGACTAAAGGCCTAGACGTTTTGTTCGCCATATGGCTAATTTAAGTAAATTTTTTTGTTATATACTAATGAGTGTTTTATCTACATCTACAACATCATCTACAACCATACTCCGCAAGCCACCTGACGGTGTGTGGCGGAGGGTACCTTGAGTACCACTATCGATTTTCCCTCCTATTCCAGTCACGTATTGTTCGCGGAAAGAAGGATTGTCGGTATGCCTCTGTGTGGGCTCTTTTAATTTTAAAATGTTTTCGTATGAACCTCTATCAAGGTTATTTGTATTTTTGTTAAATGTTTTGTTTAAATAAGAAGGCACCCACGTTTGTGACATGATGGAGTTTGTCATAAGTTTAATGTGTCCTGTGGTAACATGGTGCACTGTCTGAGTTCCATAGCTCGCGTGCGTTAGTGTGGTATCCTTTCTTTACTCCAAATAGATACAAACATCCCAGTACAGGCAGTATTTCACTCCACAATGTCTCATTCACTTTTTTTTCTGAATATATAAATTTGTCCACCCCCATGAACCACAGACATTGCCGAGGTGGGGTGGCTTGCTTGCCTCAACGATACAGATAGCCGTACAATAGGTGCAGCCACAGCGGAGGGATATCTGTGGAGAGGCCAGACAAACATACAGTTCCTGAAGAGTGACAGCAGCCTTTTCAGTAGTTACAGGGGCTATAGTCTGGATGATTGACTGAGCTGCTCTTTTACCATCAGCTAATGTTGCTTTGCCACACAGCTACTGCGAATGGCTGAAAGCAAGGGGAAACTACAGTCGTTACTTTTCCTGAGGACATGCTGCTGTACTGTATGAAAATATGATGATGGCATCCTCTTGGGTAAAATATTATGGAGGTAAAATAGTCCCCCATCTGGGCGAGAACTACTCAGGAGGATGTTGTCATCAGGATAGGCAATACTGGCATTATACGGATCGGAGTGTAGAATTTTAGATCCCTTAATCGGGTTGGAAAATTAGAAAATTTAAAAAGGGATAGGTTGAAGTTTTTTATAGTGGGGGTTAGTGAAGTTCGGTGGCATGAAGAACAGGATTTCTGGTCAGGTGAGTACAGAATTATAAATACAAAATCTGTTGGGGGTATCACAGGAATAGGACTGATAATGAATAAGAAAATAGGAATGCGGATAAACTACTCTGAGCAGCATAGTGATTGCATTATCATTGTTGAGATAGGTACGAAGCCAACACCGACAACTATAGTACAGGTTTATATGCCAACTAGCTCAGCCGATGCTGAGGAGATTGAAAAAATGTATGAGGAGTTACAGGAAATTATTCAGACAAGTAAGGGAGAGGAAAACTTAATTGTGATGGGAGACTGGAATTCGGTTGTAGGAAAAGGAAGAGAAGGAAAAATAGTAGGTGAATATGGACTGGGCAGAAGGAATGAAAGAGGAAGTTGCCTCGTAGAATTTTGCACGGAACATGATTTAATCGTAACAAACACCTGGTTTAGGATTCACAAAAGAAGGTTGTATACATGGAAGAGACCATGAGACACCGGAAGGTTATCAGATAGATTTTATAATGGTAAAACATAGATTCCAGAACCAGGTTTTAAACTGTAAGACATTCCCAGGGGCAGATATAGACTCTGACCATAACTTATTGGCCGTGAACTGTAGGCTGAAACTGAAAAAACTGCAGAAAGGTAGGAAAATAAGAAGATGGGACTTGGATAAATTGAGGGAACCTGAAGTTCTTAAGATTTTCAAAGCGACCTTTAGGTAACAATTGACAGAAACGGGGGGGGGGGGGGGGAATAAAACAGTAGAAGAGGAATGGGAAGTATTGAGAGATGAAATAGTGAAGGCAGCAGAGGACAAAATAGGTAGAAAGGCAAGACCTACAAAACCTACAGGAAATACTAAATTTATTTGATAAAAGGAGAAGATATAAAAATGCAGTAAAGGAAACAAGCAAAATGGAGTACAGACGACTAAGAAATGAGATTGACAGGAAGTGCAAAATGGCTAAGCATGAGTGGCTAGAAACCAAATGCAAATCTGTAGATGAATGTATAAGAAGGGGAAAAGTAGATACTGCCTACAAGAAAATAAAAGAGACATTTGGAATCAAGAAAAACAGCTCTACGAATATCAAGAACTCAGATGGAAAACCAGTTCTCAGCAAAGAAGGAAAAGCTGAAAGGTGGAAAGAGTACATAGAGGAGCTCTACAAAAGAAATGAACTTAGATACAATGTTGTAGGAAGGGAAGAGGAAGTAGATCAAGATGAAATAGGAGATACTATACTGAGAGATGAATTTGACATAGCCCTGAAAGACCTAGGCAGAACAAGGCCCCAGGAATAGATGACATTCCCTCAGAGCTACTAAAGTCTCTGGGAGAGCCAGCCATGACAAAATTATTTCACCTGGTGTGTAAGATATATGAGACAGGCGACATACCCTCAGACTTTAAGAAAAATGTAATAATCCCCATTCCAAAGAAATCAGGCGCAGACCGGTGTGAAAATTACAGAACCATCAGTTTGATAAGTCATGGTTGCAAAATTTTAACACGAATTATCTACAGGAGAATGGAAAAGCTGGTAGAAGCTGACCTCGGGGAAGATCAGTTTGGGTTCAGGAGGAACGTAGGAATCCGGGAGGCAATGCTCACTTTACGTCTTATCTTAGAAGATAGATTAAGGAAAGGCAAACCGACATTTTTAGCTTTTATAGATTTGGAGAAAGCTTTTGACAATGTTGACTGGAATACACTCTTTCAAATTCTGTAGTCAGCCAGAGTAAAATACAGGGAAAGGAGAGTTACTTACAACTTGTACAAAAGCCAGACCGCAGTTATTAGACTCGAAGGGCAGGAAAGGGAAGCATCAGTTGGGAAGGGAGTAAGACAGGGTTGTAACCTTTCTCCGATGTTATTTAATTTGTACATCGAGCAGGCGGTGAATGAAAGCAAGGAAAAATTTGGAGTAGGGATTAAAGTGCAGGGTGAATAAATAAAAACATTATGTTTTGCTGATGACGTAATTCTGAGACAGCAAAGGACCTGGAAGAGCAATTGAATGGAATGGACAGTGTGTTGAAGAGATGGCCACAAAGAGATCCTTCTGGAATTCATTAATAAAAGAGACTGTGGAAATACGTTTGCCAAAGATCTTATTAATCGTGACGGCAGCTTTCATCTGGACAAGGCTTGGGACCCAGTGATTTCTTTAATATCATCTGAGAAAAAACGTTTTATCCAGGACGACGCTTCTAGCGATTAAAACTTTTATACATCTGACAAGAAATGTACTGAGTGTGCATTCAAACAGAGGTCGGACATGTACTGTATTTCGACTTTATACAGTACTTATACGATCCCATAGATGGCGGACATGCAGTTTCAACTTTGCTCAGACGCCCGCGCGCCGCTTGTGGACTGTTTTTTTTTATTTTTTTTATTTATTTTTTTTTATTTGTAGAGGGCGGTAATTTCAAAAGAGGGCGCACTTATGACGGCCGGCGATGCGCATGCGCGTCCGTGCCAATTTTTTCTGTAAAGGCGTTGCCGAGAACTAACAATTTCCAGTGGAACGCACTCACCTGAAGATGGCTGGACGGTTGTCAGCCGAAATATAGTGGCAAGAAGTCGACGGAATTCGGCTGCAATCCCGAAACTTTATGGTACATTGTTTGATGTGTTCAAATGTTTATTTTTTCGCTTGAAAATAGATGTCGATGTTTTGAGATGTTGTTTCAGTTGTGGACGCAGAAATCTCTGACGCTACACTGCGAAATTAGTTTGCTTGTTATTTTATTCCAGGTCTCTGAAATTGCTGCGTATAATCTTTTGTGAATTTCTATTACAGGGATATCAGTCAATTTCTATATTTTTGCCTTGTTTCTTCTTTTTGTTTTTGCAAAATGTTGTCCCACACTAACACACGCATCCCTGCCATTGCACTGCAGCTTCTTGTCCTTGATGCACAGCAATTGATGCAGATGTTTCAGTTTCAGAGTCAACAAATATCATCATTGCTGTCTATGGTACAACTTGTGGCCACACCTTTGTCACAAAATACGCAAGTACCACTACAGCAGCTACCACCACCAGTAATTCCGCCGTTTCGCCAGTATGACGAAACACAAGAGGAATGGACAGAATAGTTGCAACAGTTTGAAGCCTATGTCACAGTTCACAAGGTACAGGGTACTGTCAAACTCCACTTTTTCCTGTCAAGTGTAGGCCACCCAGCATTCCGTCTTGTCAAAAAACTGTTTCCCACCGCGGAGCCTTCTGAACTTTCTTATGATTCAGTAATAGGAGCCCTCATGGCATATTATGAATAGCATATCAATGTATCAGTTCTTCCGGTGTAGGAAACGAGTAAATGAAACATACCAGCAGTGGATAACAGATTTTCAAGGTCTTACTAGAAATTGTAAGTTTAAGTGTTCGTGTGGAGTTTTGTGTTCAGATGTGATGTAATGTGACGCTATTGTTTATAATGTAACTGATGTCAGACTTAGGGAGCATATTCTAAAAATGACAGATCTGTCTTTCCATCAAGTAGAACAGATTTTGGGACAGTATGATTCAGGCGCCATGGAAGCGGAAAACTTTGATTCAGTTCCACTGTGTATTGTATCGTCGTCACCCACCTGAGAGCGTAAGGTCGCATGCCCAAAATGTTTCTCGCAGCACAAAAGGCAGAACTGTCAGTCCCGGTCAGCGAAATGCTATGCATACGGAAAAAAAGGTCACATACAAACAGTCTGCTTGCAGCAAAAGAAACGGAATTTGTCTTCCTGGCCCAAACAGCGATAAGACAGTAAATATTCAATAAATTCAGTATTTTCAAAACCTGTGGCTGCCCCTCATAACATCAAGGACACGTAAGTAGCACAAGTTGCACGTCAGGCCAGAAAAAAGTCTGTCAGTTTGCGAGTGTGACATTTCTGTAAAATTTCAAAAAGGTACAGGTGCGTCAGTCACATAGCTCAATCGCAAAACTTATGAATAGTTAGGTTCGCCGCGCCTTTCTCGCGCTAAAACAAGGTTAACAGCATACAATGGCAATGACATTCCTGTAATAGGACAGTGTTCACTATCTGCAGTATTACCATTCGCATATGCCCACAGTGACATTTCAAGTGCTTCAATCTTACCAGGAAGAGAATATTATTGGTTTAGATTCTTTTGATCTTTTTGGTTTTACTGTGCAAGACAATGTTTCAGTTGTGAACACTTTTGATGCTAAAGACAGTGTAGGGAAGTTGCTGAGGGACTTTCCAGATCTATTTTCTGTAGGACTAGGAAAAGCTAAAGGTTTTGCAGCACAGATTACTGTGAAGGAAAACGCCATAGCAAAATTTTGCAAAGCTCGTAATGCACTGCTCGCTTTACACAGCAAAGTAGCACAAGAACTTCGCACATTGCAAGAAAATGATGCAGTTGAAGCAATACAAGCTACCAGTGGGTGAGTCCGCTTGTTATTTTGCTGAAGGCGTCACATAGCATCCGCATTTGTGTTGAGTTCAAGGCCACAGTAAATGCACAAACAGTTGTAGACAGTTATCGTTTGTCGAGACCAGAAGATTTAATGGACGGTTTAGGTGCAGGAAAATATTTCTCCAAAATAGATTTGCGCAATGCCTACCTTCAGTTACCACTTGACGAAGAATCACAGAAAATTTGCTGTCAATACTCATCTGGGCTTGTTTAAATATTTGTGTCTACCATTTGGCAGTGCACCCGTGCCCGAAATTTTTCAAAGATATTTGATACAGCTTACAGCTCAGCTGCGTTGTTGTTCAAACTACTTAGACAACATAGTTGTTTCAGGCTGTACCCCAGAAGAACACATTGCAAATCTGAGAACATTATTTCAAGTTTTGTCAAATGCAGGTCGCAAGTGTGTTAGATAAGTGTGACTTTATCAAACTGGAACTGTGGTATCTAGGATACGTGATAAACAGTCAAGGTGTGCACTCCATGCAGTCACATTTGCTTGCCATTTGCGACATGCCAGCACCAAAAGATGTGAAAGAATTACAGGCCGTCTTGGGAAAGTTAATTTACTATATTTGGTTTATTCCCAAAGCAGCACAAATTGCAGCCCCTTTGGATCGGCTATGCCATAAAAATGTTCGTTTTGTTTGGACAGGAGCTGCATTCCATCACTATTTGTACGGGAGCTAATTTTATTTAGTAATTGACCACAAGCCTTTGCATTCATTGTTACATCCAACCAATCCGATTTCTACTCGCACGGCTCACAAACTGCAACGCTGGGCACTGCTCTTATCCCAGTAGCAGTACGAGATTGTATGCAGACCCTTAACTCGCTATGGAAATGCCGACGCACTTTCCCATCTACTGATTCCGATTGGCCCTGATAAAGACTTTGACGATTCTGAGACGTCTTGTTGGTAATTTGAAGATAATTTGTTGCCATCCTTCCTGTTGGACTATAGGAAAATTGCTCGGGCCACTGAAACAGAACCCAATTTACGAATTTTGCTGCACTACATTCTCACAGAATGGCCTCGCTCACAACGTGACATTGAAAATTCGGAATGGTTTGCACTAAGCAATTGGCAACACAACATTGTACTTAGCAGGGTATGGACGCCCATATAGAACAGATGACGTCATGGTGTTAAGTGTGCGCTACCAACCAGTCAGCCCCACCTCAGAAATTTTTTGCGGGGACAAAAGCAGACTCCCCATGGCAACGAGTGGATATTGACTATGCTGGTCCCTTCTGGAACACTAAGTGGCTTATTGTGGTTACCCATTAGCAGTCTCAATGTCTTCTACGACTTCTAGTAGCACGATTAGGGCGTTGTCTTAAATTTTTTGTCTGGAAGGTCTCTCTGAAGTGATAGTTTCTCAAAACAGCCCTCAGTTCACATTGCACGAAGTTTGCTCCTGTTGTGCATGCAGTGGAATTAAGCATGTCACCAGTGCACCGATTCACGTGCAATCAAACGGTGCTGCGGAATGCTTCATCTCCTTTCGGAGCACTTATGGCAGGCAGCTTTACAACTCCTCACCTCCTACCATTCGCATATAAGGAACGGTCATGGCCGCCCGAGCTTCTGCAGGGCTGTCCGCACCGCACTCTGCTTCATTTCCTCCACCCACCACACCGCCTGGAGCAGCAGACAACAACATGCAAGTATCACTTTGCTTCGCGTAACCCAGTCTTTTACAGAGATTTCAGCGGTCGCAAATGGTGGGAGTGGGGCGAGATCATCAAATGTTTCTGTGTTTCCATTTTTGAAAATTCAGGACCTGACACTGTGGTATGGAGGCACCACAATCAAATTCGCCTTGTTGTGTACCCTGTGATCTTTTGGCATTTCTCTCAGCAGATTTACGCAACACGCAGACCCTGTGGCTTCCACCGTCCATGCGAACTCGGCAATCCGTATTAGATTTGCTGCCCGTCAGGTACACGGACTGTAATAAAACATTTGTCCGTTTCCAGTCTGATGATGCGCTAACAGCGCGAAACGCGTTATTGGATGTAATAAAGAATATTACAACAGAGACTGGGAATTATTTAATAAATAGAACGTTAATTTTTCAGAAGCGCTAATATGTTGTTTGCAACTGATGTAGCTTTATCAAGCCGGACCCACACACTACCATCTGTCTGCGCAAATGTCCACACACACCTCGCAAATCGTTGCATGTGGACAGCACATTTGCACACATATTAGATGTGCGCAAACCAGTGATCTATAGAGATCTATAGTGATCTATGGAGATCAATGGCCAAACTTTGAAGTTGGACTTGAAGGTTTGAGCAAAATTGCTCAAATCTGTGGGTTCAAATCACGTCTAAGCGGACAAGTTGAAACATGTGGACAGGAGATCGCTGCAAATTTGTATCAGTGTCTATTGACAGTGGATGAAAATGCATGAGAACTGAAAATCCCGACTGGGAAACGTAGTTAGCCACAGCGTATGAGCCACATACATAATATAAAGTGAAGTAGGCATACAGTATTTCAAACATATCTAAAACTCTATTTTATTAGTGTTTTGTTAGAAGGTAGGCCTAATTTACTTGCCTTCATATAATCATTCTTCAGGGCAGCGAAAATAGCTTCACAAGTGTTGGGGCTGATTTCATTCAATGCTTGTTTAGAAATTGCTGTTGAAAATTCGAAGTGTTTTAGGGCCTTCCTGTGGCCATTAATGCCACTAATCTTAATGTGTCAGCCGCTCATGTGGGAAATTTATCTCCACACGCAAGTGTTTCTACGTATTATACGAGGACTTACCAATGTCAAAAGATAATTATAAGTTTCCACATCCATTCGCAAATAATTACGCCAGTCATTGGATTCTCACTCCAACTCACGAAGTAAAATCACATATGACAAGTGCCCTCGCTTAAGCAGCCATTACCTAGACAATTTCGTTCGTCTTTCCCGTTTATTGCTGTTTGTGTACATCTTCTTTGCAAGAAACGTTGTAAACAGTGATCGTAACAAGATTTCATCCATCGCTGGCAAAAATAAACTTCGGAAAAAAGCTTATCATAGTCGTTTGGCAGTTTGATTGCAGGGTGTACTACCTAATTTCTTTTTTCATCGAAAGATGTCAGGTTCGTGAATTTTCACACACCCGTCCACACGCAACGATTGGTGTGCGTAAACATTTGCAGAGGCAGATCGTTGCATGTTGACCTGGCTTAAGCTTTTATTACTGGTATATGTTGCAGTGCAACTATATTAATTCCCTTTTTAAACGGCTGTCGAATTATGAAACACACAATAACGCAAACACGTGACCAGCGAGAAGCGCTACTGCAGACCCATCACGTGCTAAAAAGAATGCAGTTGTTGAAGGGACATGTCATAAAGGCCAATTCACACTGTCCGTCACGTCACGTCACCGTCCGTCAGAACATTCCGCAATATATTTCTAATGGCGGCGTTCACACTGTCCGCCACGGACCGTCACGTCACGTCAACATCACGTCAAGCTTTCTCGCGAAGAATGTTTTGACGGAACGGTCGTCTGCTAGAGCACGCGCCACGTAACTTGGCGGGTGAGGTCTGGATGCGCAGAAGCACGGGTAGGCCTACGTCACGCCACGTGGCCTGCTGGCCAATAGCCGTCAGTCAGCCGTTGCGCGCGGTCGAGTTCGTGTCGTACTGTGCGGAGCGACAACTGGTTTTGGCATTCTGCTTTGTGTTGTTTTGCGAGTTATTTCGGAGCATTCAGTTGACTATGAGTAGCAACAGCAAATCTCGACCTGTATTACACAAACAGGCAAGATAAATATTGTTTCGTGTATATCAGTTCTTTAGGCGGGAGTCGGAAGCGACTGATCACAAAGCCTCTGCTTATTACCACGTTAAAAATTATTTTGTGGCAGTTAAGCTTGTATTGTATAACTTTCTACTATGTGTTCTTCCCTGGCAAAGGAACTGTAACACGATTTTTGTTCTTACTTATGCTGTTTCATTGTGGATTTTGTTTAAAGCTTGTCTCCCGGCTTCAACAGCTTTGACGATTTTGTTATGAACTCTATTAATGTTGAGTATTATCCGTTTCCTGATTGTGCCTCGACGATCGTCTTTGCTGTGTGTAGCAAGCAATCCTCATTATTTTATTGTTATTACAACCTGAATTTTGCACTGTAAAATCTCTTTGTTTTATTTATGCTAGTGGGACATCTATTTTCACTTTTGAAAAAATTGTACGAAAATCGCTAGACAAAAATGTTTTACAAAAGCTTTTATTCATGGCCGATTTCGACAGTTCTTGGTTCCCATCGTCTGATCTTTATTGCATGAATTTCAGTATTTTTCATGTACAGAATCAATTTTACAAAAAATAAATCAGGAAATCTGAAACACATTGCTTTGATCAGTAAGTACTTGCTTGATGGGCATCAGTACGAAGATTGAACATGTGTCGTTTGTAACGTTTTTAGATAGTCTCCTTGTCTCGTACAATGTCAAACATATACAATTATTTCATATGATATGTCACTTAAGCTTCGAAAAATCTAGGTTTAGAGATACAATTAAGGGAAAATGTAAAATTTGTCAATTTCTAATTTATAACTTTTTTATCTTCACAAATTTACTTTGAATTCGTAATATGTCGTGAACGTGTAATGTGGTTCTTTAGTGATAATGGATAGAGTGATCTCCCTAGAAGAACTGTGTATATAATTTACAGGTATTTCGTGTTAATCGACTGAGTTACGAAATGAATTTCTGTGCCGCTCAGAAAATTATGCCCTGCCTTGTAAACATGATAGGTACAAGAGAAAGAGACTCATAAATACTGTGCCACAGTTTTCCCAACAATCAAACGAGCGTTGTTTTTCTGCATTACACTTTTTATGCAGCCGTGTGTGTTCAAGACTCGCAGCTTGACATTTCCTTGCGCTTGTATGCGGCCGTAACTTTAAACATAAGCGGCAGTCAGCAGTTGACTGTGGAATGGAACAGCGCGCAGCTAACGCACAGTCCGGCTACGCCGCGACAGCTGGTCCCCCCACCACTACACAACTACCTGCGCAGAAGAGCCAGTCCTCCCGCCAAGTTACGTGGCGCGCGCTCTAACACGGAAGTTAACCTATTTTCGTCACGCGAATTACATGTTGCAGTCGACGATTGCACTGTTTTTATACAAATAAGTCTTATTCGCCTTTATCTTGTTGTTATACTTCGTTTTAGGGCGAAATCTCAAATGTTTCATGACGACTTAAATGTTTTTGTCAATTGAATGTCCCCCTAAAAACGAGGTCGGATATCTGAAACCAAAAAATGGTTAATGTTACTTAACATTGTAACAGAAAAGACTGAAGCAAACTATTTATTAGAATAAGATTGTAATTTGACTACGCATTTCTCATTAAATAACATTTTAAATGCAAATGTCAGTTCTAATGAAAGACAAAAATTCAGTTGTTTACGACGGTATTAACAATGTCAACGGGCAAACTGTAATGGATAAAGTAAACAGGCGCTATTTATGCTGTCATAAGTGTTGTTTGATGTATTCATATGTTTATTTTTTCGCTTGAAAATAGATGTCGATGTTTTGTGATGTTGTTTCAGTTACCAGTAAGTTGGCCAAAACATACACTGTAAAGTTTTATTTTGCTGTCAATAACATTTAGCATTGTTGTTCCTTCAAATCTAGTATTAAACTATGACTTTCTCCATAACAGATCGCTACTCATAACCTAACTTTCAACATCGCGTATTAAGATCGGCGAATTGACGTGACAGACACTGACGGACAGTGTGAATACAACTTGACGTGACGGTGTCGTGACGTGACGGACAGTGTGGTTAAAGACCAATTCACACTGTCCGTCACGTCATGTCACATCACCGTCAGTCAGAACATTCCGCAATGTATTTCTAATGGCGGCATTCACACTGTCCGTCACTGGACCGTCACGTCACGTCAACGTCCGTCAAGCTTTCTCAAGAAGAATGTTTTGACGGAACGGCCGTCTGCTAACATCGGAAGTTAACCTATTTTGTCACGCGAATTACATGTTGCAGTCGACGATTGCACTGTTTATATGCAAATGTGTTTTATTCATCTTTGTGTTGTTGTTGTACCTTGTTTAGGGGTAAATCTCAAATGTTTCATGGCGACTTGAATATTTTTGTCCATTGAGTGTCCCACTAAAATCGAGGTCGGATATCTGAAATCAAAAAATGGTTTATGTTACGTAACATTGTAAAAGAAACGACTGAAGCAAACTGTTTATTTGAATAAGATTCTAATTTGATTACGCATTTTTCATTAAATAACACTTTAAATGAAAATGTCAGTTCTAATGAAAGAAAAAAATTCAGTTGTTTACGACGATATTAACAATGGCAGCGAGCAAATCGTAATGGTTAAAGTATACAGGCGCTATTTATGCTCTTACAAGTATGGTTTGATGTCTTCATATGTTTATTTTATCGCTTGAAAATAGATGTCGATGTTTTGAAATGTTGTTTCAGTTACCAGTAAGTTGGCCAACAACATACACTGTAAAGTTTTCTTTGGCCATTAA
This sequence comes from Locusta migratoria, assembly GCA_026315105.1. NCBI lineage: Eukaryota > Metazoa > Arthropoda > Insecta > Orthoptera > Acrididae > Locusta > Locusta migratoria. The sequence goes on from CM048747.1 coordinate 231,303,409, forward strand.
TAACATTTAACGTTATTGTTCCCCCTTTGTAGTGTTAAACTATTACTTTCTACATAACAGATCGCCACTTATAACCTCACTTTCAACATCGCGTGTTGAGATGAACGAATTGACGTGACGGACACGGACGGACAGTGTGAATACAACATGATGTGACGGTTCCGTGACGTGACGTTGACGTGACGGACAGTGTGAAGGCCAATTCGCACTATCCGTCACGTCACGTCACGTCACCGTCCGTCAGAACATTCCGCAATGTATTTCTAATGGCGGCATTCACACTGTCCGTCAACGGACCGTCACGTCACGTCAACGTCCGTCAAGCTTTCCCGAGAAGAATGTTTTGACAGAACGGCCGTCTGCTAACATCGGAAGTTAACCTATTTTCGACACGCGAATTACATGTTGCAGACTACGAGTGCACTGTTTATATGCAAATGTGTCTTATTCATCTTTATTTTGTTGTTATACTTCGTTTTAGGGGTAAATCTCAAATGTTTCATAGCGACTTAAATATTTTTGTCATTTGAGTGTCCCCTTAAAATCGAGGTCTGATATATGAAACCAAAAAATGGTTTATGTCACGTGACGTTGTAACAGAAAAGACTAAAGCAAACTGTTTATTTGAATAAGATTATAATTTGATTACGCATTTTTCATTAAATAACATTTTAAATGAAAAAAGCCAGTTCTAATGAAAGACAAAAATTCCGTTGTTTACGATGGTACTAACAATGTCAGCGGGCAAATCGTAATGGATAATGTAAACAGGCGCTATCCATGCTCTTATAAGTATTGCTTGATGTTTTCATATGTTTATTTTTTCGCTTGAAAATAGATGTCGATGTTTTGAAATGTTGTTTCAGTTCCCAGTAAGTTGGCCAAAAACATACCTTGTAAAGTTTTCTTTGGCCGTCAATAACATTTAGCATTGTTGTTCCCTCGATTCTAGCGTTAAACTATGACTTTCTACATAACAGATCGCCACTCATAACCTTACTTTCAACATCGCGTATTGAGATGGGCGAAATGACGTGACGGACACTGACGGACAGTGTGAATACAACTTGACGTGACGGTGCCGTGACGTGACGTTGACGTGACGGACAGTGTGAATTGGCCTTAAAGGCCAATTCACACTGTCCGTCACGTCACGTCACGTCACCGTCCGTCAGAACATTCCGCAATGTATTTCTAATGGCGGCATTCACACTGTCCGTCACTGGACCGTCACGTCACGTCAACGTCCGTCAAGCTTTCTCGAGAAGAATGTTTTGACGGAACGGCCGTCTGCTAACATCGGAAGTTAACCTATTTTCGTCACGCGAATTACATGTTGCAGTCGACGATTGCACTGTTTATATGCAAATGTGTCTTATTCATCTTTGTGTTGTTGTTGTACCTCGTTTTAGGGGTAAATCTCAAATGTTTCATGGCGACTTAAATATTTTTGTCAATTGAGTGACCCCCTAAAATCGAGGTCGAATATCTGAAACCAAAAAATGGTTTATGTTACGTAACAATGTAACAGAAACGACTGAAGCAAACTGTTTATCTGAATAAGATTGTAATTTGATTACGCATTTTTCATCAAATAACACTTTAAATGAAAATGTCAGTTCTAATGAAAGACAAAAATTCAGTTGTTTACGACGGTATTAACAATGTCAGAGAGCAAATCGTAATGGGTAAAGTATACAGGCGCTATTTATGCTCTTACAAGTATGGTTTGATGTCTTCATATGTTTATATCGCTTGAAAATAGATGTCGATGTTTTGAAATGTTGTTTCAGTTCTCAGTAAGTTGGCCAAAAACATGCACTGTAAAGTTTTCTTTGGCTGTTAATAACATTTAGCGTTGTTGTTCCCCCTTTCTAGTGTTAAACTATGACCGTCTACATAACAGATCGCCACTCATAACCCCACTTTCAACATCGGGTATTGAGATGGACGAATTGACGTGACAGACACTGACGGACAGTGTGAATACAACTTGACGGGACGGTTCCGTGACGTGACGTTGACGTGACGGACAGTGTGAATTGGCCTTTCCTGCACCTTGTTCCACATATGCTCTAAAATTGTATTACTGTTTAGTTTTCGTGTGTGGAGTCAGTGAGGTGCTTTATAAGACAATTTGTGGATTAAAGCCAGCAGGTGACGATCGTATATTTTCCTATGACGTAATGAATTGTTAAATATGGGTTTATGGAGCCCTACTGCTGCGAGTCGCAGCCATTCTCATTCCATAGATTTTTATAGTCTATGGCGCCATATTTTGAATATCTTTGGACAAAGTTAACGTACGAAATTCAAGTTCGAATTCAGTGCAATCATTGTGTTATATTGGATTTTATCGTTTGTGTTTTAAAATGCCTGTTGAAGACAAGGTAGGGACGTCACAAACTAAATAAACATTGTTTAGGGATATGTGTACATCCAATGTAGTCGATCTTGTTTACAAAATCGTTACACGTAGTTGAAATACACCAAATATTTTGTACGTACAAATGAATTCCTCAGTGAGTTTGAAGACAGTTTCTTGAATAATGGTGTAAAGACCTTTTGAAAAACGAAAATTATGTCCAACTAGAACAACTGGGAAATATTTTTCCCATCTTCACACCTTCGTCGACTGCAAAATGTAATTGTTTCGCTTTAAGACAGTGGCCGAGTCAAAATGACAGTGGACATGTGTTTGTGTTTTTACCGAGGGAACTTTTACAATTATGTGGAATTTATCAGCCGTTTTAAGATTTCGTGTTATCATCGTTGTGGTCTTTGCGAAGAATGATTTGATGCAGTGCTCCACGCTCGAATTCCTCTAATTTAGGCCAGGTTAATCCTAGCTAGGATTAACCACCTAATAACTCTACATTTGCCAATTACTAAATAGGTGGTTTTAATTATTGAAAAACCAACAGTTTGTTAGGGAGTGAACTGCTGGTACCAAGCGCATAGAATAAGAAACAAACATTAAAGAAATAAGTTAGAGGTTTGTGAAATAGGGAAAAATTTAGTTATCACCCTGTGATTATTCGGCTATCGGAGCCAGAAACAAATGTTCCCTGCATATCGAATTTATTAATTTTGTGTATCTCGTAATTAGTGTTTGTTACGTGCTTGAATAAATTTAATTTTTCTACTTGCGACAGAATATATGTTCAGCATATTTGGTTATTTGTTTGTTTATTTATTTGTTATTATTTTTTTTTTTTTTTTCTCCTGCCAAATATCCTTACGTTCCTATTTTACGACAGCCAATTTAAATTATTTCTGAATAATTGTTTGCGAACGCAGCCTTAGTTTAGTAGATATGTTGCTCAATAAGTTTTTGCATACTGGTAGATGCAAGGATATTTTCCTTATTGACTTAAAAACTCGGCATTGTAACAATGCAGAGACCAGTACTCCGACTTTTTCTTACAGAGACAAGAGCAGAATTTTTACTCAATGTTCTTGACTAATCTCAAACTTGCTTGCTTAATTTCTTCCATAATGGATTCCATTTTTTAAATTTCATAAGAGAGTAAACTGAAATCTTATTGTTCATTTGGTAACATTTTTCTCATGGCCTCAGCTGTGTATTGTGCTGATGTTGGTGAAGAACTGTGACTGTTCTTTAAAAAATCAATAACCTAGGAGTCCAAGAGTGAATTATTTTCTACATAGACTGTGGAATACAATAATGGTGTAACTACTTTGTGGTTGAAATGTTCTTCGATGTAAGCCTTTTCCAGTCAGTAAATTATTCGCCTATTGCAAACATTTTGATGCTAACAAATGCATTATGCCTTACTGTAAGTAAAATGTAACTCCTTGTTCCAATGAAACTACATGACTCAGAGGTGTTTATCAAGTCACAAGCCCTTTAGGATGAATATATGTATACACAGATGAAGCATCATATGCAACAGCATTATTACGTGTTGATTCAACCAGGCACTTTAGCTTATAGGCCTAATCTCAGGCTTGGCAGAAATATGCCACACTAGTGCTACCATGGGATCACATGTACACGGGGATGCTGCCTGTCAGGTTTGACCCGTGATGTCATCGCAGCGCGGTAGTTTTGAGGTGTGTGCGTGTTTGTAGAATACGTGAGTGATTATGTGCTGGTTGAGTTAAAAGACTATAGTTTGTTTACAAACAAAACATATTAATATTTTGTTTAAAAAGTGATCTGAGCTTCTCTGTGGTGGTTAGGTGCAGGTTAACCGAGTGGAACTTTTTTATGTGAGCGACGAAGGCGCGAATTTTTGGGCTAAGGCCTGTGATCTATGGTACATTCTGTAATCTATAATAACTACAGATTATTTGTATCTACACTACAGATGTATTAAGATATCCATTATACGGTACTGGTTTTTCGACATCTTGATGACGACGTGTGTCAAAGCAGACAAGCGGTATCCCACTACAGTTATGCCCTACCATTTGTGGAATGCTGATGTACAAAATGTAACTTCCCCTTGACATTTTTAGAATTACGGTATGCTAAAGAATGTGGTGTGACACCTAGTAACGGAACACTAAGTGCACATAACATACTGCTGATGGAAAATCAAAGTGTGAAAATGATAAAAATATGAGAAGACATATATCCTTGCCAAATATATTTGAAGAGGAAGGGGTAGTCCTATTGTATAAAAACTTTAAAACTGACTGGAAACCATTAATTTTGAAAAGTATGGTAACTCGGAGGGGGAGGTAGAGGGAGGACATTCCCCTCCCTAGCTACCCTTTGGGAGGAAGGCCAAGCACGTTGGCTTGAGGTGAAACCCTTTCTGCACGACCTGGTCTGCCCTAGGATAGATGGAGGCAGTCACCACCACCAAGCTGCTGCTGTTTTGTAGAACAGATAGAGCACAGATTTGGTGAAGTTGACTCGATGAGTGAGATGCGCTCTGGCTCTCTACTCATCAGAACTGTATTTTCTGCTCTGTGCACCTGCAACCATCTTGGCGGCGTTCCGGTGTCTAAAACCCCTCACCAGGTATTAAATACGATTCAGGGAGTTATTTTTCATGTCGACCTACTACTTCAAACTGATGAACGACTTCGGGCCAATCTTGAACAGCGAGCTGTCTGCCACATTCGTAGAGGCCCCTAAGGATAATTGCATTGACACCGGCATTTTTATCTTGAGCTTTGAAGTTCAAGTTAGTGACTTTCAGGTGTGATGTGAAGCCATACATTCCACACCCCGTTCGATATTTTCGATGTATGTGGTGTTGGCACGTCTTCTCGTTGTACAGTGGTCCCTGATGCGGTGAATGTGGATGCCCACTCCACCGAAGGAGTCTCACTCCCCAGATTGCGTGGTGTATAAAAAGATGATGATAAAAGAATAAAAAAGTCCTGTGAATGCTTAACGTACTCTGAGGCCCGCCGAAAATTCGACTGCCTGCATCCTTTGTAAATGTTATCTATCTCTGCCTTGCCTCTCCCCAAGGGCCCACCGCTCTTTTGTGGGTACGTGTGTGGCACACATGGTCCCCGAGACATTGCAGCCTCGTTCTTACTTTCCCGGGCTACATTATTTCCCCAGTTCCTTTCTTCTCCATTCTAATTCCTTCCTGCCCCATTCATCTCCACTTCTCTAGGTGGTTCCCTTCAAAACAGCACAGCTATTCCTGTGGTTCCGATCTATGGTTGTAGTGATTTTGATCTTCATTGTTTTGCTCTATTTTTGGCACAGTTTGGTCCCCCTACATAAAAAAATTACAGGTACCAGTGTAGGCCATTTAGGGAAGAACTCCCGACCTAGCACCTATGGCATGGCTCCCTATCCCTTCTTCTTATTTCTTTCCTTGCCATAGCCCCCTACCCCCACTAGGTCCCCAGCACATGTAGCCGGTTCGAGAGGGGGGGCGTTTAAGTATCCTTATGGCTTCTGCTGCCAAATCTGCAACTCTGTATGCCTCCGACCATCTTGGCGACATTCCAGTGTTAGTAAACCCTCATCAGTCTTTGGACATGGTTCAGGGAGCTATTTTCCATCACGATCTCCTCCAAACTGATGAAGAACTCTGAGCCAACCTCAAATGCTGAGGTGTTCATTTTGTTCGCCATGTGCAGTGAGGCCCTAAGGATAATTGAGTGGATACTGGCACATTTATCTTGGCCTTTGAGGGGGACACACTCCCAGAGAAAGTCAAGGTAATGATATATCATTATTATGTGAAGCCATATATTCCACTTCCCATGCAATGTTTCCGATGTACGTGGTTTGGGCATATGTCTTCTTGTTGCACAAGGATCCCTTGTATGTGGTGAATGTGGATTTCCACCGCATGAGGGGAACCTCCATGTTCCACCTCCCGTATGTGTCAGCCGTCACTCTCCTCGCTCTCCGGATTGCCCTGTGTATAAAAAGGTGAAAAAGATTCGAGAGTACAAGTTCCTTCTACGTCTTATGTACCACGAGCTCCGCCGAACATTCAATGCTCTGCACCCTGTGCAAGTGTTAATTGTCTTTGCTTAGGTTACATCCTCTACCCCATTTCATCACATTCCCACCCTATTCTTCCCCCTTCTCTTCCTGTACCTCCCTTGCCCCCCCCCCTTCCCTCCAACTAAATGTCCCCCTCCCCTCTCCCAGCCGAAGAAGTGCTCCCCTTCTCTGGCACTTGCCGGTGAAGGTTTTTTCTTCCCGGCGTTCACCATGTGGGAGATCCTTTGCCTCAAGCCGGCAGCCGGACATCCAGTCTGATAATACCAAGGTCGCCCGATCCGTGTCAGTGCCAGACCTTACTGACGCCAGTTCTCTCTCTGGAACCTGTCCTTCCCATACTGCGAGAAAGACTGCTGCAGGTGCCACCTTTTGTCCTCGCAGCCAAATAACTCCACTGAACTTATGTATCATCCGTTGTTCATGGATGCCGTTCCTTCCTTGTCGGTGACGGATGTTGACTCAGCATTGTGAAATGAATCAGTCAATCTGTTCGCCTTCCACTCTGTTCTCATCCAATGGAACTGTAGCAGCTACTAATGTCACCTTCTGGAGCTGAAACATCTTATTTCCATTCTGCAGCTTGTGTTGTTTTGCAGGAATCACATTTCACTGATGGCCATTCACCGACACTCCGTGGGTTCCGTGCTTTGTCGGAACCGTGTTAGTCCCCTACAAGCATCTAGCGTAGTCTGCACCCTAGTTCGTATGGACATTGTTGGTTCACGAGTCCCTCTTCATACTACACTGGAAGTGGTTGTTGTTAGGGTTCACTTATGAATTCTGTTAACAATTAGTAATCTCTATCTCCCTGCTGACAGGCCACCTGTGTATGCTGCCCTCACAGTGCTTCTTCAGTAATGGCCCCCTCCCTTCCTCATTCTTGTGGACTTCAATGCCCATCATTCTTCATGGGGCAGTGTTCTGACAACTAGTTGGGGGTTGTCTCATAGACCATTTCCTTGCAGATCACGACCTGTGCCTACTCAATGACGGTTCCCCAACTGCTTACGGCACCGTTTCTTCCATAGACCTTTTACTCACTTCTCCTCCCCTTTTCCCTTCATTTCATTGGTCACCACATGACAACCTTTGCAGTAGTGACCCCTTTCCATTGCTTCTTTCACTCCCCTCACACTGAACGAGGGACAGGATACCCCATTGGTCTTTTCCATCGTGCTAATTGGCCTTTGTATACATCCCAGCTGGTTTTTCACACCATCCCTGTCTGACTGTATAGATGATGTCATCAGTGATGCATCCACTGCTATTACTTGAGCTGCTAGCATTGCTGTCCTCCAGTCGACAGGCCCTCCTAGCCTCTGCTCAGTTCCGTGGTGGAATGCAACCATTGCCCCAGTGATACGTGAGCGCCATCAAGCCTTGTGACATCTTAAGCACCACTTGTCCCTTACTGCTCTTATCAACTTTAAACGCCATCATGCCAAAGCTTGTTGTATAATCAAACAGAGCAAGCGGGTGTGCTGGGAGCATTTTCTCACTTCCTTGTGATCTTCTGTACCTCGTGTCACGGGTGTGGGCTATGCTACGCTCCGTCCAAGGTTGTCAGCGACCGTCTTCAATCCTTGGCCTTGCCTTACCAGATGTGTTCTGTACTGATCCATCAGTTCTTGCAGAGCAACTTGTAGCTCACTTTCCGAAAGCATTTGCAATGGCTTCCTTCCTGGTGGCTTTTCTTCTCAAGAAACAACAAATTTGTTTCACCACTCACTAGGAGGAACCTTATAGCAAACCCTTCACTGAATGGGAACTACTTTTGGCCCTTTCCTCTTCTCATGATTCTGCACCTGGCCCTGATTCCATTCATAATCAACTTCTCCAACATCTCAGTCCTCCACAACGGCAATATTTCCTCCGGGTATTGAATTGCATTTGGCTCCAAGGGGTTTTACCCTCACAGTGGAGGGACAGCATAGTGTTTCCTGTTCTTAAGCCTGGCAAGAATCAGTCATCCCTGGACTGTTACCGGCCGATTAGCCTAACAAATGTAAGTGGCTTGAACAGGTGGTTGCCCACAGATTATGCTGGGTACTCGAATCACATGGACACCTTATCAGAGTGGGTTCCGGGAGGGAAGGTCTACTATGGACCATCTACTTCGACTGGAAACAACAATCAGAAAGGCCTTCTCAAGTCAACATCTTGTTGCTGTTTTCTTTGATTTACGTAAGGCATATGACATCACTTGGTGTCATCATATTTTATGTATCCTTCATGACGAGCCTAAGAGACTCCCTACTGTTTTATATCCTGTCGCATTTTCCATGTAAGGGTTGGCTCTTCCTTCAACTCCCCACAGATCCAGGAGAACACTGTTCCACAGGGTTGTGTGTTAAGTTTTATATTCTTCTTAATTGCCATCAATGGGTTGGTGAGCTCTGTTGGGTCGCTTGTCACACCTGCATTGTACATAGAAGACTTTTGTGTATGGTACAGCTCCCATTCTGTAGCCACAACTGAACCCCAGCTCCAAGGTGCCATTTGGCGGGCTTCCACATGGGCTCTCTCTCCCATGGTTTTTCAGTTTTCCCCTTCTAAAACGCGAGTAATGTATTTCTGTCGTTGTACTACAGTCCACCCTGACCCAGAACTCTTCTTGGGTACTCAACATGTGGAAGCTATGGCGCAGCACCATTCCTTGGGCCCCCTTTTTTTTAAATTAAAAAACTGACTTGGCTGCCCCATATTCGTCAGCTGAAGACAAGCTGCATGCGGATGCTTGTTGCCCTCCATTTCCATCTCACTCATCCTGGGGTGTGGATTGTACAACAATAATTCATATGTACTAGGCTGTGATTCATTCCCAATATTATGGGTGCCAGGTTAATGGCTCGGCAGCTCCTGCTCCGAAATTGTTAGACCTTGTATGCTTGGCTACATGTGCCTTCTGGACCAGCCCTGTTGAGTCTTCATGCTGCAGTGGGAATTAGTGATGGGAACAATCGAATGAAAACAATCGATTCATTCGGTTGTTGGGAAAAAATTGATCATTCGGTTGTAGTTTCTCATATCGGTTGAATTATTCATTCATTCTTCTGAGTGAAATCAGTCGGTGGGATCAACCGAATGAAAAAATCGATTCAGTCAGTTGGACTACTCATTCCTTCTTTTGAGTGAAATCAGTCGGACGGAACAACCGAATACAATCGACTCTGTCGGTTGGACCACTCGTTCCTTTTCTTTTGAGTTAAATCAGTCGATGGGACCAACCGAATGAAAAAATTGACACAGTACGTTGGCCTCTTTATTAGTTCTTTTGAGTGAAACCAGTCAGTGGGAGCAACCGAATGAAACAGTCAGTCGGTCATAGTTTTACTATGTTGGATTAATATTCGTTTATTTTTTCGAATGTAAGTAGTCTGTGGGAACAACTGAATGAAAACGTGCGACACTTTTGCAGTTTTGTACATTGACTGAATTACTCATTCTTTCTTTTCAAGTGAAAACAGGCAGTAAGTTTTTCTGACGGTTGAACTGTGTAATTATGATCCCAACTGAAACGACTCATTAGTGTTTTAGCTTACAGAGCTATCCATTTATTTGTATGAATGAAACTGGCATTCACATCAGATAACTACAGCAGTGCTACATTATACTGTCATGGAAAAGGGGTACGCCAAAGTTAAAATGCGTATTACTATGTTCATTTATTTATGTACTGAATGAAGTAACTTTTCGTTTTATAATATACAGTAACAAAGATTAATATTTTGTTGTAATTAAATTGTTTGAGGTGCCATCAACGAGTGACTAATTAGATGTCATATCGCTGGAGCAGGCTTGTGATCACGTTAATTTCCCACCCCAGATTACTTTCGCTGACACCGACCACGAGGTACCGTGGGGAGCGGGGACACGAGAGGGGGTGCTGCCTTGCTTGCGTTTCCACTACAGACAGCGCCAACAGGCGTGCGCCAAACTCCACACAACAGTGTCTGGCGGGCGGGGCGTGCCATCGCCAATTGTTGTCCCTTTCTTACTGTCTCAATAAAGAAGTGTGGAAACTACAGGGTGTTCCAAAATGATTACTACAAGTTTAATCTCGCACACCGTATCTCCGAAGTGGGAACAGGTAGAAACGTGCGGTTTGGTGCTTCTTGTTCATACATATCTAAGGTTCTAGCAGGACAGAGTTAAGCATGTTAACTTTGAACATACTTACTAGATCCAAATTCTAAGATCACTGAAACATTAGGTATTGTTAAAAAAAAAAAAAAAAATTGTATAAAAATATTTTTGTTAATTCCATCTAATTTGAAGGAGTACGAGAAGACATACAACATTTATCAGTGCTGTAAATTTTCTCCAACGTGTCTGTATTCGTCAACAGTATATGAAAACATTCATCTCAAGTTTCATAATTATTCACACTTGTCACACGGCGGTGGAGTAGCCGAGCGGTCTAAGGCACTTCGCTGCGGAGGGCGCGGTTGCTCGCCGTCGGAGGTTCGAGTCCTCCCTGGAGCGTGTGTGTGTGTGTGTGTGTGTGTGTGTGTGTGTGTGTGTGTGCGCTACGGACTGATGACCACGCAGTTTGGTCTGAGAGATTTACAAACATTTGAACTCTTGTCTCAGATATTTCTGTGGTTATCGGTGAAACGGTGTGGAAGTTTATTCCATCCCTCCGCCATGTACCATACAAAATCGTAGATGAACAGTGAACTGCCACTTGTTTTAAAAGTCAAGTGTTCAACATTTCATCAAGATCGGAATAAAACTCTATATTGGCGTCAAAGTCATGAATCGAACTTAAGTAGATGTAGACGGTGACCAATCTCTTTCTTTGAAGGTGAAGAGTGAAATATATCATTAAAATTCGTATACAAACGTAATTTGTCGAAGTTAGTAGGTAAAGTACCCTCCGCCATGCACCAACGAAATTTAATGTACCCAATTACCTTCGTCTTGTTTTAAAGGTCAAGTGTGCAAAATTTCATCAAGATCGCAGCCAAATTGTGGTTTTTGTTGAAGTCAGTATGTAAAGTACCCTCCGCCATGCACCGAATGAAATTTGATGTAGACAGTGACTTTCTTCTTGCGTTTTGAAGGCCAACTGTGCAAAATTTCATCAAGACTGGAACAAAACTGTAGATTTGCATGCAATAGAAACACACACACAGACACACTGCTATATTTATAAGATTTGTCTCTAAGAAAGTATCATGCTGAATCACGGTTCATTTATACCTGAAAAGACTGAAGGAGTAAGCAAATAATGTCACACAAAGTCGTTGAATTAATAAAAACATCCATATAACTGCAGAAACCGACAGAGACTTTCCAGTCGGTTGTATCGTATCAAGTGAAACCATTCAATGCCGGAAACATTCATATAAAGGACAGAGACTTGTTTCATTCGGTGGTCGTGCATCGACTGAAACCACTCAAACCCACCGTATGAGTGAAAACATTCATATAGCGGCTGCAACCGACAGAGGCTGGTTTCATTCGATTGTTTCGCATCGACTGAAACCATTCAAACCCCGCCAGTGAGTGAAAACATTCATACGGCAACAGAGACTCTTTTCATTCGGTTGTTTCATTTGACTGAAAAAACCGACTGAACGAAAAAACAACCGATTGACCAATCGGTTGTTAAAAACAGTCGGTTGTCCCATCACTAGTGGGAATCCCCCCCTTCAGACTAGGCAGCATCAGCTTTTGGTGTCCTATGCCATTGCCATTTGTCCATTCCCTGGTCATCCCACATATCACTCTCTCTTTGAGGGTGATGGTTTTAGAACTCCTGATACTTGCCGTCAAATGGGTTTGCTCGTCGGATTGCGGCTCGCTTCCGTTTGTAAGGACTGCCGACTCCCCTCCCTTGACTGTGTGTGTCATGCTATACTGCACACACCACCTTGGATGGTGCTTCGCCCACAAATCCGATTGGATATCTACCGAGCTTCAATCTTCCTGATAATCTTCTGGTGTTTGTTGCACACAGTGCTTGAAGAATTTCAGGCTGCCATGATTTTCTGCCTTTATGGATCAAAATTTGCTGGTTATACAGGATATACATTTGTCTTCCATTGGTATGGAATGTCATTCTCTGCCAGAATCGTGCAGTGTGTTTATGGCAGAATTGACGGCTTTCAGTAGGGCACTTACTTTTATCAAACAGGTAGCCCTGGACCGTGTTTTAATCTGTTCAGACTCAATGAACCGCCTGCAGATCATAGACCTATGCTACTCCTCCCATCCTCTGGTCATTGGTATCCACAATCTCCTTGCTGACCGTCATACTGCTTGCTCTGTTGCTTTTCTCTGGGTTCCCAGTTATGTAGATGTTCTAGGAAGTGTACAGGTTGACTAGTTGGTTAGAGTAGCTGTAACTCCCTGCTCCTTCCGCTGGGCAATCTCGGGTGCAGATGAGATTGCTACTCATACAGGACTGGAACACCAACTGGCACACTACTGCTCTGTCTAATAAACTATGCTCCATCAAGTTGACCACTGCAGCTTGGAGTTCTTCCTTACGCCCTCCTTGAAGGGAATCCACTGTCCTTGGACGTTAACATATCGGTCATTCCAGGCTGACCCATGGTTTTATTTTGCATAATGAGCCTCCCCCACATTGTGGTTGGGGAGCCCTACAATCTGTGTCTTATATCTTAGTGGATGTCCACTCCTCTTGGTGCTCTGTGCAACATACGGAATTTCACTCTCATTGCCCTCGGTTTAGAGTTCTTGGGTTTCTCTGTGAAAGTGGTTTTTACTGTCGACTATAAGATTTTATCTCTGATGCTTGTACAGTATGGGTGGGTTTGTGACCCTCCCTGTGAGCAGCAGGGTTTGGAGCCCCCCTTTCTGACAACTTCCATTTCGCCTTTTAATTTTGTTTTAATTTACGTTGTTTTCCTTTTTTACAATTTTAGGCTTCTGCTTTAGGAGCATACATTGTTCTCCTCTACCTATTCATCATTAATAAACGGGGGTTCTAGATCCGTAGCAATGTGCCTGGCAGAATTCCGCTATTTCTGTTGGTTTTACTCCTGTTCTAATTGATTTTAACTCGCCTTTTAGTTCCTCTATTTTACTATTGGTAAGGCCTTAGCTGACTACAACCTTGCTTGCAATTCATTCAGAGGCCATGAGACTGATGACCTAGCGGTTTGGTCCCATCCACCCATCAACCACCATCTACCTTTTGCGGGTGCAAATGAGATCTATGCTCATACAAGACCGGAACAGTAACTGGCATGCTACTGCCCCATCCAATAAATTCCCCTCCATCAAGTCGATCACTGCAACTTGGAGTTCTCCCTTACGACCTTCTCGGAGGGAATCTACCATCCTTTGCCATCTCCCCATCGGTCATTCCATGCTGATCCACACTGTGCCATTTTCCTCAAAGAAAGGAAGATTATAGAAAGTAAAATCCTGGACAGACTTACATACACTGTGGCAAGAAAGAAATAATAGCTGTTTCACTCTCTGTACATGATATCATTTGCTGCTGTCACCTCATCATCACTCTCTTCAGGTGCGACAGCATCTAAAGTATCACTTATCACCTCTTCCTGTGGGTACTGTGGGCCATTAAAGCACTAACTGCCCCCTTGATGGACAGGGTCCCCCATCTTCCATTGCTCCCCCATCTTCCGTTGCTCCCCTAACACCATCTCTGGGAGCAACTTTCATCACCTCTCCCACCCTCCCCAACCATCAGTGACACCAGTCCATCCTTCAACTGGACAAGCAATGGCCTTTTCCAGTCCCTCTCATTGGGAAGTGGTCCCTTGGGACACTAATTTCTGAGACATCTTCAAATGGAATAAGGATCCCAGCCGGTGGCTGAAGGAACCACCTGATGCTGGTTGAAGGGATTTCCAATTTTCATTTTTCTCTTAAGCCACTTCAGAGAAGTCATTCCAGAGGTCTTAAAACTAACGAACACTGAGAGGACAAGGAAGGAAGGAAGAAAGAAGAAGAAGTAGAAGAAAAAAAGCACTTTTGGTGGCCTCTCAGCCACCGGCCCTTGTGGCTTCTGATTCGTAGGCTGGGCTGAAGATCCTAGTGTCCTCTTCAGGACCTAGCACCTACCAAACCCTCAAGTCAATGGTTATTGATGCAGCTGTCAAGGGGAGGCAAAAGGTGGACCTGGGACCTAAACAATATTCGTTGTCTATTCATGGCATCTCGGAATGCTCAATAGCATTATCCTTCAGTGGAATTAAGACAGTTATTTCCACCACCTGGCTGTGTTGTGACAGTTATTGTGCTGCTTCCCTGTGCTTTGTGTAGCCCTGCAAGAAATGCGGCGTCCTGTCAAGCAGAGCCCTGCACTATGTGGCTATTATAGCTACTAAAAAAAAACCAGTTCAGCCAATGACTGGGTCTCAGCTGGTGTCCACGCCATTGTCCCCAGTGTCCTTGTCCCTTTCCGTCTCCACACGGCTCTAGAGGCAGTGACTGTCGGAATCTGGGCAGTACAGGATGTCATCTGTTCTGCATACCTCTCCCTGAATAGGTTGTGTCTCCCACTGACCTCCCTGCCTTGCTTGCCCAACTTCACCCACCATTTCTGTTTTTGGCGGACTTCAGTGCCTACTACCCTTTGTGGGATGGAACTGACTTTGGGTGCGGTAGGGGTGTTCAGACACTCTTGATGCAGCAGATTTGTCTTCTCAACACTGGTGCTCCCGTGCACTTTAGTGTGGCACATAATCTTCTGTTGACCTCTTTTTGTAGCCCAAGCCTTCTCCCACATCTCAGTTGGAGGGTCCATGACGACCTATATGGTAGCAACCATTTCATCAGTCTCTCTCTCTCTCTCTCTCTCTCTCTCTCTCTCTCTCTCTCTCTCTCTCTGCCCCCCCTCCCTCTGTCCTTCTCTCTTTCCTTCAATACCAACCATTAGACTGCCAGACCAGATTATCTCCGTAGTGCAGACAGTCCAGCATACACCTCAGCTTCTGCACTTGCCACTGACGTCAATAAGGCAGTTCACCAGGTCATTGCAGCCATTGTTTCTGCCGCTGAGGCAACTGTCTCTTGTTCCCTGGCTTTGTCCTGTGTAAGCCAGTGCATTGGGGTCCACTGCGGCCATCTGGGAATGTCAATGGGTCCTTTAGCACTCGGGTGCCACCCTTTCGCAGAGTATCTGACTGCTTTTAAATGTGTCCGGGCCTGAGCCCGGTCACTGTTACAGCGAAGCAAGCAGGTCTGCTGGAAAAGTTGCAGTATTGGTTCTTGCACCTCTCCTTCTCAGGTGTGGTCACAAGTTTGATGCCTCTTTATCTATCACTCATTTGCAGGAATCCCCTGCCTCAAAATTCAGGGTACTTTTTGCCCTGACCTCGGTACTCTCGCTGAGTACATGGCAGAGCATTATGCGTATACTTCTATGACTTCAGCCTACGGTGAAGTTTTCATTATTTACATGATAAATCAATCAATTCTAAAGGCTGTAAATTCAATAAAATACCTAGGAATTAAAATTACGAACAACCTTATTTGGAAAGAACACACAGAAAATATTTAAGGGAATGTGACCACAAGGCTACTTTTGTTGGCAGAATACTTAGATCATGCAAAAATTCTACTAAAGAAACTGCCCACACTAGGCAGTATTGTTATACGTTGTGGGATCCCCACCAGGTGGGACTGACAGAGGATAGAGAGGATGTTCAAGAAGGGCAACTCATTTTGTCTTATCCTGATAAGGGGAGAGTTTGTCATGGAAAGAATGCACGAGATGGGGTGGAAATCTTTAAAAGAAAGAAGTTATTCATTGCAGCAACATCTAATTGCGAAATTTCTTTCACTAACATTTTTCCTCATAATGCAATTTTTAGCACCTACCTACAAAGGGAGACATGATTGTCAAAATAAAATAGATGTATCCTAACTATGCTGTATGAATGGGGCTTATGGGCTCCACTTCCAATCTTTATCCAAAACTTCCGCTCGCTCTGCTCATTTTGGGTTTGGCATGGTAGCTCTCTCTGCTCACCACATGTTCTGGAGAACGGTTTTTCACATGGCTCCGTCCTTATTCACCTATTTTTGGTCACAGTTAATAGTATTGCTGTTCATCGGTTTTTTCCACCTTGTTTACTGATGACTTCTGCATGTATCTCAGTTCTACCAGCACTGGTGTCACTGAAAGGTGGCTGCAGGGAGCCATCGAAAAGGCCCAGTCTTTGGCCTTTGCCCATGGTTTTCTGTTCTCAACATCTAAAACTGAGTAGCACACTTCTGTAGCCGTTTGGTTATTCATCTGGACCCAGAGGTATACCTAGCCAATGAAATCTTTCATGTTGAGGGCACACATCACTACTTAGACATGGTCTTCAATGCCCGCCTCACTGGGGTCCTACACCTTTGTCAGCTGGGTCATTCCATGTCAAATCAACACACCCATGAACCACAGACATTGCCGAGGTGGGGTGGCTTGCGTGCCTCAGCGATACAGATAGCCGTGCCGTAGGTGCAACCACAGCGGAGGGGTATCTGTGGAGAGGCCAGACAAACGTGTGGTTCCTGAAGAGGGGCAGCAGCCTTTTCAGTAGTTACAGGGGCAACAGTCTGGATGATTGACTGAGCTGGCCTTGTAACATCAGCTAATGTGGCCTTGCCATGCAGTTACTGCGAATGGCTGAAAGCAAGGGGAAACTACAGCCGTAACTTTTCCCGAGGACATGCAGCTCTACTGTATGAGAATATGATGATGGCATCCTCGCGGGTAAAATATTCCGGAGGTAAAATAGTCCTCCATTCGGATCTCCGGGCAGGGACTACTCAGGAGGATGTTGTCATCAGGAAAGACAATACTGGCATTCTACGGATCGGAGCGTGTAATGTTAGATCCCTTAATCGGGTAGGAAAATTAGAAAATTTAAAAAGGGAAATGGATAGGTTGAAGTTAGATATAGTGGGGATTAGTGTAGTTCGGTGGCAGGATGAACAGGATTTCTGGTCAGGTGAGTACAGGATTATAAGTACAAAATCAGTTGGGGGTATCACAGGAGTAGGACTGATGATGAATAAGAAAATAGGAATGCGGGTAAACTACTATGAGCAGCACAGTGATCGCATTATCATTGTCAAGATAGATACGAAGCCAACACCAGCAACAGTAGTACAGGTTTATATGCCAACTAGCTCTGCCGATGTTGAGGATATAGAAGAAATATATGAGGAGCTAAAGGAAATTATTCAGACAGTTAAGGGAGAGGAAAACTTAATTGTGATGGGAGACTGGAATTCCGTAGTGGGCCATTCCGTGCCAAGTGGTCTAATATCGAGAAAAGTTCCCACATGACCCTAATGGATTTTGATGAAATTTTGTATGAACATTCACACATGTTCTCAATGAACACCGGTAAAGTTTCAGTTTCAGAAATTCAATACTTCCGGAGATACAGTCACTTGTTAAAGACCATAGCACAGCTTCCAATAGTGCGTCCTTAACTTTTCAGCAACTTTGAGATTATATATCTCTGGGAGGATTTGTATAAAAGAAACAAAACTTGGCCATCTTATACAACTTTTAGAGCTCTTTAAAGTAAAATATTAAGAACAGGATTTCTGACCAATTTTCATATAGATAATTTGGAGCAAAGTTGAGCAAAAAAATTGCTGGTTAAAAAAAGTATGTTCCTACTAGTAGGAAAAGGAGGAGAAGGAAAAATAGTAGGTGAATATGGACTGGGCAAAAGGAATGAAAGAGGAAGCTGCCTGGTAGAATTTTGCACAGAACATGATTTAATCATAACAAACACTTGGTTTAAGAATCACAAAAGAAGGTTGTATACTTGGAAGAGACCAGGAGACACTGGAAGGTATCAGATAGATTTTATAATGGTAAAACATAGATTCTGGAACCAAGTTATAAACTGCAAGACATACCCAGGGGCAGATATAGACTCTGACCATAACTTGTTAGTCATGAACTGTAGGCTGAAACTGAAAAAACTGCAGAAAAGTAGGAAAATAAGGAGGATGGGACCTGGATAAATTGAAGGAACGTGAGGTTCTGGAGAATTTCAGAGAACTGACAGAAACGGGGAAATAAAACAGTAGAAGATTAATGGGTAGCATTGAGAGATGAAATATTGAAGGCAGCAGAGGACAAAATAGGTAGAAACGCAAGACCTACAAAAAATCCTTGGATATCACAGGAGATACTAAATTTAATTGATGAGAGGAGAAAATATAAAAATGCAGTTAATGAAACAGGCAAAATGGAGTGCAGACGACTAAAAAATGAGATTGACAGGAAGTGCAAAACGGCTAAGCAGGAGTGGCTAGACGCCAAATGCAAATCTGTAGAAGAATGTATAAGAAGGGGAAAAGTAGATAGAGCCTACAGGAAAATAAAAGAGACATTTGGGGACAAGAAAAACAGCTCTGTGAATATCAAGGGCACTGATGGAAAACTAGTTCTCAGCAAAGAAGGGAAAGCTGAAAGGTGGAAAGAGTACATAGAGCAGCTCTACAAAGGAAACGAACTTAGAGACGATATTGTAGGAAGGGAAGAGGAAGTAGATCAAGATGGAATAGGAGATACTATACTGAGAGATGAATTTGACAGAGCCCTGAAAGACCTAGGTCGGAACAAGGCCCCAGGAGTAGATGACATACCCTCAGAGCTACTAAAGTCTCTGGGAGTGCCAGCCATGACAAGACTATTTGAACTGGTGTGTAGGATGTATGAGACAGGCAAAATACCCTCAGACTTTAAGAAAAATGTAATAATCCCCATTCCAAAGAAATCAGGCACAGGCAGGTGTGAAAATTACAGAACCATCAGTTTGATAAGTCATTGTTGCAAAATTTTAACACGAATTATCTACAGGAGAATGGAAAAGCTGGTAGAAGCTGACCTCGGGGAAGATCAGTTTGGGTTCAGGAGGAACGTAGGAATCCGGGAGGCAATGCTCACTTTACGTCTTATCTTAGAAGATAGATTAAGGAAAGGCAAACCAACATTTTTAGCTTTTATAGATTTGGAGAAAGCTTTTGACAATGTTGACTGGAATACACTCTTTCAAATTCTGTAGTCAGCCAGAGTAAAATACAGGGAAAGGAGAGTTACTTACAACTTGTACAAAAGCCAGACCGCAGTTATTAGACTCGAAGGGCAGGAAAGGGAAGCATCAGTTGAGAAGGGAGTAAGACAGGGTTGTAGCCTTTCTCCGATGCTATTCAATTTCTACATCGAGCAGGCGGTGAAGGAAAGCAAGGAAAAATTTGGAATAGGGATTAAAGTTCAGGGGGAAGAAATACAAACATTGCGTTTTGCTGATGACATTGTAATTCTGTCAGAGACAGCAAAGGACCTGGAAGAGCAGTTGAATGGAATGGACAGCGTGTTGAAGAGAGCATACAAAATGAACATTAACAAGAGCAAAACAAAAATAATGGAATGCGGTCTTAGAAAATCAGGCGCTGCTGAAGGAATTAGATTAGGTAACGAAACAATGAAGGTGGTAGATGAGTTTTGTTACTTGGGTAGTAAAATAACATGTGATGGTCGCAGTACAGAGGATATAAAATGGAGATTGGCAATGGGAAGAAAAGCATTTTTGAAAAAGAGAAATTTGCTAACATCGAATATTAATTTAAGTGTAAGGAAGTCTTTTCTGAAGGCATTTGTGTGGAGTGTTGCCTTGTAT
Source organism: Locusta migratoria (assembly GCA_026315105.1). Classification (NCBI taxonomy): domain Eukaryota; kingdom Metazoa; phylum Arthropoda; class Insecta; order Orthoptera; family Acrididae; genus Locusta; species Locusta migratoria. Next base: position 231,323,509 of record CM048747.1, read on the forward strand.
GGGAGTAAAACATGGATGATAAGCAGTGCGGACAGGAAGAGAATTAGAGGCTTTTGAAATGTGGTGCTACAGAAGAATGCTGGAGATTAGGTGGGTAGATCACATAACTAATGAAGAGGTACTGAACAGAATTGGTGAGAAAAGGAATTTTTGGCATACCCTGACCAAAAGAAGAGATCGCTTGATAGGACACATTCTTAGACATCGAGGAATCGTAAATTTAGCATTGGAGGGAAGTGTGTGGGGTAAAAATCGCAGAGGGAGACAAAGAGACGCGTATAGTAAGCAGATTCAAGTGGATGTGGGTTGCCGTTCTTATGAGGAGATGAAAAGGCTTGCTCAGGATAGAGTAGGGTAGAGAGCTGCATCAAACCAGTCTCCGGACTGAAGACCATAACAACAACATAATTTACCTCACCATTTTAGATTTTGTTAAAATTGAGTATACTTATTGGTGTGTGCTGAGCCTAAGAAAAATACCAAATTTAAATTTTTTATCTCAAACCATTCTTGAAATATGGCTATGTAAATTTTTCAAAAACACATCCGAAAATGTGTAACGGACTTTTTAAAAATTGGCTTAGGAGCTGCTCTAATTGTGCTAGAGAGCTGAAAAAGGTGTCATTTTGCATGCTCTTTCCAAGGATATAGAACAAAACATATCTTCTATGTAATAACCTTTTTCAAAATACTAATTAATATTTTAATTTATTTTTTTACAAAAAGCACATAATTGAACATTTTCAAAATAATTCCATTACTACTTCATACTGTTGTAAATCACATGGCAAAATATAAGTGTGGGATGATAATGGGTTCATTGTTAAAAAAATATTCCGGACTCTTGTTTTTCACTAACAGCCCTAGTTTGACCTAACTGACCTTTAATAAACAGGAATTTCATTAAAATATACTGAAAGGTAAGCAAAAATAAGTATTAGAAATAACAAAACTTCACCTTATTAAAACAAAACTAATCATCATACTTTATAATTAAATTGATTGCTTATTTTAATTTTATACAACTTAACTAACAGTATATTAACTGATAGAAATAATTTTGAGCATTTAACAACAAACTGAAATAAAGTTTGATAAAATAAAAGTATTTACATAATTGTTCTGGTACACGGTGTTTTGAATGAAACTATTAAAAACATACATTATCCTCCAGATAAAAATTAAGTTTTGAGTTGAAAGCAGTTTCCCAATGAATAGCCTTGGAACTTCAAAGATTACATTTTAATAAAGCCGACTGGGTTTGGTTCAGATCACTTTCATTAGGAATGTATGTTCTCCCTGTTGGAGTAAATGGATTTATTTTTGTGAGAACATCTACAACTGACACTCGCAGGACATCAGCATGTGCAGGGCAGGAGAATGACTTAGCTGGTTCACATGGATGAAGAAAAGTTATTTTCACTTCATTTTTTTTTTCTCCTCCTAAAATGTACCCAAGCCACCAGTTTGTGCCATATACAGTAGTGACATAGCCTGATACATCTTGTAACTTCAGTTTGTCTGGTAATGTAGTTACTTCCTTCTCCCAACTCTGCATTTTGATGCAGTGTTCAGAATGAAAGTGCAAAATTGCTGTGTTCCTTTGATTCTCAATGCCTCTTAAAGCTGACTTTTTAATATTTCTGATGCAGTGTAGTCTCCTTGAGAGGAAGATGTGAAATCAACATTTGTGATATTATCTACTGCCCAAACAAATAGATCTTGTGGGATTTGGATCTGATTTTGGCATGGCCTTTGCCATTCTCTTAACTGAATCCCTTACTCTATCACAAGGTCCTTTCCCATGTGCTGTGGGTGAATAGTGCTACTCAGCTTTATGTTAAAGTATTCCCCATGAAAGCAAAAGTTCAGGAAATGTATCAGTAAAATTTTACAGTTGGTGTCACCATGTAGTGTCGAGTGTTCAGATGTTGGCAGCAGCCAGAGCAAACAGAATCCTATAGAGTGATGGGAATACTTTTTCGTGCCAACCATGAAATTTATAATTAATGCTGTTCCTGCTCTGTGCTGGACAGGTTCTCAATGTATCCTTCTCCACTCAATAAATTAATTTTAGTCGCCAGAAAAATTCATAACAAAACATTTGCAAAAAGAACATGGCTGCTTTACTTCACATGCAGCAGTGGCAGCAAACAACTAAACACAAAACACCACGCCACTACAGGGACTAAAATCAAGCCCTGTTTCTTATTTTTGTACTGAGCAGCAGAACCGTCAGAATAACAGTATGTCTTTTTTGGGAACTTTTGAAATTTATTTGTTAGATAAGAAATAAGTTTCTTTTGAAAGATGTAAACCAGTCACATTGTGCTCCAGGCAATCGGAAACAATGACAAAGCTCATGCGCTCAATTTTGTCTTCCTGTTTGTAACAAAAGGGTAATTTCTATTTTTTTTTACTTACCTTTCAGTATCTTTTAATGAAATTCCTGTTTGTCAAATGTCGGTTTGGTCAAACTAGGGCTGCTAGTGAAAAACAAGATTTCGGAATATTTTTTTTTTAACAATGAACCCATTGTCATCCCATATTTATATTTTGCCATGTGATTTACAACAGTGTGAAGTAGGTACGGAAATATTTTGAAAATTTTCTATTATGTACTTTTTGTAAAAAAATTAAATTAAAATATTAATTAGTATTTTGAAAAATGTTATTAATTATAAGCTACGTTTTGTTGTATATCCCTGGAAAGAGCATGAAAAATGCTACATAGTGACACCTTTTTCCAGCTCTTTAGCTCAATTAGAGCAGCTCCTACGGCAATTAAAAAAAAGTCCGTTCACACATTTTTGGCTGGTTTTTGGAAAGTTTGCATGACCATTTATCAGAAATGGTGTGAGATAAAAAAATTGAAATTTGGTATTTTTCTTAGTTTAAGCACCCTCTCTCTATAAGTATAACAACTTTTAGCAAAATCTAAGATGGTGCGTTAAAATTTTTATTTAAAGTGTGCTGATTTGACATGGAATGAGTCAGCTGCAACAAAAATGCTGGCGATATCTGAATATTTTTTGTTGCTTCAGCCACACTGTCGGGGGAGCTGCCCATTCAAATGTCCAGGAGCTTAATAAGGCTAATTGAATTGTGCCTTGCCTGCAGGAGCTTGATGTAAGATTCGGCAGCACCTTCTGCATTGAGGGTCCTCAACTCAGTTCTCCATAGTGGTGTCCACTTAGTGATGGGGGCCTCTGCACAACTCTGGTGATCAACCTCCGTGTTCAAGCTGGGGTTCCTCCCATGCGGTTCTGCCAGCAACAGCTGCTTACTTAATTCATTGTCTATGTTCCTGCCTCATCCGGCCACCCAAATTGTAGGCTTCTTTTTCCAGCTGCTGCACTCCCCCCCCCCCCCCCCCCCCCCCCAAGGCAGTCCAGGTCGGGTCTCCCGATCGTGGCCTGGGTTTGTTTCTTCCTTTTGTTGTTTCCCATCCATTCTAGTTTTCACATATTCCTCCTCAATCCATTCTTCTCATGCAGCTTTGTATTTATTTATCTTGTGACTCAAAAGCCTCAGCTTCACCAACACATCTCCGTCGTCAGTTCCTGGCATGTCTTCACTCGTTCCGTTGTGCAGAAATTGTATATACCAATGGTTCCCTGGTAGATGGCCATGTTGTGAGTATAACTATATCTATCTTGACCATGACAAACAGTGTTCCTTGCCTCAGAGCTGATCGTTACTTCTCATCCTTTCAAACATCTCTGAGACTGCTCTGGGAAGTCATTTGTTACCTGTAGTGACTCCCTGAGTAGCTTGCAATTTCTTCACCAGTGTTGCCTCTGACTGTTGGTGCAGTTTATTCATGACTCTTCACTTTTGGCAGGTATGGCCATTCAGTGGACTTTGTTTGGACCCCAAGCAACATTGGCATCCTGGGGAATGAACAAATTGATCGACTGTCCAAGCTGGCCACCACATCATGGCCCTTGGAGATGGGTCTTCCAGAAAGGGATTTTGAATTGGAGTTGAACTGCAAAGCCATTGGGGCTTAGAGTTCAGAAGGGTCTGACTCGTGCATCGAACAAGTTCCGATTGGTCAGGCTCTTTACGATCACATTGAAGGCCTCACTGAAGGCCTCTCTTAAGGATTGAGTTGTATTTTTTGCCTATGTATTGGCCATACTTGGTTAACACACAACCACCTTCTTCATCAAGAGTACCCTGCCAAGTATCGCTGTGGTACTCATGCGACAGTTTGTGTGTGGAATACAAAAGTTTGAGGTGTACATCTTAATGTGGCACAAGTATTAATTGTTCATTCATAATACCTATATGAACACATTCCACTCAAATAACATTGATTAACTTCTACATAATTGTTCAAAATTAAAGTTCCAAGTGGCGCAACTTGTGTCTCAGATCACGGCCAAAACAATACTTTAAACTAGCATTGGTTGTGCCCCTGACAACTGATGAAACAATACTCTATTACATGCCATGAGCGCATCCTATTTATATCATCCAAATAATGTCACTGAAAATTGTGTATTGTTAATTATGTACATTACATCAATTATAATGGAAAAGTAAACAATTACATGGAACTGGCTCTAGTAAAAGATAGCATAAATAATACTGAGTAACTTAATATACAAACCTCTGTTCAATGAATAGCATTTCTTTTATGTATTTAACAAAATAGTTTCATTAACAATACTTTTGTAATTAAGGGTAATTACACAGAAACTAATAAGGGCAAAACTTTCCTAACATTACTTGTGAAACAGAGTAATACCTACTATAAGATCATGAGAAAAGAATTTGTTTTTAACAGTAATACTAATTAGCATACTATCTGAATTTTAACAATATATGTATGGCACAAATTAATTAATATTTGCTAATTAAACTTCTCTGGCACCAAATAATAGAAAATGACTGTATCTTGTTACATTATAAAAAAAATTAACAAAAGTTGTGGAAAAGAAAATGATAATAGACTAATTACATTTATATCTATTATTTTGCAACAGTGGTATCGGGAGGTTCAGTATTTCAAGCAGATGGGAATAAATCCCAACATGCTTCGTTACAAACGGTGCACAGCCTGGTGGGCTGTCCCCTTTTAACCCCTTTGCGACAATCTTTCAATCTACCAGCTGTGCTTCTTTTAATTCATGGTGACTATGCTGACTATGCCTCTTTATGGCTGGCTGTGTTTTACGTTGTACCTTTACATTTGGTTTTTATCGCTTCATATTGTGGAAGGTACCTTAGCCTCAGTCAACCACAGCCTCTTGCTGTAATGTTTTAACTAACTTAACTATCTGCTTTCCCCGTTGGGGGTTAGAATCCTCCCCTTCGGCTTGGATGTTTGTGCAGACTTTAGTATAAGCTAATTCATAAGTAGTTTGTAAGTTTACGGAGTGATGACCCCATAGTTAAGTCCCATAAGCTCTACAAACATTTGAACATTTTGAACTACCTGCTCCACTCCTTTTGTCTTTTCCTTCTTTTGTGTTGTCACTGTAACTAGAGGCATTCATTGCTGCCCTGTATACCTAATGGTTTACCCCTCGTTGTTTTGAGTGCTAAATTTGTACTTTGTTCAGCCTTTTTTCTGTAGTGTCTTAGCTAGGAACAGGGGACTGATGACCTAGCTTTTAGTCCCCTTAAAAATTCCAAACCCCTAAGATCTCTCTCATTTCAGGGCTTTTTGATATATTCCAGTCCTCGATGGTAGTGGGTGAAAATGGGGTTATCTTTTGTGACTGATTGCGTATTGAAGGGTGCGGGGGGGGGGGGGGGGAAGTTGGTATAGTGTGCGGGCAGTGGGTATTTTTTGTTTTTACCACATTTTGAAATTTTTTAATTTCCCCTTTGTAATATTGTGGTCCCTAAGGGGACGTTACTAGATAATTAAAATTTAACTAGCCTGTCAGGACTAGTTCGTAAAGGGTCATTCCATACCAAGTCATCCAGGGCACTACACCTACCTCTCACAGATATTTATGAAAATCTATATTTGAATTTTATGCACAAAGACAAAAAAAAAAAAAAAATCCAATTTTCACCAAATCTAGTTAGTAGTTTCTGAGTTATGACTGTTTAAAGTTTTATGCTAGTTGTACCTCTGAGAGCGATGAAGACATAACTGAAATGTGCATGCTTTTACAGAATTTGAAGTAAAATCGTTAGTTTTGGAGCTAGAGCCTTGAAATTTTCACTGTTTTGTTCTAAATTCAACACTGAAACTGATAGATACACAAAATTCTTATTAACAATCTTCAATCATATTGAAAAGCTGCACTCAAACTCAAATTATTGTTAATTTCAAAATTGTGACGTAGATGTAGAAAAATATGAATAGCTAAAATCTCTCTCCAAATAACCCAATACAACCATATATTTTCGAAAACAGCATAAAATTACCTTTCAAATGGTACAAAAAAAGTGGTGGGGTTCTGAGTTGCAACAAAGAAATTAAAGTCAAATCTTGTAATTTACTTTGTAAAATACATGTTGGATGAAATAATTACTTATTTGAAATAATACAAATGCGAAAATGCCAGATTAACCCAAGTTTTATGTCTTAGTTATTTTAAAATAAAAGATACTTAGATTAAGAATTTTACAAAATTTGTTTAGTTACACTTGAATACAGGAGTTGGCAATTGTTCATTTTCAAACAAATACTTGGTACAAAGAGTTCTTGATGACTTTAAACTTTAATAACTATTCATTTGGAGTATTATGCTAAGTTTATAAGAAGCAGTATGTACAGTAATTATATTTACACGTCGAAGACGTTTAATTTTACAAGAGAACAAGGAAATTTTCCCATGTTCTTATGATTTCCCTTTGGGAGTTAGCATCAATCTTATAAGATCTACCAAACTGAGATGCAACCTCTGGAGGAGCTATTACACATAGAAGATGGGCTGGTGGAACATGACATCTTCTTTTTGAGGCCAAAAGAAAGTTTCTGCTGGTCCACAAGGGTGCATAAAAATGTCATAATCCCCTTCTTCTTCATTGAAACCCTGAACTATTCCTATTCACCGGTTTTGCTCGTAAACACATGCATTGAAAGAATGAATGTTAGGTTTAATGGTTGGGATAGTCGTAAAAATATTTTGTTTCAACACAATTTCAGAGTCCAAACTCACTCGTTTGGCTGTGATTTCTAAACAAGAAGCTGGCTTAAAATGGAAACTTCTTGACCTGGTATTTTTTGACCCATTTGAAATATAGTTTCAAGCATTGTTCTTTTAATTTCAATTTCTTCTTCCTTTAAAAAGAAAAAAATATATATTTTTGATAATAAACTTTTGCAAAAATTGTACATTTGTTCAGCATTTATTATCTGCTCACTTTGCCTACTGCTCTGCAAGTTTTTTTTTGTAACAGTTCTCTTGACTGTGCCCCCGATCCCATCACATGTTGTTTTTTCATGATTTGTAGCATGAAATGACCAGCTTGCATTTGATTTAAAATCTTTAGCATGAAAACATAAATTTATCATGCTTTTGAAATTTTTGTACTGAGCACTGCAACCATCTGTAAAATACTCAATTTGGTCAACACCAGGAAATTTTGTTTTATGAAACCTATGGTTTTTTTCTTGTACTGAATAAACAAATGGTACATCATGCTTTAGATCATCTGAAATGAAACACATTGTTTCTTTTATGGTGGAATCCTCTTTCTTTGAAAAAATCACTACTGGATGAACTGAGCAGCTTGAGTGGACCCAGTGATAGGATTGCACTTCATTTTGCAGAGTGAAGTTATAGTTTTCAGCAAAATCCATAAGAACTAAAACTTCATTAAATTCCAATTTTTCTTTCCTCTGTTTCAAGTAAGAGTTTTGAGCTTTTGTGATGTAAGAATGAGGTATTAGAGATTCAATTTTTTTAATGGTAAAATCCTAAACTCCTTGCAAGGTAGTAGCATTGTTTGTAAAGTCATTCTGCTATCTCTTGAAACCCACTGTGCAAATTTGTCTTCATCTTCATCGTAGTCTTTTAGTATTTCTGTTAGATATAGCTTCAGTGATTCACTCGTTTCAGGGCACATATCACAACGTTTTAACATGCAGTCCCTGTTCTGTCTGTCACAAACCAATTTGTCCATCATAGTGTGTATTGATTCCTTATCATGCAGGTTCCATTTACCAAAAGCTCAACATTTTGGTGGAACAAGCAAACACACGCATTGTGAGTTCCAGGTGAACCAGCTAGCACGCACCATTTTGGTCTGAAGTAGCAAAATGTGGAAAATCCAATTTTACAATTTGGGAATTTTTCTTTAAATGCAATGAACAGTTCCTCTCAGTTGCATAAAAGAATTCTTTTCTGCTAGTAAGTATTTTTTTTTTTTCATACTAACTTTGTCTTTAGCACCTGGCAACATGTAAGAAAATTCATCATCTTCGTAAAACAGTTGGACAGCGTCTATAGTTTCTTTGGGAAGGGATCTGCCATGTTTGGGTTCTGTCAAAGCCAAACTACCTTTCTCATTTGCAAGCGTTCTGGCTTTTCGCACTAAATATTCTGATACATTAAATTTTTCCACTGCTTTTCTGCGAGACCATGACTTTGGAGTGATTGTTAATATCTGTATTTTTTCCCGTGTGGTTAAGTTTGTCTTAAGTTTTTCCTTTATAGCATCCATTAAATGATCAAGATCCTCAGATTTGGTCTTAAATTCGTTACCTTGTGTTGTACTGTCAGATTCACTTGAATCATTGTGTTCTTCTACTTTCAAAACAGATGAAACTTTTTTTTAACTTGGTCTTTTGCCATTTTAAACTTCTTTTTAGTATATTTTTTCTTTGATTGGGTAGGTAATGACTTAAGTTTAAGCAGTGTCACATCCAACCCTAAAAGAGTTTCATTCAACTTTTTCTACTACTGTTTTTGCATTGGTTAATTCACTCTCATTTGTTTCATCACTATCCAGTAGAGAAATTTCTTCATGGTCTAAACTAGGTGTTGCTTCATTCAACAGTTTTCTACATGTACTGCACAACAGCTTTCCTGGCACTAAAATAATGTTCTTTCTTTCTTTAACATATTTTTCTTTTTCCAGAGTAATTATTCTCAAATCTTTCTTCTTTGTTAAAGGTACAGAATGTTTCTTAAACAGATCACAACAGGGATTTTGGTTCTTTTCAAAATACTTTAAAAAATAACACAAATGATGGGAACAACTATCATGTGTTTCACTGTACTGTGTATTAGTACGCCAAACTAAAATTTCTACTTCTTCTTTAGACAAATTTTCTGAAATTAAATAAATGTCTTTGCTTTTTGTCAGTGAAGTATTTTCACATGACAAATTTAATAATGAACCTACTGAACACTTAAAATTAGATACATGTTTAATTGAACTTGCTCTTATCTCCACGGTAAGAAACACACACACGCACAATTAGTTTCACATAAAACACTCACTTTTAAAAATAACATTATAACTCAGTTTATATAACAATTATTTAAAATGTCACAAAGCATAAACACTAGGTGTTAACTTAAACAAAGCCAAATGCACACTGATTGACATGCTGTACAGGCAGGCTAGAGGGAGAGTTTCATTTCCAGACTGGAAGACAGCAGGCCAACTGATGACTGGTGAATTTTTCATGTGCATACTTGCATAGTAGTACTGCCTTATCTGAACTTAGACAATGCTCAATGACAATTCTGTACACAATTTTATTGTTGGGCACAATAAGGATAGTTCTTTGTTGTTTACAATGTAAAGTATCAACATTCATTTGTTTTTGCTTACGAATGATAAATCTTTGCCCCAATTTATAACACAGAACGAAAATGTACTAAAATTACTTTTTTAAGTAGTTGATCTTCCAAATAATAGTTTTAAAACCTTCTATATAACCTCAACTATACCAATTTTGAATCACAAAACACCCATTCCATATATTTTGAACAGATTAGACTTGTTTTGATTTCAATATAAGATAAAACTTTTACAAATCAAACCGCACCAATTTTTTTGCGCCAGTTGAAAGGTAATTTTATGCAGTTTTCAAAAATATATGGTTGTATTGGGTTATTTGGAGAGAGATATTTTAGCTATTCATAATTTTCTACATCTACCGGGATGTTACTTCTGTTGTGTTAGAATTTGGTCACATGGGATGTGTTCTCCAGATCCCAAGCAAAGAAGAGACTGTTAGAAAGAATACATATGCATATCTGCCAAATTTTACGGTTTATCCGGGAAATTTATGATAATTGTAGCATTCTACGGTTTTATGGATGGACGGTGTTATTTTATGACTTTGTGGACAAAAGCTTTGAAATGTTGACACTCAGTAATCACAACACTTCTGTACAATTGATTATTTGCATGGGTCGGAGGCCACTCTACAATACTCTAAAACTCATCCTTTGATATGATTGGTATTTAAAACAGTGCAATGTTAGTCATCATTGGAATTTAATTGTAAATCCACATTTATTCCATTTGAATCTTAGCTGTCGGCAGGCTCTGCTCCACAAATTCAAATGAGGATCAGTTAGTTATTGGCAATTTGATCTAGAACTTAGTGATCAATCTCTAGGATACGGATAAATTCTTTTTGTTTCATCAGTGAGAAAGTAATTTCATACGTACTGCTTACAACCATGTTTTCACTCAATTACAACGTTCATTTTTAATGAAATAAATCGCAATTTGCGATCACTTATAGCTTCACTGTACTATTGTAGAAATTACATCGTGATTCAGTTTGAAGAAGATTAAGATGTTTCTTGAACTGATATTTAACAAAAAGTATGTGTTTCGTTATATTCATCAAATCTTAAAGGTAGGTTTCTAGTGTTGATTTGATGGTGACTTAATAGGAGGTTTCGAGAATCGGTGCAGTGATCTGAAAATATCTTAGTTGGTGGTCTTGACAATCAGATTGAGTATGTTTCGACTTAATGTATGGAGCAGTATTTTGTTACTGTTGTGCCAAGTGTCAGGTTTGGCACATGCAATTCAATAGGTAACGCCAAAGTGTCTACAGGTTCAATATGCAATTAATTTACTTTATATGGTTTGGCTGATTTATTATACAGTCAACTACGCTTATCAGGTATGCTGCTTAGTAATGAATTTTTTTATTGGGACATACTTCCACATACATTGTTTTCATACTAGAAATATTTGAGTGTGAGAGCAATTAATGCAAAGAACTGACAAAGGAAGGTTATATAAAAAAATTAAAAAGATTTTTTGTGCAATTTTTTAAATCAGAATTATTTCTTTGGTGAGAGATAGATAGTGTATGTATATCATTGACAAATTAATGGATTGCACTTTGTTTCCTCTTGAGAGGAATATACATATTAATGCTAGGATGGTTTTTGCTGAGAAATGTTGCATATGTAACACTATGACAAATTGTCATAAAAAAGTCAACAATCCAATGAATGGTTTGAACAACCATTGCTTTATTAGGCATGCTCCTGTTTGGAGGTACTATGCCTTAGCCTTCTTTGAATATTGGGCCATTCCGTGCCAAGTGGTCTAATATCGAGAAAAGTTCCCACATGACCCTCATGGATTTTGATGAAATTTGGTATGAACAATCACACATGTTCTCAATGAACACTGGTAAAGTTTCAGTTTCAAAAATTCAATACTTCTGGAGATACAGTCACTTGTTTAAGACCATAGCACAGCTTCCAATAGTGCGTCCTTGAATTTTCAGCAACTTTGAGATGATATATCTTTGGGAGTATTTGTATGAAAGAAACAAAACTTGGCCATCTTATACAACTTTTAGAGCTCTTTAAAGTAAAATATCAAGAACAGGATTTCTGAGCAATTTTCATATAGAAAATTTGGGGCAAAGTTGGGCGAAAAAATTGCTGGTTAAAAAAAGTGCGAACTTTAGTTTTTTATATCTCCAGAAGTAATTGTGGGATGTACATGAAACTTTGCACACCATAACTCACCAACACAAGGTCTTAGAATATAAAGTTTCATTCTCATATTGCTTCCCATTATTTCACAAATCTAGGGTAAAGTTGACGATTTTTCAAAAAGTGCTAAAAATGGGTATTTTCAGTCAAATTTTTCAAAAAAGTGTTTTCTCCAAATTACTTTAAACTATGCTCATTAGAAAGAGCATATTCTAAACTATCTAGAAAAGTGGATTTGGTTTTGCAATGCAAGCATATAAGGCCCTAAAAAGTAGCATAATCCTAGAGGCGCACTGAAAGTTTGAACCCATTTTTCTGGCACTTAAATTATACCTAAAATCTTTTATTATGTCTAATAAATATTTGTTAATGCCTGGGATAAGTGAAATAAGAAGTCCTGATGAATAGGACGTAGCTCAAGTCCAAATAGAAAAAGAATAAAAATAGAAACAATGTTATTTCTTAACTGTCCCCCCCCCCCATCCCACAACTCTCTCTCTCTCTCTCTCTCTCTCTCTCTCTCTCTCTCTCTCTCTCTCTCTCTCACACACACACACCATTAACCATTATCTAATTATTAGTAGCCTGTTTAATGAACAAACACTCGCTTACTGATGGAAACGAAGTGTATAAATGAGTTGCTATGGTTTAACCACTGCTAGTTTCATTTCACCTGAGAAAACCAACATCCCCATCGCCACAGGGGCAACAACAGCCACGGGTGGGTTCCTTTACCACAGGATATCCCAAGCGTGATAAGCATTTCTTTACACAGGTTCCCAAGCCTGATAATAAAATTATTGAAGTGTCCTGGGTAAAATTAGAAGCCACTCATAGATTGCTTAGTTTCCTCTAACCTATTTCAATTTTTTATAGGGTATGGTGGTACAATTTCAATCAATTCTGACAAATGTAATTGTAACTGCAAACATATTGAGAAAAGAAATAATTTTAACTATGGCACTTGTTCTTGAATGTTTAATGAATATGTATCACAAATATTAGACAATTACATATGTTGGTATGAACACAAAAAAAGGTTACAGAATTGAGAAAAATCGATATAAAATGTACCACACTAGGTACAATTATGATCACTTCCTCGTACAATTTTGATCACTGACTTTTCCCACATAAAAAGCACTTTTTCCTTCGGGCACCAGTGCATACATCGCTGTACCAAATGTTGCACAATAACGTGTTTACAAGCACGTGGAAACTAGAACATTTATAAGAGCACGTTCGATGAAGTAGCTCCAAGTACATCTTTACAGGAAAAAAATTTGTCTCTCCTTAACACAGAGTGTTGTATTTTTGGAAAAAGACAGGAGGAGCTGTAGAAACTTGCTACACTGCAATGCCACACAAAGGCAAGTGCTAGCAACAATACGAGACTGAAAACTTATGTTGATCGGAATTGTACCTATATCGAATTTGTACCACCTTACCTATGCTACATTAATTGTCTGATGAATATCAAGAGGAATGGTGTATTGTCAGACAGTCAAATTTACTGATGGAGCTGGAATAACTGCACCTTAAAGGCCTTAAATGTTATCTGAAAAACAAAGAGCTTGTTGTCCTAATGGATTTTTTGGAAAATTATTCTTTTATTATTCAGGATGCTGTGCAAGGCTTCCACTTTAGCAACAATTCGTCCATTTGTTATCTACTTTCATCAAAATGTGAAAGTGGAATCTTTAAGTTTCTGCATTATCAGTTCTTGTTTGTGGCATGACACTGGTACAGTTAACGTTTTTATCAAGGAGCTCATCAAATACATAAAGGCACAGTTTGAACAGATATCTCACATTCATAATTTCAGTGATGGCTCCAGTGCTCAATCTTACTTACCTAGACCTGTTTCACTTCTTCTCTGAAAACATTAATGGAATCAAATTTCTTTTCGTCAGTAAAGATGAAATTGGGGGAAAAAAAGGAAAAAAGAAAAAAAAAAAAAATTGTCACAAGAAGTGAGGTTTAAACATGGACAAACTGTAGCAGGCACTAGAGAAAATTGTCACTTTTTACCTATTGATGAAACAATAATTCAGGTCAGCAGAGTTTCAAATGATTGATCATTTTTTTTAGCTACAATGGGTCAGAGAATTAAAGAAGGCACATTAATGTCTGCTCTCCAAGCTGGACAATATGTTGCATGCATCTAAGAAAATTTTTGGTGTATTGGGAATATCTGTGAGACTTCCACTGAGCAAAGGGGTGCATTAATAAACTTTATGCACCCTCATGGTCCAGCAGATTCATTTTATTGACCACCAATAAGTGACAAGTACTGGGTTCCATCACACCACATTATTGCACGTATTCCAGCTCCATCAGTAAATTCGTCTGGCCGGCAATACACCATTCCTGTTTACATTCATCAGGCTTGGAAACCTGTGTAAAGAAACTCACCCATAGCTGTTGATGCTCGAGCGTAGCCCCTACAGTGATGGAGATACTGGTTTTCTCAGGTGAAATGAATCTAGCAGTGGTTAAACCACAACAACTCACTTATATACTTAAATATTGTTGAAATGGCTGGCCAGTACTTCTATCTCATTTCAACAATATTTATTATCTCTGAGGAGAATTTTCATCATTAATCACTTATATACTTATTTTCCTTCAGTAAGCTGGCGGTGTTAATTAAAAATGCTACTAATAATTAGATAATGATTGTGCAAATAAATTTTACAATTTACATTCATTCTAAATTATCATTTTGTGTGTGTGTGTGTGTGTGTGTGTGTGTGTGTGTGTGTGTGTGAGAGAGAGAGAGAGAGAGAGAGAGAGAGAGAGAGAGAGAGAGAGAGAGAGAGAGTTGTGGGATGGGGGGGGGGACAGTTAAGAAATAACATTGTTTCTATTTTTATTCTTTTTCTATTTGGACTTGAGCTACGTCCTATTCATCAGGACTTCTTATTTCACTTATCCCAGGCATTAACAAATATTTATTAGACATAATAAAAGATTTTAGGTATAATTTAAGTGCCAGAAAAATGGGTTCAAACTTCCAGTGCGCCTCTAGGATTATGCTACTTTTTAGGGCCTTATATGCTTGCATTGCAAAACCAAATCCACTTTTCTAGATAGTTTAGAATATGCTCTTTCTAATGAGCATAGTTTAAAGTAATTTGGAGAAAACACTTTTTTGAAAAATTTGACTGAAAATACCCATTTTTAGCACTTTTTGAAAAATCGTCAACTTTACCCTAGATTTGTGAAATAATGGGAAGCAATATGAGAATGAAACTTTATATTCTAAGACCTTGTGTTGGTGAGTTATGGTGTGCAAAGTTTCATGTACATCCCACAATTACTTCTGGAGATATAAAAAACTAAAGTTCGCACTTTTTTTAACCAGCAATTTTTTCGCCCAACTTTGCCCCAAATTTTCTATATGAAAATTGCTCAGAAATCCTGTTCTTGATATTTTACTTTAAAGAGCTCTAAAAGTTGTATAAGATGGCCAAGTTTTGTTTCTTTCAAACAAATACTCCCAAAGATATATCATCTCAAAGTTGCTGAAAAGTTAAGGACGCACTATTGGAAGCTGTGCTATGGTCTTAAACAAGTGACTGTATCTCCGGAAGTATTGAATTTTTGAAACTGAAACTTTACCAGTGTTCATTGAGAACATGTGTGATTGTTCATACCAAATTTCATCAAAATCCATGAGGGTCATGTGGAAGCCTCTAGACCACTTGGCATGGAATGACCCTATTTGAACTTCCTTACCCAGCCAGTTATATAGAGGGACTGCAGATTCGGAACCGCGGTGCAACTCGGCATGTTTAACATCAACAATATTGCCAGAGGTAGAAAAATTGAAGCGACAGATAAAAATCCTAGGAATTAATGGGGATCGAACTTGCAACATTTGGATTCATAATCTGGCACTCTGTCACTACACTACCGAGTCACAACACTAACACATTTTTTCAGTCTCTTTGAATTTGCATTTTCTTGGCTACTCGTAATAGTCTAGGTTTTTTAAAGAAAAGTATTTGGAGTATGACTTAAAATGCTACAGATAACAAATTTGCTCCTCAAGCTGTTTTATTGGCAAGCAGTGGTTCTGATGTTTTATTATCCATGCAGCACACTGAAGTAAGAAATAGCAAATTTATAATGACTTGCACAACTAATTAGTGTTCTGGTATTCTGCTGTAACTTCACTCTTTCAGTGTGAAATGGAATCAGTTGATAATCAATTGTAATTTGTTTTTAGCATTCTGATTATATTAAACATTATTGTTTCAGATTGTGTGAACTTTCAATATTTGCTTTTTTTCCATTTCCTATAGAATTATTTCCAGTCTATGAAAAGTGTTAAAAGGATATTTTTATTTCGTAATATTACAGATTTATAAATTCATTTGTTCTTTGTTGCAGATTCCTGATGCAGTTAGTATTAAAGTAGCTCTACGGATTCGTCCGCTGGTTCCATCAGAAACTGAAAAAGGCTGTCAGACTTGTTTGGAGACAGTTCCTTCTGAGCCACAGGTTCAGATATGTGGGTCAGAGAGATCATTTACCTATAACTATGTGTTTGGTCCAGAATCATCTCAAACAGAATTTTATAACACGGCTGTGAAAAATTTAGTTGAGTGTGTTTTCAAAGGTTTGTTGTAATTTACTAATTGCAGTCCTAAATAAAGCTAAGAATAACTGTTCAGTAAAATATCATGTTACATTGCATAAAGAAGTCTGTAATTGCCTGCTGCACATCCTCGTCAGCTGAATCATTGACCATGCAAGGCTTTCATACAGACAAAAGGTGGAATAATTATATGGATAGAAATTGGGACCAAGAGTGATCAAAATGTTTGTTTGAGGGGGGTTGCTGTGGTGTATATGCAACATAGCACGAGTCCACTGCAGGTATATAAGTAATTAAGATTATAGAGGAAAAATTCTCAGCAGGTAAAATTTATATAAAAAGTAGATGTAGTTTACTTACCTGCCAGGTGAAGGAGCACAGGTATGTGACAGCAAACATAAATAAAACAAACACACACAAAATGAAGCTTTCGCAACCGTTGGTCGCTTCGTCAGGAAAAGGGGAAGGAAGGAGGGGGAAAAGGGAAGGATGTGGGTTTTAAGGGAGTGGATGAGGGGTCATTCCAATCTTGGGAGTGGAAGGACTTACCTTAGGGGGGGGGGGGTGAACAAATACACGCAAACACACCTTCTTTGCTTTCTACAAATGTCTGCCTATGTGTGTTAGCGTGTGTGTCTGTGTGTGTGTGTTATGAAGTGTCTGAAAATTGACTGGTTTGATACAAAATTTTATAGGAGAAAAGATACAAAAATCCAATAACATTTTTTTTTTTTTTTTTAAATTCGACTGAAAGTATCGAAAGCCTTGCTAGTAAGTAAATATCTTACTCAACTGTATGTATTGTTAACGATAAACATAACTTTCCTCCTTTTCATTCTGTAGATTTTTCTAATGTTAATGCTTTCATTTATTTTTTGCTGTTAGACAAAATGTAATCTGCATGTTTCAAGTTAGTAGTTTTGGAAATATGCAATTAGCAGAATAATATAAGGACAGACATTAGTATATAAGGGTATTACTGAAGATATACATGTTTACTGTTGCTTTATTAGGAATAATGAAACTTCATAATTTAACAATAAATTAAAAATGTGATTAAAAATGGTAAAAAGTAGGCCTCTATTCACTTGAAGTAAATGATTAATATTTTACTGTATATAATATCAAAATTTTAAACATGGCTGCATACAGCAACTGTAATTCAAAGCAGTAAAAATACCAACCAACCATTTGCAAATTAAAGTTTAATAAACTCGACCACAGTTTCAATGAATATATATCAATCCTCTTCAAAGAAACATGAACATTACATTATTACTATGGAAAAGTTACACAGGACGATCTTTGTACACACGCCGCACAATCTGTTAAGCAGCATATGTTATCATTTTATATGTTTGATGTGTCTTGCCTAAAAGCTACATTCTGTGTACAAAGAAATGTGTGTAACTTTTCCACAGTAATAATGTAATGTTCATGTATCTTCTGAAGAGGATTGATTTATATCAATTGAAACCGTGGTAAAGTTTATTAAACTTTAATTTACAACTGGTTGGCTGTTATTTTTACTGCTGTGTATATGTTCTTAATTTTAGAGTATTACATCTTTACTTGCTTGAAAGATGGAGGTCCAAACAATATTAAATTGTTGCACTCCCTCTAGCCTGGAATTACAAACTGTTTTGGTTGGAACATGGTTGTATCCTCTCCTTCAGAGTGCTGATCCACAACTGTTGTAACTAGACCTTGATAATCTTGAAGATAGCACTGGGACTGGCGGGATGTCTGAAGTGGCCCCTTACTTGCTCCATCAGGAGAGATAAAGCAGCCTGCACATGAGATGTTATTTTCCCAGTTTGGGTGCTGACAGTCTTTGACCCTTGGTGCTTGATGACACAAGTTGTTGTCAGTTTACAAATGTCAAGTGGTTACACTGTGCTTAGTGCACATATGACAAGACACAATTGTGATGGTTAGAGGAGGCTGACGAAAACCATATTGCTAAGTATTACTGCACTGGCATTCCTATGCAGTCATACATTGCGCCACTGTGGTGTCGGAGGACCCATGAATGTGTATATTGTGTTGGGACCAGCTGTCCAACCCACAATAAGGCCCCTTTGAAACAGATATTGCTGTTGCACAAGAAACGACACTATCTTTGTGTCCTTTAGTGAACACTCAACATTTGAGCATTTGAGTTTATCTAGGCCATATAAATACTCTGACTAGCCTAGTAACAACAGTAAAGGTAAACCATACTAATGTACTATGGGGGACAATCTCCTTGTCACAGTGAACGGCGACTCATAACTCAATTCATTTACATACCAACCAGTTGTGTGTCCTTGTACAAACCCCTCAGGGGCTCAGCATTAATTTGCTGAGTACGGGCTTGGCGAACCCGGGGTCCTGAGCCGTGGGCTGTGTCGCGCCAACAGTTAGCTACACCACAAGCTCTGTGTGTGCTTCAACGACCATTGTTTGGCGCGACAGTGGAACGTTGTACGTTTCAGAGCCCTGGGATCTTGGCTTAATCGCGCGGGTCGCGAGGATGGTACAAACCTCTATAAAAAAACCTCAATCTCAAAGTGTGCTACGTGCCGAGGAGATGCATGGCTGTTGAGGTTGAACAGCTGCTAGCAAGCAACCTCTGAGGAACCTGCCGCACCTCAGTTGTATCAGGCTTCCCCAGGCAAGCGGGGCTCTGCCTGGGTGGACCTCTTTTCCCTAGCTGCTCGTGGGACGAAAAAGAAACGAGCAAATAAAAGCGTGGCCGGTTGCGAAAACGGCGTCTCGTAAGTATGGGAAAACAGTTTAACGCCTCTACCTATGACCCTAAGACGTTTCCGTCCCTTGCCACCCCATGGGAGGAACGAAGGCCACTTAATAGATCAGAGCCGTACTCACCTCAATATTTAGTTTGTGAACGTACTGATGGCGAATCCTTCACTTCCACTAAGCCTCAGTTTTTTGTCGACACCATAGAAGACAAGTTTGGTGAAGTAACGTCATTTTCGAAAGGTGAGGAATGGGGCCGTTCTGATACAGGCGGCGTCCTCGGCCCAGTTGCGGGCATTACTTGCCTGCGACAGGCTGGGTGATATCCCGGTGAGTGTCATGCCCCACAAATTATTGAATATGGTCCAAGGTCTCATCTATCATTGTGATCTTTTGTCCCAGACTGATGACGAGCTGCGAGCAAACCTGCAGCAACGAGGTGTCCACTTCGTCCGGCGGGTGTACAGGGGTCCTAAGGAAAATAGGGTTGCCACCAGTGCTTTTATCTTGGCCTTCGAAAGTGATACACTGCCTGAGAAGGTTAAGGTAATGGTCTACCGGTGTGAAGTCAAGCCTTATGTCCCCCCTCCTATGTGCTGTTTCCGGTGCTGGAAGTTCGGGCACATGTCTTCCCGATGTACTTCCAGCCCAACATGCAGGGAATGTGGGCGGCCACCTTACCCGGACGCCCCATGCACCCCACCTCCGCTATGTGTGATTTGTGGGCAACGTCACCCACCATGCTCGCCGAACTGCTCGGTTTTACATCGGGAACGTAAAATTATGGAAATCAAGACCCTGGACCGGCTGACCTTCTATGAGGCATGTAAGAAATAGGAGCAGCTACACCCTGTTCGTATGGAAAATTCTTTTGCCACAGTAACAGCAGCTTCCTTGAGACCAGTGAACCAGTGTTGTCTCCTCCTGTGGGCCTTAAGAGCCATCAATCTTGTGTGACGGGTGGGGGCCCGTCTCCATCTATCGCTCCCTCGACACCTGTGGGAGCAACTTCCCCCCCCCCCCCCCCCCCACCATCGGGGACACCTGTCCCTGCTCCCCAGCCAGAGAAGAAACAGTCTTCCCCGGCCCCTCTTGCTCGGAAGGGGTCCCTCGGGACACTCCCTTCAGAGGATTCTCAGAGTGTGCCAGGGAATCGTAGCCTTTGGCTAAAGGATCCAACAACTGCTGACCGAAGGGCTTCCAGCTCTTCGACTGTCCCTGATGTCGCTTCTGGGAAGTCCTCCCAGCCCTTACCACCAAAGGGCCAGCGGGAGAGAACTAAGAAGACCAACAAGAAGAAAGAAAAGATTAAGGACCTTCAGTGGCTCGAAAGGAGCACTCGCTCACATCTTCAGCCACTGAAGACGAGGTGGAGATCCTTGCGTCCCCCGAGGATCTCTCCTTCCTATGATCGCCAGAACCCATGGTTCTCGATCCTGCGGAATTGGCAGCAGGTGCCCCTGCTGAATGACCATTTCATCTCTTACATTATGGCTATTTAGCAGACTGCAAATGAAATCTTGCAGTGGAATTGTGGCGGTTTTTTCCGCCATCTGGCAGAGCTGCGGCAATTACTCTGCCACTTTCCTGCGATCTGTCTAGCCATGCAGGAAACATGGTTCCCCGTCGAGAGGACCCCCAGCCCTCCGAGGCTATCGGGGCTATTTTAGAAACCGAATCATCTACAACAGAGTTTCTGGCGGCGTCTGTGTTTATGTACACGCCTCTGTGCCCAGTGTTGCTGTGCCTCTTCAAACATCTCTAGAGGCAGTCGCTGTTCGACTCCGGGTAGTACAAGATTTTACCGTCTGCTCTGTCTACCTTCCATCAGATGAGGCCATCTCTCCCACAGACCTCGCTGCCTTGGTCGCCCAACTTCCCCCACCCTTTCTTCTTTTGGGGGACTTCAACGCCCACCACGCTCTGTGGGGGTGGCACACAGACCTCGGCCCGGTGTAGGGATGTTGAGTCTCTTCTGTCAGAGCGGAATCTCTGCCTTCTTAACACCGGTGCTCCTACCCACTTTAGTACAGCACATGGTATGTATTCTGCCATAGGCCTGTCTGTCTGCAGCCCTAGCCTCCTTCCACGTCTCACCTGGAGGGTTCATGACGACTTGTGTGGCAGCGACCATTTTGCAATCTTCCTGTCGCTCCCACAGTATTCGCCTGGCGATCCTCTGCCTCGCTGCTCCGTAGGGCTGACTGCCCAGCTTATTCTTCAGCTGCTGTGATTTCCTCTCCCATTTCAGCAGATGTTGATAACGCCGTTCAGCAGGTCACAGAGGCCGTCGTTTCTGCAGCCGAAACCTCTGTTCCCACCACATCCGGTTCACTCCATCGTCCGTCGGTGCCCTGGTGGACACTGGAGATTGCTCAGGCCATCTGGGAACGTCGGCGAACACTACAGCGCCACCGACGTCACCCTTCTGTCGAACATCTTGTAGCCTTCAAGCGTCTCCGGGCACGGGCCCCACGACTGATACAAGACAGTAAGAGGGCCTCCTGAGAGAAGTATGTCGCGTCCATTGGTTCCCGTGCTTCTCCTTCCAAGGTGTGGTCGCAAGTTCGACGCCTCTTCGGGCACCGCCCACCGGCAGGAATTCCGTGCCTCAGCATCCAGGGTATGCTCTGTACTGACCCTATTGCCGTCGCTGAGCACCTGGCAGATCATTTTGCACATACATCGGAGACTCCTGCCTATGGTGCAGACTTTCGCGCCGTTAAAGAGCGAGCAGAATGCCATCAGATTTCTTTTCGAACACGTCGTCGGGAACCATATAACGTCCCATTTACTGAGCGGGAGTTTGGAAGTGTCCTTGCTGCATGCCCGGGTACCTCCCCAGGACCCGATCGCATTCACAGCAAGTTCCTCCGACACCTATCGGTGGACTCTAAGAGCTAACTTCTCGCCCTGTTTAATCGCATATGGCTTGAAGGTGTTTTTCCGTCCTCCTGGCGGGAGAGCATTATCATCCCGATGATTAAGCCTGGGCAGATCCGCAGGTGGCTGATAGTTACCACCCAATCAGCCTCACCAACGTTCCATGCAAGCTTCTTGAACTGTTGGTGAGTCGGAGGCTCATGTGGATCCTCGAGGACCGAGGAGTCTTGGCGCCACAACAGGGTGGGTTCTGTCAAGGCCGCTCCGCTATCGACAAGCTCGTGTCACTGGAGTCAGCCATTCATACAGCATTTACTCGCTGTGAACACCTGGTTGCCATCTTCTTTGACCTGCGGAAAGCGTACGACACCACCTGGCGCTATCATATCCTGTCTATGCTGTACGATTGGGGCTTACGGGATCCACTTCCTACATTCATAAAGAGCTTCCTGGCATTGCGGTCTTTTTGTGTTCGTGTTGGTTGTTTCAGCTCATCTCATTGTCAAGAGAACGGAGTCCCACAAGGTTCCGTTCTTAGTGTTCCTTTATTCTTAGTCGCCATAAATGGTCTTGCTGCGGCTGCGGGGTCATCGGTTTCTACTTCCTTGTATGACTTCTGCATGTATTACAGCTCCTTCAGCATCGGCGTAGCTGAACGGCGGTTGCAGATCGCAATTCAAAAGGCACATTCGTGGGCGTTTGCTCAGGGCTTTAAATTTTCTGCATCCAAAACCCGTGTGATGCATTAATGTTGACGCCGGGCAGTACACCCGGAACCCGAACTTTACTTAGCTGGCGACCTGCTACAAGTCGAAGAGACACACAGATTCTTAGGTATGGTGTTTGATGACCGTCTAACCTGGGTGCCGCACCTTCGCCAGTTAAAACAAAAGTGCTGGCGACACCTCAACATCCTGCACTGTCTCAGCCACACTGTTTGGGGAGCCTCACGCCCAACGCTCTTACAACTTTACAAGGCCCTCATTCAGTCGCGCCTAGACTATGGCTGCATAATCTATGACTCGGTTGCACTGTCAACACTGCAGGCAATAGACCCAATTTTACACTGTGGCGTTCGTTTGGCGACAGGGGCTTTTCGCACGAGCCCTGTGACAAGCCTCCTTGTTGAAGCTAGAGTCCTCCCGCTGCAGTTCCTCAGGCAACACCTGCTGGCTTTATACGTTGCCCATATTCAGGCCTCACCCCTCCAGCTGAACCGCCAACTCATTTTTCCAGACACTGCGGTCCCTATTCCTCCACGACGGCCTAGGTCAGGTTACCTGATCTCAGTCCGTGCTCGTTCCCTTCTTTCGTCCCTCGCATCCTCTCCACTCCCTACCACGTTCCACTATTCCTTCCGAAACCCTCCTTGGTCTATTCCTCGATATCAGCTCCATCTGGATCTGTCCCGTGCGTCGAAGGTCTCAGTTTCTGCTAGACGTCTCCGTCATCAGTTTCTAAAACTCCTAGACTCGTTCCATGCCGCAAAAGCCGTCTACACAGATGGTTCCGTAGTAGATGGCCATGCTGGGTATGCGTTTCTTCATGACGACCATGTGGCACAGCATTCTCTGCCAGGTGAGATTACCATTTTCTCTGCTGAACTGGTCGCCATTCTCTGGGCTTTGCAACACATCAAAGCGTGCCCCAGGGGGTCATTTGTCATCTGCTCTGACTCCCTGAGTGGCTTACAAGCGATCGATCAGTGTTTTTCTCTCCAGCCATTGGTACAGTCGAACCAAGATACTGTTCACTCTCTAAGCCGATCAGGCCGTTCTGTGGTCTTTGTGTGGAACCCGGGCCACGTCGGCATCCCAGGGAATGAACATGTTGATCGCTTAGCCAAGCAGGCCACTATGGAACCATTGCTAGATATTGGCGTCATGGAACCTGATCTGAAATTGGTGTTGCACCGGAAGGTGCGCGAAGCTTGGAGCGCCGAGTGGGCTATGGTGAATGCACCAAACAAGCTTCGGGCAGTGAAGCTGTCCACAGTCCTGTGGAAGTCTTCACTGCGGCCTATCCACCGAGAGGCGATTGTCCTCTGCCGCCACCGTATTGGGCACACGTGGTTAACCCACGGGTATCTCCTTCGCCGTGAGTCCCCGCTCGTGTGTCGATGTGGTGTAGTCATGACAGTGGCCCATCTTTTGATGGACTGTCCAATTTCAGCCAACTTGCAGCACTCTTTTAATCTACTAGACGTGCTACCCTTAGTTTTAGGTGGCGACGCCTCTATGGCTAATACAGTTTTAAGTTTTATTCGCACGGCTGGTTTTTACGACTCTATCTAGTGATAGGTGCTGTGGCCTACTGTCTTAGGCCACCACCAATCCAGCACTTTTAACAGATTTTAACAGGCCCTTGTGTGAAGTACCTAGGGGTTTTTAGTGTGTGCAGTATGGCTGGCTCATCCTGTTTTTTTTTCTCTGTGATCAGCCAGCTGTGTATTTCTGCTGTCCAGTTTTAGGTGAGATCCCGACTTCGTTTCATCTCTTGTGTTTCATTGTTTTGTGTTCTTAGTGTCTTGACTGTTGTCAGTCTGTCCCTTATGTGCGTTATCATTTTCAAAACCTTGTTTTATTTTTTATGTTATTGACTGTGGACTCTCAGCTAGGAACAGGGGACTGATTATGTAGCTGTTTAGTCCCCTCAAAAAACAACCACCACCACCTTGTACAAAGTTATGTTGAGAAATCATATCATTTTATTTTTCTGGGTACTTTTCTTCTTCCTCCCCCCCCCCTCTCCCCCCATTCTCTGGTAGTGTATATGTATCTGCCAAAAACTCAACTTTCTCTACACAAGATGTTGCTATTACTTATTCCATTATTTGTATTCCACTCAGGATTATACATCTGTTCCTTTTGTGTAGTTTTCTGTGTAATGTGATATTGACATAAGGATAACTTTTCTTTCAACAGGTTATAATGTGACAATTTTAGCATATGGCCAGACAGGCTCTGGGAAAACATACTCAATGGGCACCTGTTACAATCCGCATGTCCCAGAAAATGAAATGGGCGTCATACCAAGAGCAATTAAAGATATTTTTCACGGAATGGAGAAACGAAATGACTGGCAGTTTAGAGTAACTGTATCTTTCATGGAGGTGAGAGGTTTGGTTTGGTTTCTTACTTGCATGTTCCATGCGGTTGCTTGCTATGGCGCGCACGCGCGGCAGAATTGAAGTTTATGTTGTGGAGGGAGACGTGCTTAAGATATTTCACGCATTTGCGTTATCCATAATGCTGTGGTGGCTGAGTGGGCGAAGCAACTGCCTAGCAAGCAAAACATCCTAAGTTCGAATCCTAGCTGTGGCATAAATTTTAATGCAGAATTAGATGTCACATATTAAAGTGAAATATTTTGAGAAGGTTGATAAATATCATTCTGTTCCCAACGTCAAATAAAATGCCAATATCTTGATTTCATATACTGCAGTGTACAGTCTTCAAAATTTTGCACAGTAGTTCAGTTAAGTAACTGAGTAGTGCTAAAAAGAAATTTGATCCTTTGAGTGACGATATCAAACAGAATGACATCAAAAATCATAAGTTTTTGCTGAGTACTTTTCTTGAAATTGAGTGATAAGCAACAGCTAAATCTGTATAGACTGAATTGGGCACACTTTGTATGACTGTTGGAAATGTGACATCCCAATAATTTAAAGATATACTGATCCCCTTTCAATTTTGAATAACATTTCGATTTTTAATTTATGTTTCATATACACAATATATGAGCTAAACGTGACGCAAAGTATAAGTAATGCGTTTTTTTATCTCTGTCACTTCTTTAAAATTTTGCATGCACAAGACCTGGCAGACTGGATACTCAGCGACAGCAGCTAAAGGGTTAAAGAAAAGTATTTGTACATGATGTTACAAGACAGGTTTCTTTTTTTCTTTAAGAATAGTGGTTTATATCTTTATTTATTTATTATTTTTAAAATATTAATTTATATCTACATTCATTTGTGCAATCTATTATTTTCATTTTCATACAATAAGAGGCAAGACAAGTACAACTGTGAAACACATGAAAAATATATATTAATTTTTGTGATAAATAAGTGTCTTCTACATGTATAGCTTAATTTGAATCTCACCTGAAGTGTCGTCCTGTTGCGCTTGTGTGTATCGGACAGAATGTCACTATTATCAAGTGTGACAATCAGAAAGACAATCGGACTTCTATACTTGATGTAATTGTTATGATACATTTAAGTTGAACATGCCATGTGATATGTCCCAGAAAGGTATCAAGAACATAGCCACACTGTGATATCTGTCGTACACAGAAACAGAATCACTAACCACCATATGAAATCACATAAGAGCTGCATCACAGAGATTTGTCCTCAAATATTTGCACTAGATATGCCAGGGAAGTTAATCGTTTAGTATAGGCATGGCCAACATTTCCGCCCGGTGGGCGTGCCCCGCGGGCAGAGTACACTGAAGTTGACCGCCCTGGCTGCAACCGTGTGTTGCTAGTGTCGACAATGGAGAGATTTATTTATTTATGTATTCCATGTATTTATGCATTTATTTATTTATGTATTCGAACACAGGTGTGACAGCATCACAAATAAATAAATGAACACACACACACACACACACACACACACACACACACACACACACACACACACACGTGCGCGCTTTCGCAACCCAGTTGCTTCTTCAGGCAGAAGGGAAGGAGAGGGAAAAGGAAATGAAGAGGGTTTTAAGGAAGGGGGTAAGGAGCCATTCCAATCCCGGGAGGGGAAAGACTTACCTTGGGGGGAAAAAAGGAGGGTAAACAAATGCACACACACCCACACATTCACACAGACACAAGTACACCTAGGCAGAAGGTAAGTCTTTCCTCTCCCGGGATTGGAATGGCTCCTTACCCCCTTCCTTAAAACCCTAATCATTTCCTTTTCCCTCTCCTTCCCTTCTGCCTAAAGAAGCAACTGGGTTGCTAAAGCTTGCGTTTGTGTGTGTGTGTGTGTGTGTGTGTGTGTGTGTGTGTGTGTGTGTGTGTGTGTGTGTTTATTTGTGATGCTGTCACACCTGTGCTCCTTCGCCTGGTGAGTAATCTTTGTCTATTTTTTATATATAATTTTTCCTGCTAGGAATTTTTCGTCTTAATATTCGTATCATATTTATGTATTCGCATATGCGAGTGAATCACAAGGATGTAGAAAATGTCAGGTAAGATAATTACTCATATATCCATGTTAATTTAATCAGGTGACTTAAAATCAAAAGGATATCTCTATATATAAAAGGAAGTGTCCTGATTGACTGACTGACTGACTGACTCATCATCGCCCAGCGCAAACCACTGAAGATAGAAACTTGAAATTTGTGGAGGGTGTTGATCTTACTCTGTAGGCATCATTTAAGAAGCGATTTTTCGATATTCCGTCCGTAAGGGGGTGAAATAGGGGATGAAACATTTTTTGAAAATACGATGCTATTTAGGTAATTTTGAAGCTAGAACTGCAAAATTTCGGATTTTAATTCAGGGTTCGAATTTAAAAGACACGTGTTTCGGCGTTTTTTGAAATTCAATCAATAAGGGGGTATAATATAGGGGACGCAAAAATTTGATTTTCAAAAATATATTGCTGTTAACTCAAATTTCAAGCTATAACTACGAAACTTAGGATATGGACTCTTGATCAGGATTAAAAAGACAGGAGTTTCAGTATTTTTGGAAATTCAAAAACTAAGGGAATAAAAGAGCGGATCAAAAATTCTTTTCGAAAAAGCTTTGTTGTTAAGACAATTTTGAAGCTATAACTGCAAAAATTGGTATTTGTATTGTTCATTATGATTTAAAAAATACGTGTTTTGGTATTTTTGGAAATTCAACCATCAAAGGGGTTTAAATTGGAGAGGGGATGTTTTTCGAAAGTCTGTTGCTATTTAGGCAATTTTGAAGTTAGAACTACAAATTTTCGGATATGTATTCGGGGTTCAAATTTAAAAGACACGTGTTTCGGTATTTTTGAATATTCAACCAATAAGTGGGTGAAATACGAGATGCAAAAATTGATTTTCAAAAATATGGTGCTGTTAATTCAAATTTCAAGCTATAACTACGAAACTTAAGATATGGATTATTCATCGGGATTAAAAAGAAACGACTGGTGCAGACCAACCAGCCTACGCATGCGAAGCAGCGGGGGTTCAGCTAGTATAATATAAACATATAATACATGATTGGTATGATATGATATGGATAACTCATAATAATGCAGATAATAACACAACAGTACAACATAAAACAGCTTGAAAAGTTTTGTAACAATTGTTCTTCTAACAGTGTCACAGCTAATTATACAACAAAACAAATATTGAAATTAATGAAACAATTGTTCAGCCAACAAGTGAAATACCAATGAGGCTTTCTCAATTTTTTTTATAAAATGATTAAAATTAAGGATATTACATGGAGCACTACCCATCAAAGAATTCCTGTAGAGAATAAAAAGAATTATCTAACAGATAATGTTTTAGATGGATTTTGAATTTGGTTGTGTCCCGAACGGTGAGGATCCCTAGCTGCTTAAATAAATTTCTACAAGAGGATCTGGGATGCACTCTACTCATAATTCTAATTACATTTTTCTGTGAAATAAAAACTTTATTTGCTTGTGCCTGGTTTCCCCAGAATATGATGCCATACATCATAAGTGAATGGAAGTATCCAAAGCAAGCTGCTTTGGTTACTTCCCTGGTTGAAAACTGATGCGATTGATCGAATGGCAAATGCTGCTGAGCTAAGTTTTTTTTTACATAGATCAGTGATGTGGACTGACCAGTTTAGACTGTTGTTTATATATAATCCCAGGAATTTGGAGGACTCAACTCACAATTTCTTTGTCATCACATTTTATCTCAACATTTTCTAGTTTATTATAGAGGAAAAATTCCTAACAGGAAAAATATACATAAAAAATAGATTAAGTACACTTACCAGGCGAAGGGGCACAGGCAGTAATAGCAACAAATAAGCACACAGACACACACACACACAAAAATGCTAGCTTTCGCAGCCTAGCTGCTTCATCAGGCAGAAGGGAGGAGAGGGAAAAGGAAATGATGAGGGTTTAAGGAAGGGGGTAAGGAGCCATTCCAATCCCGGGACAGGAAAGACTTACCTTGGGGGAAAAAATGGAGGGTAAATAAATGCACACACACCCACACATTTACACACACACAAGTACATTTAGGCAGACATACTGTAGAACTGTAGAAAGCAAAGAAGTTAAGAAGTTAGAAGTTTCCTTTCATCCCGCCCTATACCAATTCCAAACTGAACAATCCATATCCCTCACCCGCCTAATCCTTAACCTACACATCAACTCCGCCAATGAACACACCTGTCAACTCCTATCCCTAATCAAAATCCTCAACCTTTCCTCTCCTACATCTACACCTGCAGTTCAGAATATCCTCCTTCAGGCCAACCACAAATTAGAACAGCATGCCACCCAGCACCTCAAAAAACTATCCAATCTCCTGGTCACCCACCTCCGGAAAGGCAATACTCTCTCCCTCAACAACCTCTCCAGTAAACCTCAACCTCCTCTGATTGCACACAAACCCAGTCTCTCCCATCTACTCAATCTCCCACTCCCAACTCCTCTCCCTCCCAAACCTCAAAATTCCAATCCACACAATCCGGAACCACATCATCCCAATTCAGTGGTCAACCTCTCTTCTAAACCTCTCTCCCAATCTGAAACCTCTGTCCTATCCAAAGGGCTGACCTTTAGCCCTACTCCCAAATTCAACCAAACAGCCCTTGTGAAAGATTTACTATCCTATACTCGCAGTCTTTGCTGGAGATATCACTTTGCCACGAAGAAAAATAATCCTCTTCCTAATGATCCAGCTCCCCAAGACATCATTCAAATCGAACCCTGCCTAGAACAGTTCCGTCCTCCGTCACAGCGAGACCCACCTGCTCTTCCTCAAAATCACCCTCTTCAAACCTTCCAGGAATTCCTTACCTCCAACCTTGCCTCCCAGTCCTTCCTGAGAAACCTTAATCCTACTCCCAACATTACCGCAGCTGAATCCCGAGCTATCCGTGATCTGAAGGCTGACCATTCCATCGTCATTCTCCCTGCCAACAAGGGCTCCACGACAGTGGTACTTGATCGGCGGGAGTATGTGGCAGAGGGAATGCGTCAGCTTTCAGATAATACCACATATAAAGTTTTTCAAGGCGATCCCATTCCTGATGTCCAGGCAGAGCTTCAAGGAATCCTCAAAACCTTAGGCCCCCTACAAAACCTTTCACCTGACTCCATTAACCTCATGACTCCACCGACACCCCGCACCCCCACCTTCTACCTACTTCCGAAGATTCACAAACCCAATCATCCCGGCCGCCCCATTGTGGCCGGTTACCAAGCCCCAACAGAACGAATCTCTGCCTACATAGACCAACACCTTCAACCCATCATGTGCAGTCTCCCATCCTTCATCAAAGACACCAACCACTTCCTTGATCGCCTGAAATCCTTACCCAGCCTGTTACCTCCTGAAACCATCCTTGTAACCATCGATGCCACTTCCTTATACACTAATATCCCACATGCCCAGGGCCTCGCTGCGATGGAATATTTCCTTTCACGCCGACCACCCACTTCCTTACCTAAAACCTCTTTCCTTAATACCCTAGCCAGCTTCATCCTAACCCACAACTTCTTCACTTTTGAGGGCCGGACATACCAACAACTAAAGGGAACAGCCATGGGGACCAGGATGGCCCCCTCGTACGCGAACTTATTTATGGGACGCTTAGAGGAAGCCTTCCTGAACACCCAAGCCTGTCAACCCAAAGTTTGGTATAGATTCATTGACGACATCTTCATGATCTGGACTCACAGTGAAGAAGAACTCCAGAATTTCCTCTCCAACCTCAACTCCTTTGGTCCCATCAAATTCACCTGGTCCTATTCCAAATCCCATGCAACTTTCCTCGATGTCGACCTCCATCTATCCAACGGCCAACTACACACATCCGTCCACATCAAACCTACCAATAAACAACAGTACCTGCATTATGACAGCTGCCATCCTTTCCACATCAAACGTTCCCTTCCCTACAGCTTAGGTCTTCGTGGCAAACGAGTCTGCTCCAGTCCTGAATCCCTGAACCAATACACCAATAACCTGATAACAGCCTTCACATCCCGCAGCTATCCTCCTGGCCTGGTACAGAAGCAAATTGCCAGAGCCACTTCCTCATCCCCCCCAATTTAAGAACCTTCAACAAAACCCCAGAAGTGCCCCTCTTGTCACCGGATACTTTCCGGGACTGGAGCGGACTCTGAATGTGGCTCTCCAGCAAGGATACGACTTCCTAAAATCCTGCCCCGAAATGAGATCCATCCTTCATGACATCCTTCCTACTCCACCGAGAGTGTCTTTCCGCCGCCCACCTAACCTCCGTAACCTCCTAGTCCACCCCTATGAAATCCCCAAACCACCTTCCCTACCTTCTGGCTCCTACCCTTGTAACCGCCCCCGTTGTAAAACCTGCCCTATGCACCCTTCCACCACCACTTACTCCAGTCCCGTAACCCGGAAGGTGTACACGATCAAAGGCAGAGCCACTTGCGATAGTACCCACGTGATCTACCAACTGACATGCCTGCACTGTGAAGCGTTCTATGTGGGAATGACCAGCAACAAACTGTCCATTCGCATGAATGGACACAGGCACACAGTGTTTGTTGGTAACGAGGATCACCCTGTGGCTAAACATGCCTTGGTGCATGGCCAGCACATCTTGGCACAGTGCTACACCGTCCGGGTTATCTGGATACTTCCCACTGACACCAATCCTTCAGAACTCCGGAGATGGGAACTAGCCCTTCAGCATATTCTCTCTTCCCGTTGCCCACCTGGTCTCAACCTCCGCTAAATTCGAATTCCCACCCACCATCTTAACATCTTTACCTTGGTTCTCTGGACAGAGTCTCTGCCTCATGTGGCATCTCTGTCTAACTTCTAACTTCTTAACTTCTTAACTTCTTTGCTTTCTACAGTTCTACAGTATGTCTGCCTAAGTGTACTTGTGTCTGTGTAAATGTGTGGGTGTGTGTGCATTTATTTACCCTCCATTTTTTCCCCCAAAGTAAGTCTTTCCTGTCCCGGGATTGGAATGGCTTCTTACCCCCTTCCTTAAACCCTCATCATTTCCTTTTCCCTCTCCTCCCTTCTGCCTGATGAAGCAGCTAGGCTGCGAAAGCTAGCATTTTTGTGTGTGTGTGTGTCTGTGTGCTTATTTGTTGCTATTACTGCCTGTGCCCCTTCGCCTGGTAAGTGTACTTAATCTATTTTTTACGTATATTTTCTAGTTTATTGTTTGCTGTATGGAATTGAATGAAACGAGTTCTTTTGACATTGACGGACAGACCATTTGCAGTGAACCAATCAAGAGCTTCTTGGAATATTTTAGTTGCAGTGAAATTTAGAGTGCCGTCGGGTACTTTGTCGACCATAATGTTTGTGTCATCTGCGAATAGGGTAAAGTGTGCTTTTTGGGTAATGCTCCATGGTAGGTCATTGATGGAAAATTAAGAAAATAGGGGACCAAGCACTGAACCCTGTGGCACTCCATACTTTACTGTACCCCAGTCAGAACTGGAAGCTTCCAATGCAGAGTTGTTCAGAACTACCTTCTGCTTTCTGTCCTCCATATATGACTGGAGCCGCATCCCTACTTTACCTTTTAGGCTATAGTGCTCAGCCTTGCTAAGTACAATTTTGTGTCCAATACAGTCAAATGCTTTCGACAGATCACAGAAGATTCCGACTGGTGACATTTTATTGTTTAGTGATTCAAGAAGTTGGTTTACAAAAGAGAAGATAGCCTGTTCGGGTGAAACACCCTTTTGGAATCCAAACTGATTTTTCAAATTGTCATGTTTATTAAGATGATCCATAAGTCTTATGAATATAAGTTTCTCTAGGATTTTTGACAGACTGGTTAGCAATGAAATTGGGCGGTAGTTGGAAGCATCTGCTTTATCACCGTTTTTGAACAGGGGTTTAATGATTGCGTATTGAAGTCTACTAGGGACAATACCTTAATTAAGAGATTCATTAAAAATATGAGAACAGATTTGTGACAATTTTTTTAATATTATAGACAATATTATATTATAATATTAGACAAATGTCACACACACACACACACACACACACACACACACACACACACACACACACAACACACTTAGTCATTTGTCTAATATATATAGAAATGTCTAAGTGTGTTCGCGCGCGCGCGCATATGTGTGTGTGTGTGTTTACCTTTTTCTCCCCTAAGGTAAGTCCTTTCACTCCTGGGATTGAAATGACTCCTTTTCCACTTCCTTAAAACCCATATCCTTCCGTTTCCTCTCTCATCTCCTTCCTTCCTATTTTCCTAAAGAAGCGACCAATGGTTGCGAAAGCTTGTATGTGTGTTTGTGTGTGATTTTTATTTGTCTGTCGACAAGGCTGTCCTTTGGGTAAGTCATCAGTTTTCTATTTTTTATATAATTTTATCCCACCGGGAAAGTTTCCTTCTATGATTTTTGTTTTAATATTTTTATAGATATATTGTCAACACCTGTCGAGATTATGTTCTTCATTTGGCAAATCACCTTAGCAATTTCATCTCTTGTGATGTAGGATACATTCATCTCACTAATTTTTCTGTGCCCTGATTTTTGTAAAATGTTCATGGCTTCAGCCATCTACCCTTTACATCCGATTTGATCAGTTACTGACAAAAAGTGATTGTTTAGGATGTTTAACAACTTGATCACCCTTGTGTACTAAGTTTCCCTTGTGGTACATATGGATACTATCTGTATGTACTGAAGCTTTGCCCGTTTCCCGTTTTAACTACTTCCATATTGTTTTCGTTTTATTATTAGAATTGTCAATTTCAGATCTGATAAACATGCCCTTAGATTTTTTGATAACATTCTTTAAGATGTAACAATATAACTTGTAGTGCTCCTTATCCTGAGGTTTATTGGAATTTCTGAGAGAAACATAAAGCATTCGCTTTGTTTTGCAATATGTTTTGATTCCCATTGTGAGCCATTGTCTCTTGTATCATTCTGGTTCTCTTAGAAAGTACAGCTTCTAAAAGGGTAACTAATTCATTGAGAAATAGGTTAAATTTATCATCAACCTGTTTAGCATGATATACTGCTTCCCAATGTAGCTCCTCTAAATGCTTGTAGAAGGTTTCCATAATCTCTCGGCTAATTAATCTGTAAGATCTACTGTTAGGACTACTCTTGTTGACAGGGTTTACATCATGAATTTTTAACAGTTGTCCATCGTGGTCAGACAGACCATTTCTTTTTTATTACAAATATGTTGTCAATTCTGTTACTACCCAAAAAATGTTATCAATCAGAGTTGAGCAGTTCTCAGTTACTCTGGTGGGAAAGTCAACAACTGTCCTAAGATTAAAGGAGTTCATTAAATTTTCGAATTTGGTTCTGTCATTATTACAAGTAATAAAATGAACATTAAAATCACCGAGTATGATTAATTCTTTCTTTTTTTAGTATAAGGAAGTTAAGAGATTCTACTTGCTTTAGGAATACATTGATCTTTCCTGAGGGAGCTCTGTAAACTGTAACCACGTAAACTGGCATGGTATTAACAAAAAGTTCTATGCAACAGGCCTCAAAATGTTGAACAACACAATATTTTTTTACATCAGTGGACTTGTACGTTATATTATTTCTGACAAATATAACAACTCCACCTTTCTCCATTGTACTTCTAACATAAGAAGTTGCTAATTTGTAATGCTCTAGTTGCAGCATTTCGATTCTTTTTTTCATATGGTGTTCGGTGAAACATAGGATATGTGCATTGTTCATTGAATCACTGTCATTAATGTAAACAGTCAACTGATCAAGTTTGTTTTTTGTACCCATTATATTTTGATGAAATAAATTTAGGTTATTTCCAAAACATTTTGTTATGGTGGTGCTTTGTCTCTGTGCATTGAGATTCTAGCTGACACCAGCGCATTCCTGACTTATTTCGTTATTTTTGGACCAATTTCCATGGGAATTGGTCCGCTGTATTAGTTTTCCTGTGAAGGAGGGCCCAGAACAATAACAGACTTATTATATTGTCATTGACAAGAGCATTTCTAATATTAGAGGCTAACATCATTTACCACAATTGTTGAGGTGCATTCCTTGGCATGTAAACCAGTTTCTTTCATACATATTGATATCTATCAATGCAACATTAACAAATTTGGCACAGAAACATTTCCCCTTCAGATTCGTAAGTCTAATTTCTTTGTTAACACATGACCATTCTGGTAGGTCATACCTTGGAGGCAAAGTTGTTAAAATGACGTTTGTGAATAGCAGGAATTGTAGCGTAGAGTACAACCTCTTAATAAAGGCACTGGCTTCATTTTTATACACATTGTTCGCACCTCCTGAGAGAGAGAGAGAGAGAGAGAGAGAGAGAGAGAGAGAGAGAGAGAGAGACTGTCTGACTGACTGACTGACTGCACAGCACTGCTCTGCTCTGCTCTGTGCTGGACTGTCCCGTGGTCAAATCTAATGTAAACAAATTAATAGAGGAAGTGCAGCTTTGTAGTGTGGTCGAAGAATGGTAAAACAAGAAAACCATTTACTATTTGGGTAACAATTAGTGTTTGTATGACAGAACCATTACTCTAAGCTTTAGAAAATATCCATAACATGAATCGAAGAAAAACTTGGTAATTTTGTCACCCAAATTTGATTCTGTTAGTATTGTACATGCACACTCGTCATATATACAGTAGGCTACTTCTGAAAGATATATGATTCTTAAATGAACTAATATCATAAATAAATTATTGTTCAAACGAGATAGATTGGCTGGCCAGTACTTACCTTTGTGCTGTACTGCCGATAGTTACACAAATAAAGAAACAGAAAAAAGGGGACGAAAAGGACAAGCTTTCAGAACACAGTTCCTTCATCAGGTGGGAGAGAAGGGAAGAAGAGAGGGTGGGAACGGAAGGGAATTAGTAATTCACGATATAGGTTATGAAGGTGGTGTTTCGGGAGTGTGGACATCAGAGATACTGCATGTTTGTAGTGAGCCAAGCCAGAGAGGATTTATATGACTAAAGAGGAAAGATCAAGTAGTAAATAGAACAGAAGATGAGTGAACTGAATGATGCTGAGGGGTGTAGGAGGGGCCGGGGGTTGTCTAAAGCGTTTTTCATTAACAGGGAAAGATGGACACACACACACACACACACACACACACACACACACACACACACACACACATATATATAGAGAGAGAGAGGGGGGGGAGGGTAAGGAAGGGATAATGAATAGGTGAGCTGAGGATGGAGGAAGGGGAGGGGTTAGTGTAGATTTAGGCCAGGAGGGTGGCGGGAGGAGATGATATCTTGGAGGGCAAGTTCCCAACTCCGTAGTTCTGAGGGACTGGTGTTTGTTGGTAATATCCAAATGGCACGTGTGATGTAACACGTGCCCAGGTCCCTGGAGTTATGCTGGAGAGCCACAGGATATTGGGTGTCCCCCAGGCGAACAGTCCGCCTGTGCCCATTCATTCGCTCAGCCAATTTGTTAGTAGTCACACCAACATAAAAGGCTGAAAAGTGGACACATGTCAGCTGATATGACGTGTGTTGTCTCGCATGTGGCCCTGCCTTGAATCGGGTAGGTTTTTCCTGTGGTGGGGCTGGAGTATATGGTAGCCCCACTGTATTTATATGTCAATCGTGCCACATGGAATTTCTTAGCTGCGCCAAAACCATTATCTGAGCAGAAGAATTGCAGCACTTTGGTAAGCTGTCAGAATGGTAGGTTGTTAGCTGTGGCTGTGAACGTCACAATAATACATTCGAGATAATTAATTGGTATAGTAACTACTTTTGGATTGGCATTGTCTTATGATACTTTATTAATGATTAGGTGTAGAATAGAGATTTGCATATGCGAGTACTTTTAAGTATAGTGGAGCAGGCAACTGATTGAAATTAGAGTTAACAAACAATTTTTGACTTAAAGATAACTTGTAGATCACAGGCAATGTGGAATACAGTACTGTAGATTTCAAAGCATTTTTTTCTTTTTTCTTTCCAAGAGTTCTTACACTGCAGGCAAACCCTTAAAACTGCGGATCTTTCAACTTTTATAAACCATTATTTTCATCAGCCCATAGCCGTACAGAAAATGGAATCGATAAGATATGTCACAATGTATCACAAGACTCACATGAAAATGGCCACACTTGCACGTAACAATGTTATACCTAAGTACAGTAGTACTGTAACGATAAACTGCAGTTATTGTTAAGTTGCTGTTCACGGAGCTTAGTAAGCGCAATAAAAACATCCTTGATTGCACTTTATTTATATACTGCCAAATTGTCACATCCTTTTCTTCATCTTCACAACAATAAGTCTGTGTCTCCTGATGTGCATAAATCAATCTACAAAGTCAAAATACTTAAGTCCTAAGACTAAGCTTCTGAAGATACCTCAAAAGGGCAAAATACATTAGCAGTAAAGAAATAAAGTAAAATCAAGACTTCTTTATTAAATAAATAAAGAAAAATGGGTCATACAGTATGGTAGTTCATTAAAAAGAAATTTATAGATGTCTCGTATTTCATATCCCTGTTGGTCCCTTAAAAGTTCTTTAGGTCCCCTTCCCCCACCCCATTTTTTACAAGTTGCTCCCTTAAGTTGCTATTTATTTTTAGATTTCTACTAAAAACACTGTGTACATGCAGAAAGTGATACTGAACCATCTTCTGCAGTAGCACTTTGACTCCTGGTAACAGTTTTCGAATTGTTTCACAACAATGTGATTTCACTACAATTAAAACAGATTCATGATAATTGCAATGAAAAGTTATTTATGACAAATGACAGTTACCATGTACAAAATTAATCAGTGGCTGTTCTCTGTATCTTTGTTCAGTATTTAATAAAATGGTTGCAATAGTTTATTAAATTTAAGAAAATATGTATGAATGAAAAAAATGTGTGTCCAATCTTAATGAACCTTAACTTTCATAATTTAATAAGTTAATTCAGTTTTGTTGATTTGAATACACACATTGCCAACTGGGAATGGCCCTGCAGTCTGAGGTGCCATGTCAGATTGCACAGACGTTCCCATCGGAGGTTTGATTCTTTCCTCAGGCATAAGTTGTGTGTAGTCTTTAGCATAAGTTAAAGTAGTTTGCAAGTCTAGGGACCAATGACCTCAGCAGTTTGATCCTCTTAGGTTTACAAACATGTTTTTTTAAATAAACGCGTTGCATATTAACTCAAGAATGATAGCCATAGGTGGGTAATTTACATTTTTTTTTCTTTCCTAGACTTGAAACAAAAAGGGCATTTCGTTTTTTCTTTCATACATGAATTATTCAGATGCCTTATACCGACAATTAGTTTGGATAATAGAGTCTGTACTAGGTTTCTATTAGTAACAGTATTCAAACTATGATGTCAATATCGATGATGGGTGCTATAACTTTCTGCTATCCTTTCACGAAATTTACACATTTTGATTATTCAGGGTATAATCGTAGTCCTTAACTGCAGAAATGCCACAAGATGTAGTGAAAAATATAACAGCAAGTCTAGGGTGGAATTCAATAATATAATTAGATAGTTTACACTCGCCCCAAAGACATAGGTCGAGCTGCAATACGCGCATAAAAAGACGCTGATGCACATAAAACTTGAGCTTTCGGCCATTAGCTTCATCAGAAAAGATACCATAAACACAATCGCACAGGCATACTTCATAGACACACAACCGTGAGGAGTGTGATGGAGATGACGGTTGTGTGTTGTGAAGTGTGCCTGTGTGATAGTGTGAATAGGATCTTTTCTGACAGAGGCTAATGGTCAAAAGGTTAAGTTCTATGTATATCAGTGTCTGTTTTGTGTCCTGCAACTAGATGTATGTCTTTGTGTTGGTCTATTAAGTGTAATTTTTCCTATTTCACTCTTATCCTTGTTTTCTTGAACATAAAAAAGGAAAATGTGGATTTTCTGCATCCCAGAACAGAATTAAGCTGCACACTTATTGGTATTTAGTTGATATGGTAACTGTATTAACAAATAATATTACTCTTTGTTCACAGTTGTATCAGGAGCAACTCTTTGATCTTTTAGCTCCTACTCGGTGTGTTGTTGATATTAGGGAAGATGGAAAAACCATAAAAATACCTAATTTGACAGAAGTGCCAGTGACGGACTTCGAAGGGACAGTTGCAGCCCTCGTACAGGTATGGGCTACAGGATATTTATATCCTTTCCCAGTTCCTCTTTTGAAAGCTAGTGGATGTGACCATATGCTGGAAATGGTTTTTCATTTTACCTACATAGGAAAGTTTTATCTTGAAACTCTTGCATTATTATCAGCTGTTGTAAGTAGAGAAAAGCACTTCTGTGCTACTATGTTGAAATGCACCAATTGCTTAAAAATAGTTTTTACAGGAAATTCTTGTAATTTATGTAAAATTTAAGTCTTAAAGTAAATCTAGAGCTCTTACAGCTTAGTTTTATTTATTAATATGTGCATCAATTGTTGTAGGGATCTTCATGTCGAGCAACAGGAGCTACAGCAATGAATGCACATTCTAGTAGGAGTCATGCCATTTTCACTGTAAGCATTCATCAACAACAAAATGACAATGTGTAAGTCTCATTAACTAATTTAATTTTTCAAACATGTGGAAATTGATGTGGACACCTGCCTGCCAATTAATCTTCATAAATGAAATAAAATTGTTGTACTGGGTACTTCCATTTAGGATACACATAATAATTGACTTGTAGCAGAGCAGAGTCTGTGCCTCCACACAGAAATGTCAGAGAGAACACACTTCACTTCTATAATTGTATGTAAGCCTCCAATAGGCAAATGACAATTTCTGTGCTTATGCACAACTATGCCCAGTACCTTGCAGTAATACAGTATAGTTGCGAGTAAGTGTCAGTAATGGGCAGGTGGGGCACTACAATGGTAGTGTGCAACATACTGAGAATTTGCGCAGGATGAGATGTGTGTCCGGATAACATAATTGGTTAAGACTGCTGGCCCACAGTGGGAAAGAAGTTAAAAGTGAGCAAACGACACACAAATAATTTCAAACTATCATGAACTGGATCTAACAGTACAGTTAAAAAGACCCTTTTGTGATAGGAAAGCAAATGAATCAATCTAAAATTGGGTCAAAAATGCTACAGCACTCTGCTATTTATTATTCAAGACTGTTAACTTCATTTTCATGTGTATATGACATTAAATTAACCATATTATATTAGAAATATGAAAATGAAAAGAAGTATTTTTGTTATGAATTTTTGTGATACAGGCTGTTTGCATATTTGCCTACATACATGCATACTGTTTGTGTTTGGATATGTGTGAGTGTGTGTGTGTGTGTGTGTGTGTGTGTGTGTGTGTGTGTGTGTGTATTTATCTACCTTCCTTTTTGTCCCCTAAGGTAAGTCCTTCCACTCCTGGGATTGGAATGACTCCTTTTCCACTTCCTTAAAACCCATATCCTTCCCCTTCTCCTCCCCTTTTTTCCTCTTTTTCAGACTCAAACTCACATACAAGCTTTCGCCACCACTGGCAGCTTCTTCAGGAAAAAGAGGAAAAAAGGGGAGGAGAAAGGGAAGGATATGGGTTTCAAGGAAGTGGAAAAGGAGTCATTCCAATCCCATGAGTGGAAGGACTTGCCTTAGGGGACAAAAAGGAAGGTAGATAAATACACACACACTCACACATATCCAAACACAAACACCAAAACTTTTCGTTTCATTAATTTGAATCTAACAATCACAATCGTTTGTTATTGCTCTGTGTTACCTTTCAAAATCTTTTCTGTCTTCTTATTTTCTTCTTCTGTTTATGGTGTACATAGTATTTTCACTCTATTTTTATCTCCCTTCTTAGTTTACTATTCACTTTTCTCTAGGCTAATTAGACTACATACAACGAAACATAAAACACACACAAAAACACACAAACATTCGAGCTTTCGCCACCACTGGTGGCTTCTTCGGGAAAAAGAGGAAGGAAGGAGAGGAGAAAGGGAAGGATACGGGTTTTAAGGAAGTGGAATCGAGCCATTCCAATCCCAGGAGTGGAAGGACTTACCTTAGGGGACAAAAAGGAAGGTAAACAAATACACACACACTCACACATATCCACATCCAAACACACCCAGGCAGACATTTGTAGAAACCAAAGAAGTTGGACAGAGATACCACTTCAGGCAGAGGCTCTGTCCACAGAACCGAGGCAAAGGTGTTAAAGATGGTGGGCGGGAATTAGAATTTAGCGGAGGTTGAGACCAGGTGGGCAAGGGGAAGAGAGAATGTGTTGAAGGGCAAGTTCCCATCTCCGGAGTTCTGAAAGATTGGTATTGGTGGGAAATATCCAGATAACCCGGACGGTGTAACACTGTGCCAAGATGTGCTGGCCATGCACCAAGGCATGTTTAGCCACAGGGTGATCCTCATTACCAACAAACACTGTCTACCTGTGACCGTTCATGCGAATGGACAGTTTGTTGCTGGTCATTCCCACATAGAACGCTTCACAGTGCAGGCATGTCAGTTGGTAAATCACGTGGGTGCTATCGCAAGTGGCTCTGCCCTTGATCGTGTACACCTTCCGGGTTACGGGACTGGAGTAAGTGGTGGTGGAAGGGTGCATAGGGCAGGTTTTACAACGGGGGTGGTTACAAGGGTAGGAGCCAGAGGGTAGGGAAGGTGGTTTGGGAATTTCATATGGATGGACTAGGAGGTTACGGAGGTTAGGTGGGCGGCGGAAAGACACTCTCTTCATGACATGACATCCTTCCACACACACACACACACACACACACAATTTACACAGCGTCTGTGTAAATGTGTGGGTGTGTGTGTATTTGTTTACCCTCCTTTTTTCCCCCCAAGGTAAGTCTTTCCTGTCCCGGGATTGGAATGACTCCTTATCCACTCCTTTAAAACCCTCATCATTTCCTTTTCCCTCTCCTTCCCTTCTGCCTGACAAAGCAGCTAGGCTGCGAAAGCTTGTGTTTGTGTGTGTGTGTTTGTTTGTGTGTGTTTACCTTCTTTTTTTCCCCAAGGTAAGTCTCTCCCGGTTTGGAATGGCTCCTTACCTACTCCCTTAAAACCCACATCAATTCCTTTTCCCTCTCCTTCTCTTCTGCCTGAAGAAGCAACTGGGTTTATATGTAAATATTTTTTTTTTTTTTCAAATTGTGCAAAACTTTCGTAAATCTTTCCTCCACTATGTAAATTTCATCAGGGTAATATCGCAGATGTTCTTCATTGCACGGCTATAGCGAGGCTTCGGCCTCCAAACAATATATATCAAATCGATATGTTTCGAAAAGATATATATGAAATAAGTGAATGTTTCCGAACCAGAGATTCGCGCATTGCGCGCCCTCATGTACTAAAAAAATTTTCTTCTTTGCAGCACATCTGCGAAATTACCAATTTCATACTGAACTTCAATCAATATTTTTTTTTTTTTTTTTTTTTGTACAGGCATATAAGACGACCTCAGGTTTTGGTGCCTTTTTTTATGATTCAGCCATTGTCTTATCTGCGGAAATATACGGTATACACACACAACTCCAGCGACACAAGCATCTAGACTGTGAGTGAGGTGGGGAGTCTAGGGGGAAGGATGCCGGATAAAGGTGGGGATGGAAAGTTCCGCATTGCATGATGGATTTTTAAAGGCTCTGATGTACAGGAATTTGAAGGTGCAGCAATGAATACAGTGAAGGGAAGGGGGTGGGAAATGATAAAAGGGAAGTGTAGAGGAGTGGGGTGAGGAAGGGGGGGGGTTGAAATGACAAGAATAATAAGGAAAAATAAAACTAGGAAAAAAAGGAAAATATAAAGCTAGGAAAAAAAGGAAAGAATGAAGTTAGGAAAAAATAAGAAATAAGTATAAATAAAAGTTAATTAAGAGGATATTGTAAGTGGTGACACACAGTTGCAAGAAAGACATGTCTTCTTAAGTTGTGTGAATGTTATTATCTATTTTCGTGCCTGTCAGTAGCGCTGTGAGCCTCTTTACGGTGAGTTGTTATCTATCCTCCATTATTGACATAATCTTGAATAACATTCATCTGTTGTCTTTTGTTAAAATATACCGTGGATTGTACCACATCTGAAAATTGTCCCTATGTGGAATTTGTTGATTAACCCAGATTATCCTGAATTTATTTGATGTATTCATTTTTTAATTGATAATTTATTAGATCTTTAATAGATCGTTCAAATGTTACATCATTGATTTTACACAAATTGCACCCTCAGTATTTGCATAATAGGCTGTCATAGTGGAACAGAGTAAAAATGAATACCCTAATATTGCATGTTAGGTATGACATTACAATTGTAAAGCCATACATATGTCTCTGAATAATAAAAATGAAATTGATATGCAAGTATTTTTAGATCCAAAATCATGTTTCTTCTGAATCCTTAGCTTCGAAGGTGACTAATATAGATCAGTGTGCTAAAACAATGATTGTTAGCATTTGCATGTTATTGATCAACATTCAAATAATAGTCCAATGTTGGAGAAAGTGTTTTGTGCCAAAAGGAAATCATTTACTTTAAATGTTAAAATAATTCCCTCACATTTGCTGTCATGTTCAATATTCATATGTATGTATTTTATTCAGGAATACGGCTACAACATCAAAGTTTCATTTGGTGGATTTGGCTGGTTCTGAGAGACCAAAGAAAACTAAAGCTACTGGTGAAAGATTTAAGGAAGGTGTAAATATCAACAAAGGTTTACTGGCACTTGGAAATGTTATTTCTGCTTTAGGTGATGAAACACAAAAAGGCTTCATATCTTACAGGGATAGTAAACTCACTAGACTACTTCAAGGTAAATGCCATTACTGTTGTAATATTAGAATTTTGTTAACCATTGCAAAAGAGTGTCTGAAATTGTTTTATATGAAATGTCTTATTGTGGAAAGGATAAACTGCTACTCCATTTTTACTCTTTTTAAGGGAGTTAAAATATGTGAGAAATAAGGTTTTAAATGATAAATTTTGTTTACTTGAACATCCTTGCATTTTTGTGGTTTATGTATGATATATGTACATAGTAGGCATCAAAATACTCACCAGGAAATTTTATTACGTAATAAAGTTTATCTGAATTTGGTTCTTTTTTTGCAAAATGGAACTGGAACTTCATATGAAGTAGAATTT
This sequence comes from Locusta migratoria, assembly GCA_026315105.1. Taxonomy (NCBI): domain Eukaryota; kingdom Metazoa; phylum Arthropoda; class Insecta; order Orthoptera; family Acrididae; genus Locusta; species Locusta migratoria. The sequence continues at coordinate 231,367,960 of CM048747.1, forward strand.
TTGAAGTACTTTCAGTAATCATAATGAACGTCAGCAAGCCTTTAACTGGAATTCGTTATTTAAGTAATGGTACATTGCATAAGTTCCTTACTTTGTGTGTGTTTTTTTAATGTTTTCCACTATTAAATTCGAGAATTTATTCACATTCTGCAGTGCGCTTATTTATATTTATGACATTTACGGAGGGTTGGTATCCCACACAGTAATGGTCTTTTGAAGTTATAACATATTGTGTTTCCTTCAATGTGCAGAAAACACGACACTTTAGAAAAAATACATAAATATTTGCACTTCAAAATAAGAATAAATTCTCGAAATACATAATGCAAATCATAAAAAACTACTAGGCACTTAAACTAGGCTAAGCTGACACACTTGGTGTCGTGACTGATGGCATGTTTCCATCAGCCACTGCATCGTGAGGCAACTTGGCTTGTATTGCGAACAACAAAATGCAAAATATACGTTTGAATAAACATAAAGCATACTTGAAGGTGCAAGCCATGCCAGTATCAATTTATGTCAATTACATTTTCCCCCTCCACAAAAACTTAAAATGCAGGGAAAATGTAAATATGTTAATGCAGAAACTGGGACCAAATTGTGAACATAGGAATTTTGACAGGACAAACAAAAATTGGTGTAAATGAAGGGAAAATGTAAAATTGCAGAACATACAAGTGGGGTTTTACTGTACTTCCAATATACTGAGTTGGATATCTACAACAGAAAAGACTACTGAAATATTAAAGCTTTCGGACAATATCCTTATGTTTTGGTGGTATGTGTGGTTTGCCCGAAACATTAAATTCTTTTGGCAGCCCTTTTCATTGTGCTTGTCAGAGACTCGATGGCCTACTCGTATATTCACTAGGAATCTAACCTTGCTAAATTGTTGCTATTCCATTCTTGACTTCCCTTAGTTTAACGCACAGTAAGTTCCTTAAGTTATTGAGTGGCTGAATTGCACTTTCAGAAGAAGTTGGTAATATCTACCATAAATGACTTTGCTGTTTGTATCCTGCTATCATAAAACATGGAAAACCCCTTGTAGGCTAGTTTTATTGTGACTCTTCTTGCATCTTTAAACCACTGCTACCCTAATCACCCCTGCTGCTGCTCATTAATTACACAAGGGTTTCCATTTTCTTTCAGATTCACTTGGTGGCAACTCCGTGACACTTATGATTGCATGTGTTAGCCCTGCGGATTATAATTTGGATGAAACAATGAGCACACTGAGATATGCTGACAGAGCTCGCAATATCAAGAACAAACCTATTGTTAATCAGGATCCGAAATCTGCTGAATTGTTAAGGCTCAAACAGGAGGTATTATTTATTTATTATTTTTTAGGTCATGAATTCATTTTTAAAAATCGCACTGACGTGTTTTACGGCCCACTTTAGATTTGTAGTTTTATAAGTTTTTGCAAACATTTTGTACCAAAATAATAATCTAAATAACAAAAAATTAATTAATAAGTGTGTCTGAAACCCTTTTAGGGGGGAAAAAATTAGATAGTTGCAGGTTTCAAACCACTAACCTTCGGGGTCACAATCCAAAGCAATGACCACTACGCTACAGCTAACAGTCAGGAGGTGTGTGTGCTTTAATCTCATAGTATTGATGGCCTTTGTTAACTGATGCTCATATGGCATTTGTAGACACTAGATTATCATTTATTGTACGAACGACGACGTGTTTTTGTTAATTCTTCAGTGCGCCATTGCTCTGAAATGACACCGTGTAAGTTACAATAAGAAAATCATCAAATACACAATGCAAGATGGTTTATGCCACATAGAGTTCTGGGCAAGGAATGTCACTTGACATCTGCCAATGGCTGGTTTCTGTTAATTCAAAGGAGGGGGTCAAATCTCAGTTATTTTTGCAAATATCTCTCAAACGATACGATATATGAAAGAAACATAACAGAGCAAAGTTGTAGAGAATTTTCTCCTCTACAAATTCCGTTAATCACTTTTTGTGTCAGATGAATGGTTAAGCCGTTATTTTCATTTAAATTTCGAGCTGTCAAAAGACGACCACAAAGGCCCACTTTTAGTGTTACTACTGTAAGCTAAAGTGGGCCAAAATTGTTCGAACTTGACTATTAATTTGGCCACATTTTTTATCCAACTTCAGTGTGTTCAAGCTTAAATGTCTGTAAATCAGTGGCCTGCATCCAAAAGATTTGAATCTACAACCATGCTCATCGATATTAAAATTAAGTCAATCAAAGTAATGCTAACTACTGTAATTTCAATCACATCAAATTTTATTGCATCTTTTAATTTACTCTTGTTGATTTATCCTTGTGTTGAAAGTCTATATATGGTACATTATTTGTTGTATCAACTTACCAATTTGGTACTGCTGTGAATACGGCTTTTATTACTGCATAAAAGGCAACATGCAATATATGAAAAAGAAGTAAAAGGTCAATAACTTAATTGGGCCAGCTCTAGCTCCATGTCAGCTACTGTAGAAGTTCCAGAGGGTGCTGCCAACACCACCTAGATACAAGGCCTGTACACTGCCTGCCAAGAGTAGTTGTAACACAAGCAAACTATTTGTCATACTTGGCGTTGTGTTGAGTTCGGGAATACGTACTAGTTGCACACTGTGTTAGAGAAAGTTCTTAATGTTATGTGATTCACAGACAAATTTGTTTTGTTATAATATATTTATGAACTATTGATATCTTCCCAATATTGGAATCGGATGATTCATATTAGGCATTGTCTCATTCCAGCAAAAATCTGCTCAGAGAATCACATAGGTAACAATGAAAAACACTCATAAACACAGTGTGCAACCTGTACATATTTCCAAACTCGTCACAACGCTACATAAGACAAATAGTTTTTGCTTTTGTTATTACTACTCTTGGCAGGCACTGCACAGGACGTGTATCTAGATGGCACTGGTGCTGCCCGCCTAGCAAGTGAAGCATGTGAATGCAGAATGGGCCTCTTGACAACCATTGCATTCATTGGCACTCTTCGCTTTTAGTAGTAGGCCACAATAATTGCTTTTTGGAAAATAAGCTATTAGTGTTCATCCGAATTAAGAACCCAAGCAATAAACTTAAGAGAACACCAGGTTTTTTAAACTTAATATTCAACTGCCAATGGTGTTTCATTTTTTATGCATTGTGGTTTTAAACTTTCTCCAGTGAAAGTTCTCGTCTAATTTAGCCCACATGTTACCAGTACCACAATTTACAATAGTAGTCTTTAAAATATAGTTCGGGTTATCGGTGCTAAAATCAGTTACTTTCATTGGTTAATGTTGTCTGATGTTAACAACTACTGCCCAATCTCACTTCTGACAGCTTTATCCAAAATTCATGAAAAAGTAATGTATTCTAAAGTAGTTTCACTCATAGGTAAAAATAAAGTTCTAACAAAATGTCAGTTTGGTTTTCAGAAAGGCTTTTCAATAGATGAAATATTAAATGCTCTGAATAACCGGACATCACCCATTGGGATTTCTTGTGATCTCTCCAAGGCTTTTGATTGTGTAAATCTTGGAATTCTTCTAGATAAAGTATTGTGATATGAGTGGGACAGTGTACAAATGGTTTAAATCATACCTAACAGGAAGAGTGCAGAAAGTTGACATAAGTAATTAACAGAAACAGCTGATTCCTCAAACTGGGGAACAATCAAAAATGGGGTGTCACAAGGTTCGGTCTTGGGCTCTTTCCTGTCCTTAATATATATTAATGACATATCACTTTATATTCATAAAGATGCAGAGCTGGTTTGTTTTGCTGATGATACAAGTATAGTTATCACACCTGACAGACAAGAACTAACTGAAGAAATTGTAAACGACATATTTCAGAAAATCATTAAGTGGTTCTCAGGAAATGGACTATCATTAAATTTTGATAAAACATAGTACATACAGTTCCATACAGTAAATGGAATGACACCATTATTAAATATAGGCTTCGATTAGAAATCTGTAGGAAAGGTAGAATATTCAAAAATTTTAGGTGTATGCATTCATGAGGCGTTGAACTGGAAAAACACTTTGAAGATCTGCTGAAATGTTTGAGTTCAGCAACTTACACTATAATGGTCATTGCCTAATTTAGTGATACACATCCCAGTAAATTAGCTTACTGTGCCTAATTTTATCTCTGCTTTCATGTGGCATCATTTTTTGGGGTAATTCATCATTGAATAAAAACGTATTCATTGCACAAAAGCGTGTAATCAGAATAATTGCTGGAGCCCCTACAGGATCAACCTGCAGACATATTTAAAGAGCTTGGGATCTTCACAGTATATATATTCACTTATGAAATTTGTTATTACCAATCCCACCGAATTGAAAAGCAATAACAGTGTACATAACTACAACACTAGGAGAAAGAATGATCTTCACTATTCAAGGTTAAATCTAGTCTTGGCACAGAAAGGGGCGAGTTATGCTGCCACAAAAGTCTTTGGTCACCTACCAAACAGCATGAAAAGCCTGACAGATAGCCAACTAGCAGTTAAAAATAAATTAAAAGAAATTCTGAATGGCAACTCCTCCTACACTATAAATTTTTAGAAATAAATCAGTAAATCTGGAAAAAAATAAAAAAAATTGTGTTATGTAATATTTAGTACAAAGTAATAATTTGTAAAGACACCTTTCATTAACCTGACACGTTCCACATCATTACGAAGTGTCGTATTCGTGACCTATGGAACAAGTACTAATCTAATATACTGTTATTACATAGCTTATTACTTCTTTATTTGAATAACTACTTAAGTTAATCCTGGTGTGAAGGAGACCGCTCGCTGAATAGAAGCGTTGGCTTGTGAACAGGTGCATGTGGTAAAACTCTGTGCCCCTCTTCTTTCTCTTTCACCCAACAAATGTGTGAGTGCCCCCACACACACTGACACTGATGAGAAAGGGGGGGGGGCTAAGTTATTAAATTCAAATTATGGGGCATGTGTCAAGCATAACACACCACTAACCTCCTCTTTGACATCTGAGGGATGTGCTTTTATTATGTCAATGAGATATATACTAAAACACCAAGTAAACTTTTTGGTGAAATATAAAACTCTTTCATGTGAAATGAACTTTCTGCTTACTGAATTTGTAATTTCATTTTCCTTTGTCTACAGAACCAACAGCTGAGGCTGGAGCTTCTTAGCAAAGGTGGGCCAGGAGTAAGCTCTCAGGAGTTTTCAAAATTAAAGGATGAAAATGAAAATCTCATTATCAAAAATCGTAAATTAACTCAAGCTTTGAATGAAGCTCTCACTGAGCAGACAAATTTAGTAGAACGTGCATTGCTTGCTGAAGTCTCCCGTGACAAAATGAAGGTGAAATTATGTGAATTACAGACTGAATATGGAAACGCAATGGAAAGCTTGAATAACACAGTTGATCAGAATACTTGTCCTGCAGCATTTTTTGAACAGCTAAAGACTCTCAAAGATTTACAACTAAAGATTCAAGAGCTTCAGGTATGTGATATGTAAACAAAGTCATATTCTTGCATAAATTTGTTTTAAATGTCAGTAGCCAGTATTGACTTGATTAATATCAAGCAATCTTTAATGCAATGAATATTCCTTTCCAGGCAGATCAGAAGAAAGCTGCTGAAGAAATCCTTAACCATGAACTGACAAACACAATAGGTGGTAATAATGGTGACACAGGAAAGTGTGCTGAATCAGACAGTACGTTTGTTGTGAAAACTCTAGCACATCAGGATGACATTGATGAACATCATGAAGCCTACACATTGCACCAAGCTGCTCTCACTAAGGAATTACAGGTACTTACCTTTCTTGGTTGAATTAATATTTTCAGGTGTTAAGTTATAGAGCACATTGCTACTTAATGTAACTAGGTAACAATCTCAAACAGGGGAAGTTCAGATCGGAATATCAACTATAATATGAGGAGAACAGGTTGAAACTTACCGTAAACAAAAAACCCAAACCACAACCAGGGATGATCAAGAGACAACCGCAATCGCATAACTTGTCATTCGGTCAAAGCGTATGTCAGAAAAAGAGCATATGCATACAGATGCAACTCAGTAAATAGGACCATTCTCTCCAGCTGCCACAAGTTGAGTATTGTGGCAATCTGGAAACTAGTGGGAAAAGAAAGTCTGCAGTGCATGTATGGTTGCGGGAGTTGGGGATTTAGATGTCACTGCTGCCTCGCAGAGTATACAGAAAAGAAACTGTTAGATTAGGTTGTAAAATTGAGCTTTGGGGACGGACGGGGAAGACAGAGACAGCGAAAGGCGAGAATATCAGTAAGCAATTAGCTTGAAGGGATGTGAATTAGATGGTGGCATTAGATAGAGATTGCAGAAACTGTTAGTTGGAGGTATAGGACTTTTGTTGTAATTTATTATTATTTTTTTGTTTAAACTTTATTGAGAAATATACCAAGAAATATACACACAGATTATATACTAGTGAAATAGTATTGTTATGAGTACAGACTACAGAGATATTACTATTTTATATAGTCCCCTTGATGAAACACAATTCTTTTTTACGATTTGAATCTTTTTTAAAAAAACACGAAGAGCAAACATTGTTTTTTACCCATTAAACACATTAAAATCCCCCTCTTAAAATACAATGTAATCTAAATCGTAAGTTTCATATATAATGTCAGTCTAGGTGTGTTTGCATATGGATGTGTGTGTGTGTGTGTGTGTGTGTGTGTGTGTGTGTGTGTGTGTATTTGTTTACCTCCTTCCCCCCCCCCCTAAGGTAAGTCCTTCCACTCCTGGGATTGGAATGATTTCTTTTCCACTTCCTTAAAACCCGTATCCTTCCCTTTCTCCTCACCTTCCTTCTTCTTTTCCTGAAGAAGTGACCAACAGTTGCGAAAGCTTGTATGTGTGTTTGTGTGTGATTTTATTTGTGTCTATCGACGAGTGTGTCCTTAGAAATCAGATAACTTACCCAAAGCACAGGCTCATTGACAAATACAAATAAAAATACACACATACACATACAAGCTTTCGCAATCGTTAGTCGCTTATTCAGGAAAAGAGGAAGGAAGGATGGGAAAATGGGAAGGATACAGGTTTTAAGGAAGTGGAAAAGGAGTCATTCCAATCCCAGGAGTGGAAGGACTTACCTTAAGGGGAAAAAAGGAAAGGTAAACAAGTGCGCCCGCTCACACATACATACACATGCAAACAAGAAGGTAGACATTTGTCAAATGTTAGGGAAGAACTTTTGAAATTAATAATTTGGGAAAAAGAAACTATATAAAATGAGAGGATGTATTTCTTCCCACGAAGCAAATCATCTTTTCTTAGAAAGTACCTATCCAAAACCTTTAAGTGTTACCAAAGATGGAACCCCAGCTTTAAGAGGTTCTACAAATGGTTTTCTTGGCCTGTGACATAGATTGTAGGACAGTTTTTAACTTATCATTGTGTTTTACATCAGCAGTCTATGAGTGGAAAGTTTGAAAATTTGAACCACGAAAGCTGTTGTGTAGATAGTCGAAATAATTTGTTTCCACTCTCTTCAAAGAAAAGTTTTTCAAAGAGGTGGAACTGTAATAAGATGATTTACTTCACCATATTGAAGTATGCTGTTTCAGTAACGGAAAAGTACTTATATATTTTTACAACTTTACCAGTTGTAACTGTTGCTGCAGGAAATACCAGCTAATAGGCCCAATCTGCTAGATTATATTGAAGATCCTCTATGTTATATAAATTTTGCTTCTTTAATTGGCTTAACAGAAAGACTTAGAGCTAAATTTAAATTTAAGGGTAATGTGAAAGATAGCTGATAACTGAAGTAAATTCTTTTATTGAAAAGTTGTGTTTATAGGAGGTGAGTTAAGACACTTTCGATCTCTGACGTTATAAATACAGAGCAATACTGTCAAATGAACACCTAAATTCCTAAGTGTAACATGCCAAATATTAAGACCACCCAGGGGGCCCATTGCTCTTTCGTGGGTACGTGTGTGGCCCTGAGCCGAAGCAGCCTTCCTTCCAGCCCGAGGCTGCTTCATTTCCCCGCCCGGTTCATGCCTTAGCCCCGAGACGGGCGTCCATTGCAAGTCAAGGTGGTTTCCTGTCATAGTTTTTCTCTTTCCTTGGTTTCTTCCAGCCTGAAGATTGCCCGTTCCACTGGAGGAAAAAAAAAAAAAAAAGTTCCTTGTTTGTAAAGGTTGGGGTTTGACTCAGTACTTAAATTTCGCTGGTTCTGCTCGATGCTGCCGTGGTCCATTTCAGTCATGCCGGATCCAAACTATAACTGCTGTGGTAAAATTAGTATGGAAAAGGGTTCAAGTTGCCCATAATTAAACTCCACACACAACTTTTGCATTATAATCAGGTTTATTGCACAAGATGTTGCAGACTTTACTTCTGAAAACTCATCGAAAACTGACCTCCTGATCCTTCTCCCCTAGTCACTTATATAGAATTCAACAATGAGAAGCTTGACTAATTCATTGTTGAAATTAATTTTATCAGACTTACAATCACTAAATTTTAATTTACATTATTTCAAGTTATTAAGTGGAGTCTGTTTTACGACATTTGTTTATAAAAATAATTCTTAACAATACAATTAATTTTTTTATAACAAAATATACATATTTTAAAACAATGCTTTTATTTTCAGTGTTAATTAAATTGTCTCATCACTGAAATAATTGATGCTAACATAAATTCAGAGTGTATATTACCAGTAAATTGGAAATACATATCACACTAGATTGAAATATTTTTTGTTAATGAGAAAAATACGAAACAGCACTTGTCAAAATTTCAACTTAGCAACATTAGAAAATAAAGTGATTTAATTTATCTACTGCATTGGGAATCAATTATCTCACTTTACTTTGGTATCTGGTTTGTTTAATGAAAGGGGCTGGTGTTGTTACTTTACTCCACGTGGCCGCTTCTGCTCATTCTAATGTTCAGTCTTCGTCAACCTCTAATAAACCATGGGCACCTAAACAAGATGCCCGGACTTCGAAAAAGTTACCTGCCTGTGAAGATTTTCTACGTCCTCAGGCTTCTCAGCCGTCAACTACCTCTTTTTCTCACCGTCACTCTTCCAAAAGAGCTAACAAAAAAAGAGTTCTCCTTCCCCACCGAGGCATGACTCATCCGTCACGCTGCCCAACAGTAGCCGGCCCCAGTCATCCTCTGTCTCTCCGGAATGCACTACTGTTAGCTGGGCAACAGGTGTTTTACCGGCAGAGGATGCTGTCCCTACCGATCAACTCGGAAGGTGGCAAAAATTCCAGTCCCACTGATGGAACAAGATTTTTCACCAGTGGATTGCGATAGCAGTGCTCCCTCAAAGTCAGGCCCTCAGTTGCCATCGAGGTGACCCCCTGTTACCTTGTTCTTCTCCTTTCTTCCCTTATTCTTATCATGGCGCTTCTTCAGTGGAATATTCGAGGCATTCGCTCCAATCTTGAGGAATTAAAATTACTCCTTCAACTGCACTGTCCGCTCATAGTTAGCCTCCAAGGATCCAAGTTACACCCACAGGATCGTATAGCCTTTCCTCAGTATACCTCTGTGCATTATGACCTACCTCCTGTGGATGGTATTCCAGCCCATGGAGGGGTTATGTTGCTCATTCGGGACAACATCTATTCCCATCCCATCTCCCTCTGCATACTCACATACACGGAGTTGCCATCTGCATCACTCTCCCTACCCTTTCCTTCTCTCTCTGCAATATCTATACCCCGTCATTGTCTGCCTTTACTAGAGCACATGTGCTGCAACTTGTTGCCCAGCTTCTTCCACCTTTTGCTTTGCTTGGTGACTTCAACACCTACTACCCCCTATGGAGCTCTCCAGCTTCTTGCCAAAGAGGCTCCCTTTTAGCAGACCTTTTCAACCATCTCAATCTTGTCTGCCTAAACACTGGTTCACCAACATTTCTTTCAGACACAACGCACAACTATTCCCACTTGAATCTCGTGATATGCACTCCTCAGCTAGCACATCGGTTCGAGTGGTATGCCCTTTCCTGATACGTACTTGACGAACCATTTCCCTTGTGTAATCCACCTACTGCATCATACCCCATCTCCACATTCTACCACCTGGAACATCTCCAAAGCCGACTGGGGGCTGTATTCTTCCATGGTGGTTTTCCACGACCAGAATTTCCCCAGCTGCAACAGTCAGGTCCCGTACCTCACTGAGGCTATTCTCACTGCAGCCGAACATTACATACCTCGTACTTCCTCTTCTCCACGCTGCGTCCCAGTCCCCTAGTGGAGTGCAGCATGCAGCGATGCTATTAGAGCCTCGTAACATGCTCTACACACATTTCAATGCCACCAAATGATGGAGAATTGAGTCCATTACAAACGACTGCGAGCACAATGCCGTCGTGTTATAAAAGAAAGCAAAAAACCCTATTGGACTGCTTTCACTAGTTCTTTTAACAAATTCACTCCCTTCTCGGTTGTCTGGGGTAGCCTACGCTGGTTATCTGGCACTAAGGTCCACCCCCCAAATTTAGGCCTGACAGTAGCGAACGCAGTCCTTGTGGACGCGTTGACGTATCCAGTGCCTTAGGATGCTCTTTTGTGGAGGTTTTGAGCTCTGCTCATTACCACCCTGCCTTCCTCCCCAGCAAACAGGCAGAGGAGGCACGGCCGCCTTCTTTCCAATCTTTAAATCGTGAAAGTTACAATGATACCTTCTCTATGCAGGAACTAGACCGTGCTCTCGCCATGTCCGGCTCCTCTGCTCCTGGGCCCTATGCCATTCGTATTGAGATGTTGAAGAACCTTTCACCTGCAGGTAAACGTTTCCTTCTCTGCACCTATAATTGCATATGGACTGAAGGTCAGGTCCCCACAGGTTGGCGTGAAGCCATTGTTGTCCCTATCCCCAAACCAGGGAAGGACAAACCTCTTCCTTCCAGTTATCGCCCCATTTCTCTTACCAGCTGTGTCTGTAAGGGGATCGAACGTTGGTTAATGCTCGTTTGTTTTGGCTCCTTGAATCCCGACACCTCCTTGCCAGTGTCCAATGTGGTTTTCGTCGGCACCGCTCTGCAATTGACCACCTCGTCACCTTGTCGACTTTTATTATGGATAACTTTTTGAAAAGGTGTCAGACGGTGCCTGTGTTTTTTGATTTGGAGAAGGTGTACGACACCTATTGGAGCGCAGGAATTCTCCGCACCATGCGTACCTGGGGCTTTCGCAGCCGTCTCTTTAATGGACCGACGTTTTCGGGTACAAGTGGGCTCTATTTTGTCAAACTCTTTTTGCCAGGAGAATGGGGTGCTACAGGGCTCCATTTTGAGTGTAGTACTCTTCGTCATAGCAATTAACCCAATTATGGACTGCCTCCCACCCGACGTTTCTGGTTCCCTCTTTGTGGACGATTCCACAATCTACTGCAGCACTCAAGGAACGTGTTTATTGGAGCGCTGTCTCCAGCGGTGTCTTGACCGCCTTTATTCTTGGAGCATCCCAAATGGCTTCCGTTTCTACAATGAGAAAACTGTGTGCATCAACTTCTGGTGATGCAAAGAGTTCCTTCCACCATCTCTACATCTAGGCCCCGTCACTCTCCCATTCTGGGAGACAATGAAATTCTTAGGACCAACGTTTGATAGGAAACTTTGTTGCTCTCCGCACGTGTTTTCTGTGGCTGGCCATTGTACATGTTCCCTTAATGTCCTCCGTGTTTTTAGCGGTACGTCATGGTGAGCTGATAGAACCATCCTTCTTCACCTGTATCGGTCCATAGTCTAATCGAAGCTGGATTACAGATGCATTGTTTACGCATCCGTACGGCCGTCCATCTTGTGCCGTCTTAACTCAGTTCACCATCGGGGGTTATGCCTAGCGATTGGAGCCTTCTGTACCAGCCCTATTGAAAGCCTCTATGCAGAAGCTGCCGAATTACGTTGCACTGTCGGTGAGGTATATTACTGTCGGTATGGATGCCAGCTGCTGTCAATGCCCAAACACCCATCCTACCCATCATTTTTCAATTACTCCCTTGATCGCCAATATGGGGTGTCTGCATCTGCACTGTTGCCTCCCGGGGTTAGTTTTCATCGCCTGCTTCAGCAACTCAATTTCACCCGCCCTGACACCCTTCGAATGGATGTGAGCCCAACACCACCGTGGCTTCAGGCACAGGTTCATGTCCACCTCGAATTCAGCTCGCTCCCAAAGGTGACTACCCCGGATTCAGTGTATCGCTCAAGGTTTGTCGAACTTCATTCGCAGCTTGATGACAGCATCTATACAGATGGCTCTAAGAATACTGATGGTGTCGGATCCGCCTTTGTCGTCGGCTTCGACGACTTTCAATACAGGCTCATCATCCAATGCTCAAATTTGACAGCTGAGCTTTTTGCTCAGGCAGTCCAATATGTTCGCTGACACCACCACCCTTCTTATGTCATTGCTCAGATTCTCTCAGTGCCATTCAGAGTAGTCTTAATGACCCGTATCCGCTCCATCCTGTTATACTCAGACTCCAACACTCCCTTCAATTGGTAGTTGAAAATGGCTTTCACGTTCTCTTCCTGTAGGTGTGCCGGGGAACGAGGCTGCTGATGCTGCGGCCAGGACTGCCACTCTTCTACTTTGGACAGCTACCGTTTCTCTCCTGTCAAACGACATTCAAGGGGCTATTTGCTGGCGTATTGTTGCATCATGGCATTGGCTGTGGTCCTCGCTTCAGGACAATAAGCTTAGAACCATAAAACTGACTCCAACAGCTTGGAAGACCTCCTTCCCCCCTTCTGGTGGGAGGAGGTCATTTTGGACCAACTGAGAATCGGTCATTGCCGGTTCAGCCACAGACACTTATTAACAGGCGACCCTCCACCAGTATGTTCCTGTGGTCACCCAATGACGGTGCACCATGTTTTAATGTTCTGCCCCAATTTTAATCATTTTCGTGTTGCAGTAATTCTGCTGTCCACTTTGGAGGACATTTTAGCTGATGACGCACGGGCAGCTGCTAGAGTTTTGCATTTTATATATATGACAAATTTGTCCAAGGAAATTTAATTCCTTCTAATGATATTTTTTAATCCTTGTTTTAGGGCCATTCCGTGCCAAGTGGTCTAATATCGAGAAAAGTTCCCACATGACCCTCATGGATTTTGATGAAATTTGGTATGAACATTCACACATGTTCTCAATGAACACTGGTAAAGTTTCAGTTTCAAAAATTCAATACTTCCAGAGATACAGTCACTTGTTTAAGACCATAGCACAGCTTCATATAGTGCGTCCTTGAATTTTCAGCAACTTTGAGATGATATATCTTTGGGAGTATTTGTATGAAAGAAACAAAACTTGGCCATCTTATACAACTTTTAGAGCTCTTAAAAGTAAAATATCAAGAACAGGATTTCTGAGCAATTTTCATATAGAAAATTTGGGGCAAAGTTGGGCGAAAAAATTGCTGGTTAAAAAAAGTGCGAACTTTAGTTTTTTATATCTCCAGAAGTAATTGTGGGATGTACATGAAACTTTGCACACCATAACTCACCAACACAAGGTCTTAGAATATAAAGTTTCATTCTCATATTGCTTCCCATTATTTCACAAATCTAGGGTAAAGTTGACGATTTTTCAAAAAGTGCTAAAAATGGGTATTTTCAGTCAAATTTTTCAAAAAAGTGTTTTCTCCAAATTACTTTAAACTATGCTCATTAGAAAGAGCATATTCTAAACTATCTAGAAAAGTGGATTTGGTTTTGCAATGCAAGCATATAAGGCCCTAAAAAGTAGCATAATCCTAGAGGCGCACTGGAAGTTTGAACCCATTTTTCTGGCACTTAAATTATACCTAAAATCTTTTATTATGTCTAATAAATATTTGTTAATGCCTGGGATAAGTGAAATAAGAAGTCCTGATGAATAGGACGTAGCTCAAGTCCAAATAGAAAAAGAATAAAAATAGAAACAATGTTATTTCTTAACTGTCTCCCCCCCCCCCAATCCCACAACTCTCTCTCTCTCTCTCTCTCTCTCTCTCTCTCTCTCTCTCTCTCTCTCTCTCTCTCTCTCACACACACACACACACACACACACACACACACACACACAAACTGAATTTAATTCATAAAATTTATTTCCATAATCATTATCTAATTATTAGTAGCCTGTTTAATGAACAAACACTCGCTTACTGATGGAAACGAAGTGTATAAATGAGTTGCTATGGTTTAACCACTGCTAGTTTCATTTCACCTGAGAAAACCAACATCCCCATCGCCACAGGGGCAACAACAGCCACGGGTGGGTTCCTTTACCACAGGATATCCCAAGCGTGATAAGCATTTCTTTACACAGGTTCCCAAGCCTGATAATAAAATTATTGAAGTGTCCTGGGTAAAATTAGAAGCCACTCATAGGTTGCTTAGTTTCCTCTAACCTATTTCAATTTTTTATAGGGTATGGTGGTACAATTTCAATCAATTCTGACAAATGTAATTGTAACTGCAAACATATTGAGAAAAGAAATAATTTTAACTATGGCACTTGTTCTTGAATGTTTAATGAATATGTATCACAAATATTAGACAATTACATATGTTGGTATAACACAAAAAAAGGTTACGGAATTGAGAAAAATCGATATAAAATGTACCACACTAGGTACAATTATGATCACTTCCTCGTACAATTTTGATCACTGACTTTTCCCACATAAAAAGCACTTTTTCCTTCGGGCACCAGTGCATACTTCGCTGTACCAAATATTGCACAATAACGAGTTTACAAGCACGTGGAAACTAGAACATTTATAAGAGCACGTTCGATGAAGTAGCTCCAAGTACATCTTTACAGGAAAAAAATTTGTCTCTCCTTAACACAGAGTGTTGTATTTTTGGAAAAAGACAGGAGGAGCTGTAGAAACTTGCTACACTGCAATGCCACACAAAGGCAAGTGCTAGCAACAATACGAGACTGAAAACTTATGTTGATCGGAATTGTACCTATATCGAATTTGTACCACCTTACCTATGCTACATTAATTGTCTGATGAATATCAAGAGGAATGGTGTATTGTCAGACAGTCAAATTTACTGATGGAGCTGGAATAACTGCACCTTAAAGGCCTTAAATGTTATCTGAAAAACAAAGAGCTTGTTGTCCTAATGGATTTTTTGGAAAATTATTCTTTTATTATTCAGGATGCTGTGCAAGGCTTCCACTTTAGCAACAATTCGTCCATTTGTTATCTACTTTCATCAAAATGTGAAAGTGGAATCTTTAAGTTTCTGCATTATCAGTTCTTGTTTGTGGCATGACACTGGTACAGTTAACGTTTTTATCAAGGAGCTCATCAAATACATAAAGGCACAGTTTGAACAGATATCTCACATTCATAATTTCAGTGATGGCTCCAGTGCTCAATCTTACTTACCTAGACCTGTTTCACTTCTTCTCTGAAAACATTAATGGAATCAAATTTCTTTTCGTCAGTAAAGATGAAATTGGGGGAAAAAAAGGAAAAAAGAAAAAAAAAAAAAAAAATTGTCACAAGAAGTGAGGTTTAAACATGGACAAACTGTAGCAGGCACTAGAGAAAATTGTCACTTTTTACCTATTGATGAAACAATAATTCAGGTCAGCAGAGTTTCAAATGATTGATCATTTTTTTTAGCTACAATGGGTCAGAGAATTAAAGAAGGCACATTAATGTCTGCTCTCCAAGCTGGACAATATGTTGCATGCATCTAAGAAAATTTTTCGTGTATTGGGAATATCTGTGAGACTTCCACTGAGCAAAGGGGTGCGTTAATAAACTTTATGCACCCTCATGGTCCAGCAGATTCATTTTATTGACCACCAATAAGTGACAAGTACTGGGTTCCATCACACCACATTATTGCACGTATTCCAGCTCCATCAGTAAATTCGTCTGGCCGGCAATACACCATTCCTGTTTACATTCATCAGGCTTGGAAACCTGTGTAAAGAAATTCACCCATAGCTGTTGATGCTCGAGCGTAGCCCCTACAGTGATGGAGATACTGGTTTTCTCAGGTGAAATGAATCTAGCAGTGGTTAAACCACAACAACTCACTTATATACTTAAATATTGTTGAAATGAGATAGAATGGCTGGCCAGTACTTCTATCTCATTTCAACAATATTTATTATCTCTGAGGAGAATTTTCATCATTAATCACTTATATACTTATTTTCCTTCAGTAAGCTGGTGGTGTTAATTAAAAATGCTACTAATAATTAGATAATGATTGTGCAAATAAATTTTACAATTTACATTCATTCTAAATTATCATTTTGTGTGTGTGTGTGTGTGTGTGTGTGTGTGTGTGTGTGTGTGTGTGTGTGTGTGAGAGAGAGAGATTGAGAGAGAGAGAGAGAGAGAGAGAGAGAGAGAGAGAGAGAGAGAGAGAGAGAGAGAGTTGTGGGATGGGGGGGGGGACAGTTAAGAAATAACATTGTTTCTATTTTTATTCTTTTTCTATTTGGACTTGAGCTATGTCCTATTCATCAGGACTTCTTATTTCACTTATCCCAGGCATAACAAATATTTATTAGACATAATAAAAGATTTTAGGTATAATTTAAGTGCCAGAAAAATGGGTTCAAACTTCCAGTGCGCCTCTAGGATTATGCTACTTTTTAGGGCCTTATATGCTTGCATTGCAAAACCAAATCCACTTTTCTAGATAGTTTAGAATATGCTCTTTCTAATGAGCATAGTTTAAAGTAATTTGGAGAAAACACTTTTTTGAAAAATTTGACTGAAAATACCCATTTTTAGCACTTTTTGAAAAATTGTCATCTTTACCCTAGATTTGTGAAATAATGGGAAGCAATATGAGAATGAAACTTTATATTCTAAGACCTTGTGTTGGTGAGTTATGGTGTGCAAAGTTTCATGTACATCCCACAATTACTTCTGGAGATATAAAAAACTAAAGTTCGCACTTTTTTTAACCAGCAATTTTTTCGCCCAACTTTGCCCCAAATTTTCTATATGAAAATTGCTCAGAAATCCTGTTCTTGTTATTTTACTTTAAAGAGCTCTAAAAGTTGTATAAGATGGCCAAGTTTTGTTTCTTTCATGCAAATACTCCCAGAGATATATCATCTCAAAGTTACTGAAAATTCAAGGATGCACTATTGGAAGCTGTGCTATGGTCTTAAACAAGTGACTGTATCTCCGGAAGTATTGATTTTTTTGAAACTGAAACTTTACCAGTGTTCATTGAGAACATGTGTGAATGTTCATACAAAATTTCATCAAAATCCATGAGGGTCATGTGGGAGCCTCTAGACCACTTGGCATGGAATGACCCTTTAGTGATATTCTGACATTCTCCTTATCGGCACCTTTTTTAACTTTGTTTTCGGGTGCTAATGACCACTGCCATTGATAGCCCTGTTGTGACTCAGTTACTCTTATGTTGGCAATTGCCACACAAATAATTCCTCCATTTTCACACATTCCAGAACTTACACTGCATGCAGACATTTATGGTACACACCTACAAACTGTCCTGGTGGGGACTATCGGGGAACAAACCACACAATAGCAGTCTAAGATTGACAGAAGCGACGTGATAGACGAATATGGGCTGCATTGGAGTCATAGATGACTGCAAGCTGCTTAGGGCAAAGTCTCGCTGCTGTTTTGGGTGTATGAGCTAAATTCAATTCAATTGGTTGAGGAGGTGTTTTAGTCAAATGTATTTCCACAGACCCCACTGTACCCTTATTAAAATTACATCAGCAACCACTCGCTCCTTCAGTCTTACTCATCTGATTTAATTAGAAAATCTGCTGTTGATGAATAGTAATCTAACCTTGTAGTGGTTATTTTTTGATATGATATTCACTTACAGCAGTGAAAAAAGCTCCATTTATGGATAACTTATTCTGATATTTTTCCCATTTCTAGGAACTGAATAAAGCTCTTGCTCTGAAGGAGGAATTAGCGACAAAATTATCCGTCAATGCAGATCAGATACTAAACATTCGCCATACCTATGAAGATAATTTGAAAGAGTTGGAGCAACAAGTTGCTGCTTTGCAGAAGGAGAGAGATGAGCTCTCACAAATACTGAAGAATATGCAAACCACCAGTACTACAAACAAGTTAGTAAATCAAACATTATTTTCATTTAGTTGTATTTTGTGGCACTATTTTACCTAACATGTTATGTTATATTATGTAGGATTGCTGAACAGCGGAGGAAGAAACTACAGGAACTGGAACATACAATATCTGACTTGCATAAAAAAATTAATGAGCAGACGAAAATTATAAAAATGAAAGAAAAATCTGATGAAAAAATATCAAAACTTTTCAATGAAATTCAGGTAAGAGGCATTTGTATGTTGATACTGTTGGCAAATGGTGAGAACACTAATGGTTGCACCATAAATGTGCTCTGCTAACCACGTTTTTACTTTGATATATGAGGGGTGTTCAAATGAAAAGGTACGAACGACATTGTGAGTATAATTGAAATCTTTATTCAAAAGAAATTGTGAGCTGAAAGATTCCGTGTTCCCAGAATTCTTGTGGCGCTGATAAGCCAGTTCTCTACTGTGTCCTTCAGTTTTAAAGCAGACTAAACAGATGGAAGTTGTAGGACAACTTATCCGGGCTGTAGGGCAGATGCTCAAGCTGCTCTCACTTGAACTTGGCCAGTACACTTTGAGTGACCGTGTAGATGTATTGTCACTCGTTATCATGGAGCAGAATCACTCCTTTCATGAGCAGCACATGCTGTTTTACATGCTTGATGGACTTGCGCAGACTATGGAGTCTCTCACAGTATATGTTCAGTTTATGGTTTTTCCATGCACAAGGAATTCGATGAGTTTCAGACATTGAAAAAGACGGTGAGCACCACCTTACCTGCTGAGGGCACAGACTTCAATTTTTAGGAGGAGATGATGATGCATTCTTCACGTCCCTAGATGCCGCAGTACATTATTTCAAAGTGGCATATTCAAATTTTAACCAGTTTTGTTGTTAATGCATTTCGTACCTTTCCATTTGAACACCCTCATGTTTTTTCTTTTAAAAATAAATGATTTGATGGTTAATTGAAGTGGATCCATTTAGAAACTGAACTTTTCATCCATCCCAGAATTAAACTGTTTGTAAAACAGTAACCCCGGATGAATACACAACTTCAAGCGGTGTTTTAAAGTCATTCTGGAGTGTTATGTGGTTGAAATTACAACTCTGAAATGAAGAAAATAGTTCTATAATCACTAAGCAGAATTAAAGAGAAGAGGGAAATAATTGTTAATGCGGCGCATTACTATTTGTGTTTGGAGAAGTGTCATACTGGAAAAGAAACCTTATTTATGTATTGGGGCCAGTTTCATTCAGCATCTTGTACTGTGCAGTTTGAAATGCATTTGACTGTATAGTAAATCATCAGATATATTAGTTTAGTTTTGGATAAACTGTAGTTTCAGAGTTGCAAAGTGGTGAGAGTAATTTTGTAATTCATTTGCTGCACATGAACTGTTTATCTAATTTTTACTAAAATTTAAACAGTGGGAATTCCAGGAAGGTTTAAAAAATATTTTTGAGGAGGATAGGTTGCTACTTACCACAAAGATGTCTCAATGACCTGCAGAAAGGCACACATAACTGAGTACAATTTACTGGGGTGTGCGTGTGCACAACGGCTGGAAATAGCAGTTGCGTGTGCGCGCGAGCAAGCGTGTGTTTTTCTTCATCTTACAAAGGCCGTAACAGCCGAAAGCTATCCAGTCAGTTTTTTTCTGTTATGTGTCTTTCTGCAGCTCCTCGAGATGTCTCTATAGTGAAAAGTACTTCTTAGCAGTATTGTTTTACTACAGTTTGATTACTGACGGGAATTCTATGCTTAGATGTTAAAATATTCTTCAAAACAGGTAGGTTGGCTTGCCAGTACTTACCTTAGTTCTAGAGTCATATGAAAAAGGAAATGGAGACAAAAAAACAGGGAAAACTTTCGGAACTGTTCTTTCATCAGGTAGGAAATGAGGAAAGAGAAGTTGAAGGTTATTAATGAAGGTTGTGAATAAACATCTTCCTTGTTCCCTTTCTTCCCTTATCTCCTATCTGATAAAGGAAGTTCGTCCAATTTTTTTTGTCTCCTTTTTTGTGACTACCAACAGTACACAACTAAGGTAAATACTGACCAGTCAGTCTCTCTTTTGAAGAATATTTTAGTAGAGTTTGTAGTTTTAGAAAATTATACCTGACAGTAATTCCAAATGATTATTGATGTAGGCATTTGTGTTATTAGGAATGATGTCATTCTTCCAGTCTAAATAATATTCCACATGTTTTAATGAAAGCAATCACTTCTATTATTTTGCAATTAGAATATGAAGAGTACGAAAGTTCGGCTCATAAGGCAGATGCGAGCAGAAAATGAGCGCTTCCGTGCTTGGAAACAACAAAAGGAAAAAGAACTTATCAAGCTGAGAGACCAAGATAGACGCCGCCAGAATCAGTTAGAGCGTATGGAACGATTGCACTGTAAGCAACAAAATGTACTTAAACGTAAGGTGGAAGAAGCAGCTGCAATTAATAAGAGATTGAAGGTAAATTCAAAAAATATATTTATATTATTTAATTTGTTAGATCTGTCTTCAAATACAGTGGTTCTTATCAAGTCAACTTTGTATTTCTGAGAATCGAAATTAGAAACATCTTGCATTACCTAATAAATGAAGTGTTTCTCTCTCTCTCTCTCTCTCTCTCTCTCTCTCTCTCTCTCTCTCTCTCTCTCTCTCTCTCATTATCTCTTTGTGTGTGCGTGCGGGCATGCGTGCATGCGCTCTCCCCTTCTTATTTATCTGTATACCCTTACTTCAAATAAGTTTTGCTTCCTTAGGAAAAATAGATATTACTTTATGGTTGTTAAGACAGCTGTTTGTGAAGCATCAAAGAAAGTATAAAGAAAGCAAAATAATTTTGTATAGTGGATATACTAATTTTTTTAGTTCTTGCAGTTGTCTGTGTGGGGAATAAAATATAATTACTGTATGCTAAGAAAGATTCTTAATTTCTTATTTTGAAAATCATCAGTCAGTGCAAAGGCCAGATTGGAATATCAGCAATATTATGAAAAGTGTAGATTGCTACTCACTACAAAGATGATACTCTGAGCAGCAGAGTGGAACAATGAAGATTCGTAACATGAAATTTCTTCAGCCAAAAAACTATGGGAATATCATGGTAATGGAACTGATGAGTTGGGTAACACTGTTAAAACTAGGGATGGGCTGAACCCCAATTTTACCGAATCGAATCCGAATCTTAAATAAAACGTGAGCCATCTTCCGAATCTCGAACCCAAATAATCTGTCAAATCAAGTACATTTATTTGAAAAGAATTACTACTCTATCACAGCCAGCAATGAAGATAAAACCTTCTGGGGTGAATTCCAAATGACAATATTAACAGTAAAATTTCAGTTAGTTTTTTTTTTTTTTTTTTTTATTTTAAATCTTAAGAATTTTTATTACCTCCTACCCGTAAAAGAAATTTTTGTGAAACATTTAGATATATATGTTGTTAGATGTTCTAAAAGAAAATGATGAACTTTCTTCACTCTAATACAAAATGTTTCATTTTGATGAAATTAAAAATAATGAAAGGAAAGGATTACGTATTTTCTTCTCTGAATGGAGAAGACTAAAAAGTAAAACCCGAAAAAATGAGTAGATATTTAGGAAGTAAAAAAAAAAAAAAATATTCTTAAAAAAATAGGATGTGTAAATGTTAAATAATTTTATAGTGACATATCTGGCACTTCATGAGAGATGGACAGGACATTCAGACACAGAGAAATCCGCATTTATTCGGCGTGTGTGTACTTATTATTGCCATGAACACATTTCAGAACTGTGAAAAGTACTTAACACGCGAATTGCTCATTCCAGAGGGTTAAGCAAGGGTATTTTGTTGTTTTATTTATTCTTTCAAACATTTAAGATCATGTAACTTGTCTGCACAGAATTTTTATTCATAGATTATTTAAAAATCAGTACTAGAAGTCAGTTGCCATGCTTCATTTCTTTATGCTTCCGTTCAGCATAAGAATAATACAAATGTAAACATTAACGTGATATGTCTATTCTTCTGCATTCGCCGTTGTTTTTCGGGTTTGTTAGGCAGATGGAATTTAAATGTGGTAACAGCTAACATGGAAGGTTACATGGCGTAATGTTTACATTTGCATTATTCTTATGGCGAAAGAGTGTGAAATGTACGAATCACGATTCATAGGAACAATCCCTTGTCCCTAATAGAAAAACATGTAAGTTAAAGCACGAAGGCAGAGGTTGTAGTGTCAGGCATATTTACACAACACAGGCTTGGCATTAGGTAGTAACTTTTAGATTACACTTCAAATGTACAGCTATTGTATGAAACTAAATGCGGAAATATAAAACAATTTTAGTAGACTTATAAAAGAAATTTTACAAAATGTTTATAATAGCAATTGGATACCGCTACGGTAATTCTGAATCACTACCATTTGATTCCTTGTTACACAGTTCCTTCGTACTACAGAGCATCATCCCTCGTACAATCTGGTGCTTACGATCTCTAACATTTTTAAATGCCTGTTATGAAGTCTGATTTGGAACCTACTTCTAGGTATCATCATTCCATTGGCACACTTCCTCGTATTACATGACCTGTTGGTATCAGTTGTCTGTCACTTTTCGAAAGGCTGTATGTGTACATATGTTTAAGCTTGACCTTAAACAATTGATTGAAACAGGCATCAAGTGGTTGCTGAATTGATGTCATCCCACCTGGATGGTGCACAATTAGAACTTTTTTTCCCTTTATTCTTCTTGAAATCCTAATACTTCATTACAGTTCACATACCCCAACACTTCACAAAAGTTCGACGAAACAATGCGTGAAATCGGAATGAGGCAACTCGTGCAAGAATCCTAAAGCCTCTTGTATTGTTAGTATTTATGTGAAGAAATTTAGTTTTGTTGCTACTTATATTTAAAACGTGTTTTTTTTTTTTTTTTTTTTTTTTTTTTTTTTTTAAGAGTACGAAAGTTTTTACCAATATTTATATTTGCACCTGCTAAGCAAGCTTGTGTAGTACTGCTTATATTAGACCGTAAAAGTTACTTGTGGCGGCTCCTGGTGCCATTTATTCAAAGTGAGGTCGTTTTGTTTCATGACATCACATCTTTCAGCAGATCTATAGAAAATAAAATAAATAACAAAAATGAAAGCACACTTATGGAAAGTAAACTACAATAGTTGTAACTAAAGGTTTCCATATAACACTTTGGATTCTGTTGAATTCGGCCATTATGTGCCGAATCTCGATCCTGAAGCGAGTGTGCTAGATTTGGCAAATAGTGGATTCGGCCGAACCACTCAGACACAACCCTAGTTAAAACTACTTTAATTACACAACTGAAACAATGTGTAAAAGAGCTAAACACAGACTGAGTTGATCAAAGGCGACAACAAACAGTAACCAAGAATCAAATTACTCAAGCCGTTTAGATTGTTTTATTGACCATATCGGTTGCAAGACGCCACAGAGCCTCCCACTGGTAGTACAGAGTATGGGTGTAGCACTGAACTTGGTGGGTGTGGTCACTGTCAAGGCAGGTGCAGTCATATTCTCGACTAAGTACTTCGTTTTCAGAGTGATAGGGAGTACTGTCAGTGGGTGTTGTCGTTTTGAAGGCTAGTGTGAATTTATCCTTGACAGAGGACATGGAGAACTAGATAGGCGGAGATGTGGCGTTATCTTGAAGTCAAGATGGTTGTGGATAGAATATTCAGCTCAGGATAGTGGCAGCAGTGGAAGAATGGAGGGGGAAGGCAGGAGAGGGTGCAAGATTGATAGAACACCATCACAGTGTTCAGGAAAGTCCATGTCGGGTCCAGATTTCAGTTTGGAGGTAAAAGTCTCACCTGGTAGATGTTCTTAGGTTCCAGGCAACAGAGTACAGATAAAGAGTATTGTCTTGAAGCTGGGTGCAGAGTTCGTCTGGTATGATGACTGATACATCAATGTGTAAAGCTGCAAGACTGACACTATCATGAAGCTGAGGTTGTGGGAGAAGTGCTGTTAATGACCTCAATGTCACCATCTTCCACTGCAAACATTTGAACCCGAGTTGTGTGGCTTGCTATGACACACACATCTTGTAATAATAATTTATACTTAGGCTCGTCCGAGGGCATAGGAAGCGAGTCAGATACAGTAGTAATGTGAACATCAGATGCGCCATGCTGACTGGCTGACAGTGTTTTTGGGTGTCTGCTGAGGAGAATGATTGTATGTGAACCTCTTTCGATAAGTTCACGAGGGCTGAGGTATGGCATTTGGAGGGAAGCATGCACAGAGTCATCTCATAGTATGACATGACGACACTTGTCTAAATCTTAATGGACGAAGATGTGCGGGGAGCAGTGTACAGGGAGGCAGAATGCGATGGGAAAATAAGAGGTTAGGTTAGCAATCAGAGCCCTAGGAATGGCAAGGACTCGGTCCATTTGTCTCAGTGACATATTAAAGCAGTCTTTAGAATATGGTGCCTTTGTGGGTGCTAGACAATTGTGTTAAATTTAGCCATGCCACAAAGTGAACAATGATCAGTGAATAGGACTTATTCAAATTGTCTGCCGTGTTTGGTGATAGTAGAAGGGCAGCTGAAATGTGTTATCCAACATTTGTCAAAGGTGCGGACAATGGTATTTGCTGAAATGTCTGTGAGGGGTACAGCTTCCACCCATTCAGTAATATGGTTTTTGATGAGAAAATGTATGTAATGCAGTCTGAAAAGGGAATGGGACAATATTGACATGGACATGGCAAAAACAACCCTATGGATGTCATATGTACCCAGAGGAGGTGGCTTGTGCCTGCCTCTTTTGCTGCATTGACAAGGTATAGAGGTGCAAATCCAATCACGACAGTTATGCATCTCGTCTGGCCAGGCGAAGCATTCAGTGGACTATGTGTCAAAATGTTGCTGGTACGTTATGGCAGGATGCACCCATACAAACATCACGTAGAATAGCTTGCTCACATATGGAAAATATTTGAAATGGGGATGTTATCTGATTGCTAAGAGTGTATTTCCTCTTTGGTTTGTTGTAAACTGACTGGTTCTTCAAAATTCACTGAAGAAGTGATGGTCAAGATTTGTGACTAGTAATTTACTACCACACCACAGATGCAGCGGATGTCAATTGTATATTAGCATATTAAGTCCATGTGGCGCCAGTGGTGTGAAGGAAGGTTGGATGCTGGATTGTGGATAGCATCTAATCAGTGTCAATTGTTAAAGATCAGCTCTCGATATCTTCGTGGAAATATTTTACCATTTCATTAGTGGCTAACAGCTCCCGGTCACAAGTGGACCACTTATTTCGGCTGATCAAGAGCTTTTTCGAGAGGGGGGGGAGGAGAGGCTGTGAAATATCACCCACATGTTACTATAAAACAGCGCCAATACAAGTTTCACTGATATCTGTTGTAATGGAGTGACTGGCATCTGCAATAGGATGGTGGAGTGTGACCGCTTTTGTCAGCTCTTTACTTAAGCGACATTGTCTGAGGTGGGATGGATACCATTGGCGGGAACCTTGTGGCACAGAAATGTAACTTTTGTGCCTTTCAGACAAGACTTGTTATTATTAATTGTAACACTATACTCACACAGTGCCTGAAACACATGTGGGCCGGGGGGGGGGGGGGATTGTTAGAGCTGGCTCTGTGATATATGGGTTTGTGTGTTGTCCTTTGTTAAAGTAGTTCATAAGTCTAGGGACTGATGACCACGGCAGTTTGATCTAATAGGTTTACAAACATTTGAACATATGAAAGGTTACCTTTGTGTTCTGTCTTGGACATAGAAAAGATAAGAATTTCATTCACATAAGCGTAGAAAAACGTAAAAGGAAGCAGGATGGAGTTGATGAAGGATTGCCATGTCTGTGCCATATTTTTAAGTCCGAATGTTGTTATTTGAGTGCAATTGAAATATGATTTGCAGCCTAAACTGAAACTGTAACCAAATATTCTGCTCCTCTTTTACTTTTGACCTAAACCATAATTGAAATTTGTGCAATTACGTTACATTTCAGGTAAATTTATATTACACCACAAATCGCTAGTTTTTCCACATTTCACAAGACCACCTCCGGGTATTAAGCCTTCTCCCCTCAGGGCCTCAGCATTAATTTGCTGAGTACAGGCTTGGTGAAACCTGGGTCCTGAGCTGTGGGCTGTGTTATGCCAACAGTCCGCTACACCGTAAGCTCTGTGCGTGCTTAAACGACCAGTGTTCAGTGTGACGTTGGAACGTTGTACGTTTCAGAGCCAGGGGATCTTGACTTAATCACCTGGGTTGCGAGGACGGTAAAAAAAACAAACACCTCAATCTCAAGGTGTGCTATGTGCCGAGGAGATGCGTGGCTGTTGAGGTTGAACAGTCACTAGCGAGCATCCTCTAAGGAACCAGCCGCACCTCGGTTGTATAAGGTGTGTTGTTACTTCAATTTCAGTTATAGATTATATGGTGTAAAGTTCCCTTCAAGTCCATATTTTCAACTTCCTCTTTATCTTTGAACATGATTAACAATAAAACGAGGTCCAGCTATGCTATGCCTCTAAATTCCTTCATTATTACACTTCAAAGACATTCGTAAATTTACACCGTTGCATAAAATAACTGCTGAACAACACGTCATTTGTTCTGATTAATTAAGACTTTTATTGGCAATTAGCTACAATGCCAGAATAAGTACACATATCTCTTTTGCACATTTTATCCAATCTCAACGACGTCAAAAACCATAATAATTAAAACAAAAGCTTTCACACATGGAGTTCATATATAAACACTGAGTTTCTATATTGTTTACTCCATGATTCTCTTCTGCCCTCTTCTCTTCTGCCCTCTTCTCTTACAATCCACTTTGCAATGCCGACCGCTTGACGTATCTGCAACAGACAGATATTCGCGGTAGACACTGCATTGCTATGCCGATCACATGCAAATTAACGCCTTGATTAACTCAAGTTGATACTAGAAGAAAATGTAGTTAATTCTGTAATATTATAAAGGCTTACCCAGGCATGTGGGACTCTGCCTGGGTGAACCTTTATATCCCTAGCTACTCATGGGACCAAGATGAAACGAGCTATAAACTATGCCAATGGCTTCCCATAAATCTGAGCGTCATACAACAAAACAAAAAATGCAGGTACATTCTGTCTCCAGCAAAAAAGGCACTCCAACAGTATATCGTGAAGTAAATTAGTTAAAAAACTTTAAAACCTTTGGGCTATCAATGTAAATGCTTATTTAAACACTTTGTTTAAAACAAAAAAAGTTCATATTTTTTTGACGCACGCATTAGCTTCAAGGTCAATTTACTTCTTTTTTGCAAAAAAAAAAATTTTGAATGTTTAAATTTGTCCCAGTGTAAAGTAATAATTTGTTTGCTTCCACAAGCAGACTCTTCAGAACAGTATTATTATTAATCAAAATATCCACGGGTGTACTGACGGTCTATAGTGTCCAACAGGCAACGTTGCCCGTTGGACACTATAGACCGGCAGTACACCCGTGGATATTTTGATTATCAAATATGCCGGGAGAAACTGAAGAATCAGTATTATTATTGTCAGTATAAATTTACGCATACTGAACAGGAAAAGCTGTATCCCACATGATCATTGTTTCCTAAATCCACATTAGTTATTAAAAATCTCCTTGCATTAGAGGAAATACACTAATAAAACTTTCAGCATGATAATATAACCCATTCCATTATGTACAATCCTGAATGAGTTTAATTGTAATCAACTTAGCCTAAGAATATTTTAGCAATGGAAAATATGATTGGAATGCCAAAAATGGAGGATAGATAACAACTGGGGATGGAAAGTTCCACGTTGCATAATGAATTTTGAAGGCTCTGATAAGCATGAATTTGAATTGCAATAAATACATGGAAGGGAAGGGGCAGGAAAGGATAAAGGGGGAGGCTAGGTTTCAAACAATTGATTCGAGGTGTTGGTCAACAAAGGCTGAAATTCTTTTTGTGGCACCACAGTAACTAGCCATAATTGGGTGTCCAGGATTGTATGCCATCCTCCTATGCCAACTACTTATGGGCCATCTAGAGGCACGGAGAAATTTGGATAAGGAATTAGGCCCGGCGCACACTTGACGCAGCACAGGCAGAGGCGAGGCGCTGGGCCTCTGCTGGTCAGCGCACACTTGACGCAGCATAGGCAGGGGAGAGCTCAGTACTGGCTCACCGCTGGCCGAGCACAGAGCACGTAGCTATGTCCACTGCGAGTTTGTCTATGCAGCTAGACTTAGATTCTGACTCTGATTCAGAATTCAGGAATGTAGTTTTGTTGTACAGTGCACAAGGAAACACAGAAAGATCTCTATGGAGAAGCAAGTACATGCAAAAGCAAAAAACACGCGGGGAATACGTATTGTCTACAGAAGTATCTGATCAAGTGTTCAAGGAAAGCTTCCCACTAAATAGATGGCAGTTCGAAGAGGTACACACATTGATAGAAGAAGACATAAGAGGAAAAGCAAGTTACATGCGGGAGCCCATACCTACAAAAGAAAAATAGCTGTAGGTTTAAGGTATATAACTGAAATGTTTTTTTCACTCAATATTTATTGAACTTTAAAGAAATAAATTCCATATGATAACTTACACAAATAGTATACATTATAACATTGCTTATGATGAATTATGCTCTAAAGGTTCAAACTCCATCTCAGGAGTGTACGATAACGAACTGGCAGACAGTGTTTTCAGTGTTGCACGATTCATGTTGAATCACTGATGTACTTAAAATCCTTTCTTCCATTTCAGACACTATCTGAAACACTTTTTTCTTTACAGACTCCTGGTCGGCTTTCGGCATCCCTTTTGTTGACAGTTATATCGACATGAAAAACTGGTATAAGGCGTCATTTTCTTGGTGTAGTGATCTTTCGTGTAAATTGTGTCTCTTTTCTTTGCTCTTTCCTCATAGCTATTAATGCTTTGAAGAATAATTTGCTTGACATCTGCATTTTTGTTCCTTTTCTTCACTGAAAACGGACAGGCGGCACCCAGGGGACGCAGGCTTGTCGCTGCAGGTGGGAACAGCTGCGCGTAGCTGCCGACCGCGTCCCCTCAAACACTGTCACACTATTTTCTCGAGAACGGATAGAAGTATGGCTCACGTTGACGCGTTAAAAACAATTTCGATACGTTAGCTAAATTTCATATGCAGTAATGTATGGTGTAAAACGCACCAAACGCAAACTAGCCAGCGACTAGTTTTTTCACTGCAAACTCTTCAAAATATGTGTGGCGTTGTACTTTATTTTTTATTATAACAATAACTATGTACAATAACGAAAAGAAAACCTCCCCAACGTCATGCGGTTGCTTTTGCCTATATGATACAGAAAAATAATTTTTTTCTAGCAAGTAGTTTCTGCAAAATCGATTGTGAAAGCTGCGTTAGCGCAAAACACGCACAAATTGGAAAATAGTATTTTTAATTTTTTTACGCAGAAAGTAAAAGTGTTACAAAGAAACTAAATACAGAGAAGGCTGAAGCTTATATTCGTCTACATAAAACAATTTTTTTCGAAGCATATCCGATGACTTGAAATTTCACTTTCCGACAGAGGTGGAACAGAGGCGCAGTAAAACTGTGCACCTCAGACAACCGGACAGAGGCGTGACTGAGGAAACGCCTGCCCTCCGCCTCGGCTGCGTTAAGTGTGCGCTGACCCATTAGAAAGCATGCGTTACAGACAGACGGAGGCCTCGCCTCTGCCTCTCCTCTGCCTATGCCTCTGCTGTGTCAAGTGTGCGCTGGGCCTTAAAGTTCAGGGTGAAGAAATAAAAACATTGGGTTTTGCTGATGACATTGTAATTCTGCCAGAGACAGCAAAGACCTGGAAGAGCAGTTGAACAGAATGGACAGTGTGCTGAAAGGTGCATATAAGATGAACGTTAGCAAGGGCAAACCAAGGGTAATGTAGTGCTGTCTCACAAAATCAGGAGATACTGAAGTAATTAGATTAGGTAACAAAACAATACATAAGATTGATGAGTTTTGTTACTTGGGCAATAAAATAACAAATTGTGGTTGTAGTACAGAGGATATAAAATGCAGAAGGGCAATGGATAGAAAAGTATTTTTGAAAAAGAGAAATTTGATAACATCAAATATTGATTTAAGCCTAAGGAAGTCCTTTCTGAAGGCATTTGTATAGAGTGTTGCCTTGTATGGATGATAAATAGTGGGGACAGGAAGAGGAGAAAGGCTTGGAAATATGGTGCTACAGAAGAATGCTGGAGATTAGATGGGTGGATCTCGTAACTAATGAGGAGGTACTTACTGAACAGAATAGGGGACAAAAGAAATTTCTGGTATACTTTGACCAAAAGAAGGGATCAATTGGTAGAACACATTCTCAGACATTGAGGAATCGTGAATTTAGCATTGGAGGTAAGTGTTTGGGATAAAAACCGCAGAGGAAGACCCAGAGATGGATACAGTGAGCAGATTCAGACAGATGTAGGTTGCCATTCTTATGTGGAGTTCGAGGCTTGCTTAGGATAAGGTATTGTGGAGAGCTGCATCAAACCAGTCTACAGACTGAAGACCACAACATCTAGAGGAAACATTCTTAGCTTCACCAAAGACAAACCCCTGGTCTGGTTCAGGTTCATTGATGATATTTTCATGATTCGGACTCAGTGCCGGGATACCCTATCCTTGTTCCTTCACAACCCCAATTTCTTCTCCCCCATGAGTTTCACTTGGTCCTTTACAACCACCAAGTCACCTTCCTGGATGTTAAACTCAACCCTCACTGATGGGTACACCCACACCTCCAACCACATTAAACCTACTAATTCCCAACAATTACCTACACTATGATAGCCGTCGTCCATTCCACATAAAAAAATCCCTCCCATACAGCCTTGCCACCTGTGGCCAGAGAATTGACAGCGATGAGAAGTCCCTTACCCATTGTGCTGATGGCCTCACAAAGGCCTTCACAGTCAGTCAGTATCATCCTGACGTAGTCTGCAAACAGATTTCCAGTGCCATATCCCCACACATTACCAATCCTCCCTCCAACCCCAGTAACCAGTCGCAATGGAGTGTCCTCCTCGTCTCACAATACCAGCTCGGACTGGAACATCTAGATAACATCCTTTGTCAGGGCTTTATCTGTCATCATGCCCATGCATCATGAGAGAGATCCTACCCAAGATCCATCTGAACCACCTGAACTGGTGTTCCGACACCCACCCAACCTCCACAACATCCTAGTACATCCCTATGCAACTACCAACCCCAACCCACTACAGGGATCATATCCCTGTAGAAGATTTGGTGCAAAACCAGAACTTTCTATTCCAGTCCCTTCACAGGCTTATTCTACCCCGTCAGAGGTCGGGCCACTTGTGAAAGTAGCCATGTGATATACCAACTCTGCTGCAATAATTGCACGGTGTTATATACCGGTATGACGATGAAGCAGCTGTCCACCAGGATGAATGGCCACCACCAAACTGAGGCAAAAAGTAACAATGTCGCGTTGAAATGGAACAGGCTTGACTTCGAAGGCAACTAAACACAGCACTTACACTGAAGCACGTTTATTACGAACTCAACATACACGCAGCACTGACTGCCTCTCAGGCAGAGTGCTCTGCTGTTTATACACAGACAGAATTTACCAGAAATTAGAGGAACAGTTAACATAAGAAACAAGTAGAATTTACAAGTGAACATAAGAAAGATGTAGAACCTTCTGGAATTGCTAATTATAAAGAAATAAATTTTTGCCGGTGGGCGGGATTGAACCGGCGACCTTCTGCACCGCAGTCCATGACGCTTTCCCCTGCGCCACGCCGGCAGTCGGTGTTCGGGGTCTCTCGCGGCATTGCTCCCTCTCCTGGAGAAACAGCGACCCGCTGTTATGATCCCTGTGGAGCCAGCTGCAATGTCCTGTATCTTGACCGTGTCATGGGTCCTCTGTAAGACAGTTCAAGAGAATCCTTCCCTTCTCCGCAATTATCGACGACAGACGTTCCTGCCGTGGCTTCATCAGGAACATTATCGTCCTTAAAGTCCTTGAACAAGAAGCTGTTGTAGACTACCTGCTCTTCAGGATCGTAGTAAGGCTTCATGCGCTGGACGTGAAATATGTCTCTTCGTTTTTGACGTTTCGACAACGGCTCATAATCCTCAACTTCGTATGTGATGTCTGACAGGCGGCGTATGACACGATGCGGACCAAAGTACCACTTCAATAACTTTTCTGACAGTCCAACCTTCCATACAGGGGCAAAAATCCATACCAAATCTCTTGGGCTGTACACAACAGGTCGGTGCTTGTCGTTATACCGCTGACGGTCCTTCTCCTGGGCGTCCAGTGTTCGTATGCGAGCCAGCTGTCTTGCTTCTTCAACCCTGGTGATGAGCTGTTTAACATAGTCATCCTGAGTGTCGTCCGGTTGGAACGGGAACAGTGTATCCATTGTCGTCTCAGCTTCACGGCCATGGAGCAGGAAAAAGGGAGTGAAGCCTGTGGTGTCTTGTCTTGCAGTATTGTAAGCAAAAGTCACGACTGGCAGAATTGTATCCCAATCCTTCTGCTCAACATCGACGTACATCGACAGCATGTCAGCTAACGTCTTGTTAAAACGTTCCGTAAGACCATTTGTCTGAGGATGGTATGCAGTTGTCATTCTGTGGACAATGTTGCACCGTGACATGACCTCTGATACTAGTTTTGACTGGAATACTTTTCCATGATCAGATATCATCATACATGGTGCTCGATGCTTCAAAATAATGTCTTTTACAAGGAATTTTGCGATCTCTGGAGCTTCTGCAGTCGGCACAGGTTTGGTGACAGCGTAGCGTGTGAGGTAGTCGGTGCAGACTATTATCAAACGGTTACCGGTTGTCGACTTCGGGAACCTCCCTAAAAGATCGATCCCAACTTGGTGGAATGGAGCTGCTGCCGACGGAATCGGTACGAGATGTCCTGGAGGTAAATGCGGCACATGCTTCCGTCGCTGGCACTCCTTACAGTGACTCTCATAGTGCTTGACAGATCTGTAGAGACCTTTCCAGTAATACCTGCGTCTGATTCTGTCTAGGGTCTTCACGAATCCCAGATGACCAGATATTGGAGCATCCTGGAAATATTTGAGAGTAGCTGGCTGCAGATGAGCTGGAACAACAAGTAGCCATTTGGGGCCCAGTGGATCGTAGTTGCTCTTATACAATGTTCAGTTTATAAGCTGGAACTCTCCATTGGTCAGTTCTCCTTTCTCCAAGCCGTATATCGTTTTTAATAGTGCTGGATCTTCCCTCTGTTCAGCTGTAACGTCATCTAATTCAGTGAGGGCTGAAATTTCATTCATGCTGTTGTGTTCCACTAATGGATTCCCTGAAAGGCGGTCGGCATCCTTGTGTTCGCGTCCGTTCTTGAATACCACTGTGACATTGTACCTTTGCGGTCTTAGTGCCCATCTTGCTAGTCAACCTGATGGATCCTTCAAGCTAGTCAGTCAACATAAAGAATGGTGGTCTGTCACGACGGTGAATGGTTTGCCGAATAAATACGGCCGGAACTTGTTGATAGCCCAGATAACCGCGAGACATTCTTTTTCAGTTGTATAGTAGTTTATCTTGAACTTTGAGAGTACTCTTGATGCATAGGCTATCACTTTTTCAGCACCTTCCTGAACTTGTACAAGCAGTGCACCAATCCCATAACCACTGGCGTCTGTGTGAAGTTCCGTTTCTGCGTTCTCGTCGTACAAGGCTAGCACTGGTGCGGAAGTTAGAGCCTTCTTAAGTGCCCGGAAAGCTCTTTCTTTTGTCTCATACCAGTAAAATTTGGCATCTCCCTGCAGAAGTTCTTGTAATGGACGTGCCTTGTTACAAAATCCTTTTATGAAACATCGGTAGTATGGGCACAGCCCGAGAAAACTTCTCACATCACGAATGTGCTGAGGAGTTGGAAATTCTGTGACAGCCCTTACTTTATCTGGATCAGGACGGACACCATCTCCGTTGACTAGGTGCCCCAGGATTTTTATCTCTTTGGTGACGAAGAGGCACTTCTTTGGATTGAGGCAGAGACCTGCAGCCTGAACACACTTCAACACAGTTGACAGGCGACTCAGATGTTCTTCAAATGTTTTCGAAAAAACGACAATGTCATCTAAATAGCAGACACACGTCGTCCACTTAAGGTGTCGAAGCAAGTTGTCCATCATGCGTTCGAATGTGGCTGGAGCATTACATAATCCAAATGGCATTACTTTAAATTCATAGAGGCCGTCAGTTGTAATAAAAGCCGTCCTCTCCCTGTCAGCTTCGTCAACCTCGATTTGCCAGTAATCTGTCTGCATATCCATAGTTGAGAAGTATGTAGCTCCTTTCAAGCAGTCTAAGGTGTCGTCAATGCATGGCAGTGGGTAGACATCTTTCTTTTTGATTCTGTTCAGCTGCCGATAGTCAACACAGACTCGCCACGTGCCATCCTTCTTCTTTACGAGGACCACCGGAGGCGACCAAGGACTCTCCGAAGGTTGAATAATGTTATCTCGCAACATCATCTCCACTTCCTCCTGAATTATCCGTCTTTCAGTGGACGACACACTATACGAACGCTGGCTAATTGGTGGGTGATCCCCAGTATTGATCCGGTGCTTCATCGTAGGCCGTTTCGTCTGACTTTTCCCCTGCTGAGGTGTGAATGCATCCGAAAATTGGCGTAGTACACCTAACACCCGCTGGCGTTGTTCCTTGGTCAGTCCAGGCCCTGTTGGCAGTTCCACGTTTGTTTCCTCCAGCGTGTTATCCGTAATAACAGCAGGGCATGGGTCTTCATCGATGAAGTTGAGCTCACCGTCCTGGATTGGTTCAGCTGTCCCGATACACATTCCCTTGGGGTAAGTTGTGACTGCTCGTGACAATTTGCAATCCAAATCTCTCCTTGACCACCGGTAATGCTTATGATAGCCGTTGGTATATAAATTTCTTTTGTGAGCCTGATAAACTTCTTACTATCAACAAGAACTTCACAGCTTAACCAGTCATCTGTGTTTGTGACTGCAACTCTTCTCATTTTCAACGGCGGTGTCGTCACATTGTCAACGACGAATAACTTTGCAGAAAATTCTTTATTACGTGTATCCTTCGGAACAACTTCTTCAATCTGCAGCTCAGATTTTCTACAGTCAATGACAGCTTGGGATGCCTGAAGGAAGTCCCATCCGAGGATGACATTGTGACTACATTCTGTTAACACGACAAATTCAAACGGCTGCGTCCTGTTGTTGATGGTTATTCTTGCGACACAAGTTCCTGCTGGATGGACGTACTTTCCATTCGCGACCTTCAGCACAGTTGCCCCCGTATCACAGAACATTGTCTTCTTTAATGTGTGGCGGTAATTATCCGATAATACAGAAAAAGAGGCTCCTGAATGAACAAGTGCCCGGACGGGTTGGCCGTCGATTAGATTTCCCGACATCTTAGCGACTGTCGTCCAAGGAGGATTTTCATCTGCGGCGGCCTCACCTCCGTAGATGGTCGCCTCGCTTAGTTTTCCTGGGCGCGGCAGCTAGGGGAGCGGCTGGTACTTCTGTACGGCGACGGTGAACGGCTGCTGCGCGTCGGGGAGCGACCTCTTCTAGGGTACGGAGATGGGCTTCTTCCCATAGGTCGACTGAACTTATCAGCAGGTGACTGCCTGGGATAGAACTGCTGCGACGGCTGACGTCTTGCGGCAAAATAATCATCGAATACTCGCCTCCTCTCTGCAGTAGTGTACGACATGTCCAGGGCGTTCAGTGGAAACACAGTGGTGTGTTGTCTTCTGTCCTCCAGATGTCTGTTCTTCTGCGGGGCATCATAGTTACCGGAGGAGTTGGCTGTGGACGCGTCGGCCGGTTCATGGACTGACGTTTGGCGGCTGCAGCGTATGTCATAGCAGGGTGACGCCATTCTACACATCGGGTGCGATTGACGGGACAGACAGGAGCTAATGTTTGAAATACCTCTCCTCAGTGGCGTCGGCTCCATTGTGACTTACAGGGCTCACATCCATGGCCATAATCTGATGATCGCTCGGTCTAATAGTTCCGGCTGCCATGCACTGTTGTAATTTTTCTCTCATGATTTGTCGTATGAGAGAAGCGAAGTCATGCTGGTCTTCCACAACGGACATAGGGACTACATTTGGGAGTCTGTCATACTTCTTGCGTCCAACCCTCCTTTGTTGCATCTCTTCAATACGCTGGCTCCACTTGATGAACTCGTCTGTCGTAGCGACGTCTTTTATCAGAAGAGCTTGGTACATATCTTCTGCAATTCCCTTCATCAGGTGCGTGAGATTTTGTCCGCCTCAGTCATGTTCGGATTGACTATGTTACACAGGGCCAAAACATTCTGTATGTACGATTGTGTCGGCTCACCATGTCGTTGGGCCCGGTTCTTCAGTTGTTTTTCCGCCGAGCGGATTTGTCGCTGGCGGTCTCCAAACGTCTTCTCAAGTTCCTCCTGGAACGCCTCCCAGTCATTCAACTTGTCTTCGTTGTTTTCGAACCATTGCTGCGCTGTTCCGTCCAGGTAGAAATAAACGTATGAGCCCACCTGTTGTACTTGGCGACTCTGCCGAACCCTTTTAGCCATTTGTTGGGGTCCTGTCCAGCATCTCCAGAGAACACAGACAGGTGTCTGATGTGCAGCTGGCTTATTGCTGGTTTCGTCTCCATTGTTCTTCTGATAATATGGAATTTTGGAAGGATGTACTCGGTGTATCCCTTGTATTCCGGTTCCAGTCCGTGTAAGCAACGGCTTTTACGTTGGCTAATCGGAGCCACGGTGGTGCAGCTGTTGCACAGTGTACCCGGCGCCTCCACCAAACAATGTCGCATTGAAATGGCTTGACTTCGAAGGCAACTAAACACAGCACTTATTCTGAAGCATGTTTATTACGAACTCAACATACACGCAGCACTGACTGCCTCTCAGGCAGAGTGCTCTGCTATTTATACACAGACAGAATTTACCAGAAATTAGAAGAACAGTTAACATAAGAAACAAGTAGAATTTACAAGTGAACATAAGAAAGATGTAGAACCTTCTGGAATTGCTAATTACAAAGAAATAAATTTTGGCTGGTGGGCGGGATTGAACCGGCGACCTTCTGCACTGCAGTCCGTGACGCTTTCCCCTGCGCCACGTCGGCAGTCGGTGTTCGGGGTCTCTCGCGGCAATATGGACAACCCTGTGGCACAGCATTCAGCTGAACAAAGCTATCTGTATTTCAATGGCTCCTTCACTATCCGAGCCATCTTGATCCTCCCCCCCACCACCAGCTCTTTTGAACTGCGCAGATGGGAGTTGTCACTTCAATGCATTCTACGGTCCTGTAACCATCCTCACCTGAATCGGATAACTTCACAATCCTGCACCCTATGCCTAATATATTCCACCCACCCACCTCCCTCCTCTTCCTTCCCCACCCATTATCCTGTATCTCATGTCTTTCCTTACAACTACGTATCAGCACTTAATAGCCCCTTATTACTTTTTATTTTTACTTATTTTTTCCTTTTTTTCCTAACTTTAGGTTTTTCCTGTTTTGCTAACTTTAGTTTTTTATTTCCCTAGGCATTTTTCCTTATTATCAACATTTCAAATCCCACCCACACCCTCCTCACATTCCTCTACACCTCTCCTTTATCCTTTTCCGCCCCTTTCTTTCAGTGTATTTATTGCTGCAATTCAAATTCAAATTCCCACGCATTTAAAATTAATTATGCAACGCCCGGCACCCTTCCCCCTCCTCTCCCCACCTCACTCACAGTCTAAAAGCTTGTCGCTGCAGTGGCCAGACATGATAGTTGTGTGTGTATAATTGTCTGAGTGATTGCGTGAATGTATGTGTTTCTTTTTCTGACAAAGGCCATGGCCAAAAATTTAAGTTGTCTGAATATGATTTTCTATTTTCGTTTCTGTCAGCAGCTCAGCGAGCCTCTTAACGGTGAATTGTTAGTCTAAGAATATTGTTATTAGGTACAGTTTATTTATATTGTGCTTAACAACAAAATATTGCTTAACAACAAACTACCCAAAAAATTTGTGTGTGAGGAGAGACTCTGCAGTTAAATGGTATGCTGTCAACTGGGGTAAAGCGTTAATGTTGACTGAACCCATCCCGAACCCGACTTGACTTCACCAGTAAATTCCAGAAACCTAGTTTCGGCAATGCGGAAGATTTGCCCGATTTTTGGCAACAACCAAATATTTCACCCGTTGTTAGTAGTTATAATAGCAAATAGCAGTCTTGTGTATAACCTCTTCTGCCAGGGATTTGGTGGTAAGCTTTGACACTTACACTGAGAACACATGCACTGTGAAGTTGATGTGATTCAGTAATCTATGTACAGCCTAAAGGCGCCATTCTTCTTTTGGGTGAGTGAATTGGCGACGGCTAGTTACTAGAGGCTGCACAAACAACACCTGTGATGTGGGGAAAGTTGGCTTCATGATGAATGTGAGCAATGTCTGTAACCTTTTTGTTACAGTCGGCAGTGGAGGCAGTGATGAGTTTGTTGACAGGGTGTATTGGTGCAGGCAAAGGGGCGTGGGCCCCAGCAGAGCCGCATGCGGCAGCAAAATTGCAGAAGCTGGATAAATCTGCCAAGTGTCAGCTATCAGCTGTGATGAATGTAACAGTTTGTTGGGCGTTTTGTTGATCAGGTACTGCAATGTGATCTCATTATGGCGTGTGCTGATATGCTCATCGGAGGTTTTGTGAAGACGTCATGGGTTGTAATCTCCGTGTAGATGGGGGTAAGGATGTCCACTGGTGTTGGTGGTATTCTAGTGGTGCGAAAGTGCAGCTGAGAAGGAAGACTGTATTTTGATGATGGAGTGAAACAAATGGAATATCGGGAGACATGATGTTTGGAAGTCCATTTGTAACACAGACGAGTCCATATCCGCCAAATATAAAGTTCTGGAGCGGAAAGGGACTGGATCCATTTGTAAACGTAAGCTGGCAATGCTGTGGACCCTAATATTGCAGATGTTAGCGGTGTGAAGAGTTCCGTTACCGGCAAAAGTGCTCAACGGAGTGCTTGAGCGTGGAATGGCAGTGGCATCCATGATGTTGTTGTTGTTACATCGAAAAAGGAAATTCAGCCTGAAGAAGGAAGCTATTGCTGCATGGTTGCCTAACAAGCACCATCCATAGTGTTTTACACTGCATGGTGGGCAGCAGTGTTTCGCTGAGTCGCCATGTATCACGTGGTAACAACATAGTGGTTCTGTTTGACTGTGCTGGTGGTTTAAGTAGCACCACTGCAACCAATTGTGGTATTGGGGGATAAAGTGAAGGGGGATGGCATCAGGGGTCTGAACGTATACACAAATATCACGTAACAAGTGCTTTGTTCAATGAAAGACGGTGTGAATAGTCCAGCAAGAGCCACCCACGTGATTTACCAACTGACATGCCTGCACTGTGAAGCGTTCTATGTGGGAATGACCAGCTACAAACTGTCCATTCGCATGAACGGTCACAGGCAGACAGTGTTTGTTGGTAATGAGGATCACCCTGTGGCTAAACATGCCTTGGTGCACGGCCAGCACATCTTGGCGCAGTGTTACAATGTCCGGGTTATCTGGATACTTCCCACTGACACCAATCCTTCAGAACTCCAGAGATGGGAACTTGCCCTTCAACACATTCTCTCTTCCCGTTGCCCACCTGGTCTCAACTTCCGCTAAATTCTAATTCTCGCCCGCCATCTTTAACATCTTTGCCTTGGTTCTGTGGACAGAGCCTCTGCCTGAAGTGGTATATCTGTCCAACTTCTTTGGTTTCTACAAATGTCTGTCTAGGTGTGTTTGCGTTTCGATATGTCTGAGTGTGTGTGTATTTGTTTACCTTCTCTTTTTTTCTCCTAAGGCAAGTCCTTTCACTCCTGGGATTGGAATGACTCCTTTTCCACTTCCTTAAAACCCATATCCTTCCCTTTTTCCTCCCCTTTTTTCCTCTTTTTCCTGAAGAAGCTGCCAGTGGCGGCGAAAGCTTGTATGTGTGTTTGTGTGTGTGTGATTTTATTTGTTTCTATCGACGAGCCGGTCCTTTTGGGAAGTCATCTCTTTTTCTATTTTTTATTAAAGATCATATTATTTTTATGACACAACCAGTTACGGGCTTGTGCCCAAGTGCTTAAAACATTCAGAATTTTACATTTGTAGCATGTTGGTGGAGTTCACTGTTTGAAAACAAATGATTTATAGTAAGGACAGTTTACAACTCGCCGCAAAGACATGGTGACGAGCTGCGACAGGCACATACAAAAGACGCACTCACACAACACTTTCAACTATCAGCCATGGCCTTCTTCAGAAAATAGAACACTCACGCAATCACATAAACACACTACAGTCATACAACCATCACCTCCAGCTGCCGCACTTCGAATTGGATTCGAGTTGTAAACTGTCCTTGGACTTTCCATTATTATATAAGACAAATTATTTGGTATTAATAATAGTGAATCCAATTGTAAGTGGTAGGTGACATAAACAAACACACTGTTTACTTAGATTTAATATTGTATCCAAATCACGCTTTTTACACA
This sequence comes from Locusta migratoria, assembly GCA_026315105.1. Classification (NCBI taxonomy): domain Eukaryota; kingdom Metazoa; phylum Arthropoda; class Insecta; order Orthoptera; family Acrididae; genus Locusta; species Locusta migratoria. The sequence continues at coordinate 231,408,702 of CM048747.1, forward strand.
CTTTTGCAAACACACTTTTCTTTGATAAAGTCCTTACTCTTATTTCTATTCTGTTTGCCATTTATTTTTAGTACAATTTATCAGAGCCAAGGAGACGAAGTATCTTGTGGTGGGTGGGTGGCAGGAAGTTTGCAAGGTGGTGATAGGGATGGATTTACTACAACCCTATGGAGCATGTAAGTACCAAGTACTACATGGGGGGAATGAGAGGCAGTGCACACCCACGTGCGCGCGCAGCGCGCGCGCACACACACACACACACACACACACACACACACACACACACACACACACACGAAATGGGAGAGGTGTAGGATCGAAGGGGCTCAAACTGTTGGGTGGGGCGAAATGTGAACTCACATGATACACTTTGTTTATATTTGGATACAGAGTTTCTGGCAAATTTTTATCTTAACTGATAAGTTGCATGAGTCACTGCAATGTAAATAACACCTTCTTTGATAAATAACACCTTCTTTGATTTTAATTTCTTAAATTTTTGTTATAGGATGCCTTGGCATTGCAGAAAACAGCACATGAACGCCGTAATCAACATAGCTCATCAGCAAAGGTTCAACAGTGGATTGCCCAAGAACTTGAAGTTCTTGTGAGTACAGTTGTTGCTGAAAGAGCAAGAGAGCAGTTGCTGGAGGATCGCAATGAATTATGCAGTCAGCTTACACAGTTGAAGGTTTGTACAGTATAGTGTGGAACAGCAGTCATTGACAAATTTTTTGAGACCATTACCATCTAAGTGCAGTCAGACTTTTGCTAATACCCCTCCTCTCCTTCCACCACCCTACCTACCCTCCCTTTCACAGTGCTTAACTATAAAATGAAATTTAATTTTCTTAGATAATTTTTGTTCTAAATTAATGAAAAATAAATTTATTAAACGATGAAGTCAAGAGTCAGAGGCACCTGGTACTGCATATTTTTAAAACAATGAAGCAGTTATTAGTCCACAATGAGTGCTACTTAAAACTCCTTCACAAACAAACCTATTTACAATCAAGTAGACAACTGGTACAAAACATGTCATCTCTCCTTTACTTAAGGGCGTAACTTTCATTCACACCCTGGCCAAACATTTAAAATCAACATGATTCAAATATTTGCTCTCTACCTACTGCTTGTAAATCATTTGTATGCATCTTCATGAGCCATATTGCTTTTATCTTGTCTTTCCTTTCTGTTCATAGAATGTATGTTACTGACAGAGTTGTTCTGTAGTCAGCCAAAGTGCCTACTCTGTTACTTTTCTCAATAGTGTTCGGCTAAAGAACATTAAGCTTTCCCCCAGGGATTCCCATTTAAATTCATGATGCATCTCCATTATACTTATATGCTGGCTGAACCTTGCAATGTGATCATGTAGCTGGATTATACCACCACATAAAATTTTTCAGTGTATGAGATTAACATGTACTGAAAGCTTCTGGTATACATTATGGTCACTCAAAAGTCTTTACTGTAAAGAGGCTCACTGATCTGATGACTAGCATAAAAATAGACAATCACATTCACACAAATTAAATTTTTGGCCATGGCCTTCATCAGAAAAAGAAATGCACTTTCACACAATCTCTGAGACAAATATTCACACACAACCACCATGTCCGGCTTCTCCAACACCACAAGCATGTAGACTGAGAGTTAAGTGGGGAGTGGAGGGGGAAGGATGCTGGGTAAGGATGGGGATGGAAAGTTTCACGTTGCATGGTGGATTGTAAAAAGCTCTGATAGGTGGGAATTAATAAAAATAATAAGGGAAAATAAGTAATTTAAAAAATCACCCATAGTCTGGATGCTTGCAGCACTGGAGTGGCCTGACATGGTTGTGTGTGTGTGTGGGGGGGGGGGGGGTTGTCAGAGTGATTGTGTTTCTTTTTCTGATGATAGCCATGGTTGAAAATTTAAGCTGTGTGAATGTGAATATTATTTTGTGCCTGTCAGCAGCTCAATAAGCCTCTTTATGGTGAGTTTCAGTTGGATTTTCCATATGTTGGGTAACTGCTTGCTCTGGAAGAACTTGAGGTTGTTGCAAATCTAGTCTTCTAATAAATGACATACCCAACAGGTTCAAATCATTATAAGACAATGGTCTTACTTATTCCTCCTGAGAACATTACTGCTTCACAGCAAAGTCAAAACTCCAGTTAAGATACAAGGTGTGTCTGAAAAGATTCGTGAATGGTTTCTGGAAATATGGGAAACAAGAGTTACAAACAAAATGGCTTTACTGGGCTTCAAAGTAATTGCCATTGGATACAGTACAATTCTGGCATAGGTTATACAGTTGTTGGAAACGGACAGCAAATACATTTTGTGGAATTGCTCGAAGCACTGAGGTCACCTATTGTTGGGTCTCCGCAACCACTCGCATACACTTTTTACTCACTGCTTCTACACAATACACTTGCACTAAAATACCATGGGTCTCTGTTGCTGTTTCGCCTAATTCGAAACAAAACTTTATATAAATGCATTGCTCCATTTTTCGCTCCATGTTGCAATGACAGTTCTCACACTGACCCTGTTTGCTGGGTCGCAGTGTGTACCACCGCTTCACTGCAGTGCTTTACACAATAGGGGGCACTTGTTGATATGTCCCTCAATGTGTGTGTGTGTGTGTGTGTGTGTGTGTGTGTGTGTGTGTGTGTGTGTGTGTGCGCGTGTGCGCTGCGCGCGCGCGTACACCATATCCTCGCGAATGCGGTTTGTAAAATATGGTACCATTCACCGAACGGTTCAGATGCACGTTGTGTTTTAACAAGACGAAAGACTGTTGTTATTAAAACAATGAATTCAGAGATTATACCCTTTGCATTTCTTCTTCTGGGGTGATGTCAGCCTCTTTCTTCATGCTGTCCTTGTGTGCAAAATATCTGCCTGCGGATTTCATATGTGATTTCTTGTACAGTATCTGTCGTCATCGCGTTAAATTCCCCCAATTCAGACTATTTGATTATCTTGTGATGATATCAGACATGCAGGTGTAATTTGTTTTTGATGTGATATTTCTTAATTTTTTATTATGATTATGTCTCAATGTCTCTAATTTAAGTTGTTCATATTTAGTTGAATTTACAGCCTGTAGATTTGGCTGATTTATCGTGTAATTGAAGTTTAACGGATTTCTTTTAGTGGTCATATGAATGACTTTACACTTCTCATTATTAAGGATCAATTGCCAGTTTTTGCACCATGCAGATGTGTTATCTAAATCATTTTGGACTTGTTTTTTATCTTTTGGTGACTTTACTAACTGGTAAATCTGTAAACAGTCAGAGTTTTACCCAGATTGTCACCTAAGTTGTTCATAAAAATAAGGAACAGTAGTAAAGTTGACTTTTAAGCTTTGGATTCTATTTATTCTTCAGAATTATAGAACTTTGCTTTACCTACAATCTGTTTATGTGCGGTAATTTTATGTTTCACTGATTTCATATTGAACTTTGCATCTTCATCTGTTTCAAAAGGTAAAAAAAAATAGTTATCTTTGTCATTGCCAGTAATATTCTGAATTTTAAAGTTAGCTGCTACTCTCACTACATAACCAGTAGCAAAATAGATCTTTTGGGTTTCTCTCAAAGTACGAGTTAAAATTCTGGAGTGGGGGGGGGGGGGGGGAGGAATCATGAGAAAATGATATGAATAAACCTCTCCATTGTGTTTAAACTTGGGAAATTGTTTAGAAATATTAATACCTGAGTCTAATGCTAGGTGATCAAAGTTGGAGCTTGATGGTAATATAATATTGTATTGTTTCTTGGAAGCTAATTCGAAATTGTTTTTTTCTAACTCATTCCATAGTTTTTCTAATTGGTGGTTTGTTATTTCTGAATCTACAGTTTGTCTCCTGTATTTAAAATTTTGGGCTGTTCTTTAAACTTGTGGTGAACTAAATCTTCAGCCTTGTGGTCCCACTTGGATAGTTCATTTGTTTGGCTGGCTAAATTTGCAAATAATGGTATTTTTCTAAAGTAGCTACTTTATTTTCAGTCTCCATTACCCTTCCATTTATCTATGTTAATTCCCTTATTCATAAGGTAGAGGTTACAGATATGAAAGTAGCAAGAATGACTGCAGGCACTAATAGATGGGAATAATGGCAAGAGGGTGTCCATAATGAGGAAATCAAGGAAAAACTGGGAATGAACACCATAGATGAAGCAATTAGAGCGAACAGACTGAGATGGTGGGGTCATGTTACACGCATGGGAGAAGCAAGGTTACCTAAGAGACTCATGAGCTCGGCAGCGGAGGGTAAGAGGAGTCGAGGTAGACCAAGAAGAAAGTACTTAGATTCGGTGCAAAATGACTTTGAAGTAAAAGGCATAACATCAGACGAGGCATCAATGTTAACATTGAATAGGGAATCATGGAGGAATTTTATTAGAGGTACTATGCTCCAGACTGAACGCTGAAAGGCATAATCAGTCTATGATGATGATGATGATTATGATTCATTGATAGAATTTATTTCTAAAATTTCAATTCTTTTCTGGTATTTCTTTAGATTTTCATCTAAATCATCCTTAATATTCTCAAATTCTGTCATATTTTCATCAAAAAAATTAAATAAAATCTTCTCTTGCTATGTTCGCACCCGGCTTGGCCCTTTTCTCTGCTATATCCATAGAAAGTCTCACAACATTTTCATTTGAAACTAACACTTGTTTCAACTTTTGATGATCCTATTTCAGTACTTTATTGTTCTCCTGACAATTCACTAAATGTGACTTTAACTTTAATTTTGTACTGTTTAACTCTCGCATGGTATCAGCTCTAGAAAAACGTATTGTTTGTCTGGGGTCTTTTTTTACCCCGAAGTGGTTCAAGCGACTTGATGGAGATAAAAGTTGAAATATGTCGATAAAGAATAAATATAATTTATTGAGAAACATATGCACAAAGTTGATACTCCAGCTTCACAATTTCTTCATATAATTAAGTTACATATAAGCTGTAATTACTTACTACGTTTGTTTCAAATATGGAAACCTGTTTTGATAAGTTTGTTTGGTTCCAAAAATTATTTTCACACAAAATATTCCTAACCCACGGACTATGTACTAATATTGTAAGTAATTAGTAATATGTGTAATATCATTTACATGGAATTTCATTAGAAATACACTCCTACTCGTTGTCAGTGTCAACCAGTTCAATCCAGCATTCAAGAGTTGGTTACATTATTTCATTATCTTTTGCCTGATTGTTGGTATGCATTACCATTGCACGCACGTGATTGGTGATAAAAAGTCCGAAATAGTCTGCCCTTGTCTGTAATTGTGGTCTAAGGAGACATGGAATATGCGCAGTTTCATGTATTACATTCCTTGAAACCTACTTGCGCAAATCAGGTGGTACTGTATTATATGTTATCTGTCCACTTCTAGACACAAAATTAGATTCACTAATTACCTGAATGACATTATCATCTTCTTCACAGTCACACCCACCCACTTCACCTCCGACCTTCTTCTATCATATCTCCATCAGAACACACTCATTCTTATTTCCAAAAATTGATTGTATCATTGTCAGTCTTCTGTAAATCTGCCAAAGCTGGTTTGAGACTATAGCCCCTTGCAAAATGTATATCACCATCCATTCTAAATAAACTATAACACCACGTTTACTTTGCACAAAGCTCAATTCCAAACTGTGAATTTGTCATATCAGTGCATGTAATTGTATTTCCTAATCATTGTTTACAACAATGTACAAATGAATGTCGGTTTATAAGGTACATTGCTGCCAAGATTTATTTTCGTAACAAAACTTATGTATGACATTGAAAATCACTTATTGTATACCTGGGGTATTTTCTGACGGCACTGCAAAAATTTCAAATTGTTGTACTGCAAAATGAAATATAACCATAAATATTTTACTCGGTTACATTAAAAAGTCCGTGGATAGCATATCTGAAGGATGAGTTGTCTACACCAACATAAAACTATTTATAAATAGTTAAATAAGCCTTGGGGTCTAAAAAGACCCCAGGCATCATGCGAGGGTTAATCTGCCTTGTACTTAATCAAAATTGTTACTAATGCTTTCCCTCAATTGTTCATGTTTAGCAGAAAGTGTATCAATAATAATGGATAAAGTATTTAGTTTTTTTTACTGATTATCTATTTTCTCACTAAGGTTATAGGAAATACAGTTCAGTATTGAGTTTTTCTAGTTTATCAATAAGTTCTAAGCAGAATACACTGAACCATGTAGGAGGTTGTTTTTCCATTATTCTTGTTAAGGGATTAGATAATCAGTTCTACACAATTTCAGTATATATTGAACACCTATAAGCACAATACGTTCCATAGTAAACCAAACAAAACTTTAGAAATGAAATTTATACACTCACCAATGGGAACCGTGCGTGTTGGCTGGTGGTGATGGCTCACTGTACTGCTCATTGAGAAGCTGGATAAAACAAGGAAATGTCGCTGGTCTGTCAGCAATGCCTCTGCGAAGTGCATCTTGGGCATTCTCAATCGGGTTTACATCCTCTGAACAAGCTGACCACTCCATTCCCTCAGTTACAAGCATGTTGTCAACAAGTCTAGCTCTGTTGGAACGAACATTATCGTCCACCAGAAGGAACCCATCTCCCATGGTACCAAAATAGAGCTCAACAAAAGGTCAAAGGATCTCATCTCTATACCTCGGAGCACTCCAAACACCAGTTTCGATGACAGAGGTCTACATCCATCCTGTCCACACTATTTAGCCACCACCATGATATGGTGATGTTTTCTGCAAGTAAACAGGATAGTTCAGAGTTTCCCATTCTCCCCTGATGAGGGAAAAATCCAATTGTTTGGCTGAACACAAAATCTTGACTCATCTGTGAACATAACCCTGTACCCTTTGTTATGACTCCCATTCTGATGTTGTTCAGCCCAATTTCTGCGGGGTAAATGGAGTCGTTATTTTAATGGGCCCTACTCCATAGGCATTTGTGTGTAGAGGCCACATTCCCAAAGGCAATTTCAAACTGTATTGATATTGCACCTCTTGTTGCTGTCTGGAGGGTGCGTTGCAGCTGTGTTGCATTCAGTGTCCTGTCTTGGTGAGGTGTCATCTCTGGCAGATGTTACCTGTGGATAACCTTAGCCTTGCCTTTTCTCAACAGTTTTTGTTGTCTGAAATTGTTTACAGGTATCGGAAATTACACTTTGGATCATATCAATAGCTGCAGTGACCTCCCTCTGTTTTTTCTGCTTCCAACCTTCCTATGGCTCTATATGCCATAGCCTTAGGTAATTCATGTTGTTGCATTGCTATACTTGCTCACAACACTACCTGAAAAAAATTGCTTGTGTAATTCATTTAGTAAACACAAGTCAACACCAAACACCTTTGTAGCAACTTTCAGTTGCCATAATGTTGTCTCAACACTGTAGAATCTGCTGAAAGACGTGGAACCATTTTACTTCATTCTGTCACTGACAGTACTTCAGAACCTAGATATCTCAATTTATTGTTTTCCCCAGTGTATAATGAAAGTTCTGTAACTGTCACACTTGCTTTGTTTGGAATTGGAATTATTACATTCTTTTTGAAGGGAATTGGTTTTTAGCTTAACCTTTCATTGCCTTACAATGGTATCCACAAATATTTTAAACTTTCCCGGTGGGATAAACAAAAATAAAAAATAGAAAAGAGATGACTTACCAAAAGGACCAGCTCGTCGATAGAAACAAATAAAATCACACACAAACACACATACAAGCTTTCGCCACCACTGGCAGATTCTTCAGGAAAAAGAGGAAAAAAGGGGAGGAAAAAGGGAAGGATATGGGTTTTAAGGAAGTGGAAAAGGAGTCATTCCAATCCCAGGAGTGGAAGGACTTACCTTAGGGGGAAAAAAGGAAGGTAAACAAATGCACACACACTCAGACATATCGAAATGCAAACAGACCTAGACAGACATTTGTAAAAAAAAAAAGTCTGTCTAGGTGTGTTTGCGTTTCGATATGTCTGTCTGTCTGTGTGTGTGTGTGTGTGTGTGTGTGTGTGTGTGTGTGTGTGTGTATTTGTTTACCTTCCTTTTTTTCCCCTAAGGTAAGTCCTTCCACTCCTGGGATTGGAATGACTCCTTTTCCACTTCCTTAAAACCCATATCCTTCCCATTTTCCTCCCCTTTTTCCTCTTTTTCCTGAAGAAGCTGCCAGTGGTGGCGAAAGCTTGTATGTGTGTTTGTGTGTGATTTTATTTGTTTCTATCAACGAGCCGGTTCTTTTGGTAAGTCATCTCTTTTCTATTTTATATATATATAATGTCTGCCTGGGTGTGTTTGCATGTGGATATGTGTGAGTGTGTGTGTATTTGTTTAACTTCCTTTTTGTCCCCTAAGGTAAGTCCTTACACTCCTGGGATTGGAAAGGCTCCTTTTCCACTTCCTTAAAACCCGTATCCTTCCCTTTCTCCTCTCCTTCCTTCCTCTTTTTCCCGAAGAAGCCACCACTGGTGGCGAAAGCTCGAATGTTTGTGTGTTTTCGTGTGTGTTTGGTGTTTCTGTCGACGAGCCTGTACTTTAGGTAAGTCAAAAATCTTTATTTTATATATATATATATATATATATATATATATATATATATATTATAGAGGAAAAATTCCTAACAGGAAAAAAATACGTAAAAAATAGATGAACACTTACCAGGCGAAGGGGCACAGGCAGTAATAGTAACAAGTAAACACACAGACACACACACACACTCAAAAATGCTAGCTTTCGCAGCCTAGCTGCTTCATCAGGCAGAAGGGAAGGAGAGGGAAAAGGAAATGATGAGGGATTTAAGGAAGGGGGTAAGGAGCCATTCCAATCCCGGGACAGGAAAGACTTACCTTGGGGGAAAAAATGGAAGGTAAATAAATGCACATACACTCACACATTTACACAGACACAAGTACCACACTTTCCACACTTGTGTCTGTGTAAATGTGTGAGTGTATGTGCATTTATTTACCTTCCATTTTTTCCCCCAAGGTAAGTCTTTCCTGTCCCGGGATTGGAATGGCTCCTTACCCCCTTCCTTAAATCCCTCATCATTTCCTTTTCCCTCTCCTTCCCTTCTGCCTGATGAAGCAGCTAGGCTGCGAAAGCTAGCATTTTTGAGTGTGTGTGTGTGTCTGTGTGTTTACTTGTTACTATTACTGCCTGTGCCCCTTCGCCTGGTAAGTGTTCATCTATTTTTTACGTATTATATATATATATATATATATATATATATACGTAAAAAATAGATGAAGTACACTTACCAGGCGAAGGGGCACAGGCAGTAAAAGCAACAAATAAACACACACGCACGCACGCACACACACACACACACACACACACACACACACACACAAAAATGCTAGCTTTCGCAGCCTAGCTGCTTCATCAGGCAGAAGGGAAGGAGAGGGAAAAGGAAATGATGAGGGTTTTAAGGAAGGGGGTAAGGAGCCATTCCAATCCCGGGACAGGAAAGACTTACTTTGGGGGGAGAAATGGAGGTAAGTCTTTCCTGTCCCGGGATTGGAATGGTTCCTTACCCCCTTCCTTAAAACCCTCATCATTTCCTTTTCCCTCTCCTTCCCTTCTGCCTGATGAAGCAGCTAGGCTGCGAAAGCTAGCATTTTTGTGTGTGTGTGTGTGTGTGTGTGTGTGTGTGTGTGTGTGTGTGTGTGTGTTTATTTGTTGCTTTTACTGCCTGTGCCCCTTCTCCTGGTAAGTGTACTTCATCTATTTTTTACGTATATTTTTCCTGTTAGGAATTTTTCCTCTATAAAATATTATATATATATATGTGTGTGTGTGTGTGTATATATTATAGAGGAAAAATTCCTAAAAGGAAAAATATACGTAAAAAATAGAAGAAGTCACTTACCAGGCGAAAGGGCACAGGCAGTAATAGCAACAAATAAACACACAGAGACACACACACACACACACACACACACACACACACACACACACACACAAAAATGCTAGCTTTCGCAGCCTACCTGCTTCATCAGGCAGAAGGGAAGGAGAGGGAAATGGAAATGATGAGGGTTTTAAGGAAGGGGGTAAGGAGCCATTCCAATCCCGGGACAGGAAAGACTTACCTTGGGGGAAAAAATGGAAGGTAAATAAATGCACATACACCCACACATTTACACCGACACCAAATGTAAATGTGTGGGTGTATGTGCAAGGAGAGGAGAAAGGGAAGGATACGGGTTTTAAGGAAGTGGAAAAGGAGCCATTCCAATCCCAGGAGTGGAAGGACTTACCTTAGGAGAAAAAAAGAGAAGGTAAACAAATACACACACACTCAGACATATCGAAACGCAAACACACCTAGACAGACATTTGTAGAAACCAAAGAAGTTGGACAGATATACCACTTCAGGCAGAGGCTCTGTCCACAGAACCAAGGCAAAGATGTTAAAGATGGCGGGCGAGAATTAGAATTTAGCGGAAGTTGAGACCAGGTGGGCAACGGGAAGAGAGAATAAGTCATCTCTTTTCTATTTTATATATATATAATGTCTGCCTAGGTGTGTTTGGATATGGATATGTGTGAGTGTGTGTGTATTTGTTTACCTTCCTTTTTGTCCCCTAAGGTAAGTCCTTCCACTCCTGGGATTGGAATGGCTCCTTTTCCACTTCCTTAAAACCCGTATCCTTCCCTTTCTCCTCTCCTTCCTCCCTCTTTTTCCCGAAGAAGCCACCACTGGTGGCGAAAGCTCGAATGGTTGTGTGTTTTTGTGTGTTTCGTGTTTCTATCGACAAGCCTGTACTTTAGGTAAGTCAAAAATCTTTATTTTATACCATTTTCCCACCTAGAAGGTCTCCTTCTATATATATATATATATATATATATATAAATTATAGAGGGAAACTTTCCCGGTGGGATAAACAAAAATAAAAATAGAAAAGAGATGACTTACCAAAAGGACCGGCTCGTCGAGAGAAACAAATAAAATCACACACAAACACACATACAAGCTTTCGCCACCACTGGCAGCTTCTTCAGGAAAAAGAGGGAAAAAGGGGAGGAAAAGGGAAGGATATGGGTTTTAAGGAAGTGGAAAAGGAGTCATTTCAATCCCAGGAGTGGAAGGACTTACCTTAGGGGACAAAGAGGAAGGTAAACAAATACACACACACTCAGACATATCGAAACGCAAACACACCTAGACAGACATTTGTGAAAAGCAAAGAAGTTGGACAGAGATACCAATTGAGGCAGAGGCTCTGTCCACAGAACCAAGGCAAAGATGCTAAAGATAGTGGGCGGGAATTTGAGTTAGCGGAGATTGAGACCAGGTGGGCAACGGGAGGAGAGAATAAGCTGAAGGGCAAGTTCCCATCTCCGGAGTTCTGAAAGGTTGGTGTCAGTGGGAAGTATCCAGATAACCCGGACGGTGTAACACTGCGCCAAGATGTGCTGGCCGTGCACCAAGGCATGTTTAGCCACAGGGTGATCCTCATTACCAACAAACACTGTCTGCCTGTGACCGTTCATGCGAATGGACAGTTTGTTGCTGGTCATTCCCACATAGAACGCTTCACAGTGCAGGCATGTTAGTTGGTAAATCACGTGGGTGCTATCGCAAGTGGCTCTGCCCTTGATCGTGTACACCTTCCGGGTTACTGGACTGGAGTAAGTGGTGGTGGAAGGGTGCATAGGGCAGGTTTTACAACGGGGGCGGTTGCATGGGTAGGAGCCAGAGGGTAGGGAAGGTGGTTTGGGGGTTTCATAGGGATGGACTAGGAGGTTACGAAGGTTAGGTGGGCGGCGGAAAGACACTCTCGGAGGAGTGGGGAGGATGTCATTAAGGATGGATCTCATTTCGGGGCAGGATTTAAGGAAGTCGTATCCCTGCTGGAGAGCCACATTCAGAGTCCGCTCCAGTCCCGGAAAGTATCCGGTGACAAAAGGGGCGCTTCTGGGATTCTTCGCTGGAAGGTTCTGGATTTGGAGGAATGAGGAGGTGGCTCTGGTAATTTGCTTCTGAACCAGATCAGGAGGATAGCTGCGGGATGTGAAAGCTGTTATTAGGTTATTGGTGTACTGGTTCAGGGATTCGGGACTGGAGCAGACTCTTTTGCCACGAAGACCTAAGCTGTAGGGAAGGGAATGTTTGATATGGAATGGATGGCAGCTGTCATAATGGAGGTACTGTTGTTTGTTGGTAGGTTTGATGTGGACGGATGTGTGAAGTTGGCCGTTGGACAGATGGAGGTCGACATCAAGGAAAGTGGCATGGGATTTGGAGTAGGACCAGGTGAATTTGATGGGACCAAAGGAGTTGAGGTTGGAGAGGAAATTCTGGAGTTGTTCTTCACTGTTGGTCCAGATCATGAAGATGTCGTCAATGAATCTGTACCAAACTTTGGGTTGACAGGCTTGGGTTTCCAGGAAGGCTTCCTCTAAGCGTCCCATAAATAAGTTTGCATACGAGGGGGCCATCCTGGTTCCCATGGCTGTTCCCTTTAGTTGTTGGTATGTCCGGCCCTCAAAGGTGAAGAAGTTGTGGGTTAGGATGAAGCTGGCTAGGGTATTAAGGAAAGAGGTTTTAGGTAGGGAAGTGGGTGGTCGGCGTGAAAGGAAATACTCCATCGCAGCGAGGCCCTGGGCATGTGGGATATTTGTGTATAAGGAGGTGGCATCAATGGTTACAAGGATGGTTTCAGGAGGTAACAGGCTGGGTAAGGATTTCAGGCGATCAAGGAAGTGGTTGGTGTCTTTGTTGAAGGATGGGAGACTGCACATGATGGGTTGAAGGTGTTGGTCTATGTAGGCAGAGATTCGTTCTGTGGGGGCTTGGTAACCGGCCACAATTGGCCGGCCTGGATGATTAGGTTTGTGAATCTTGGGAAGTAGGTAGAAGGTAGGGGTGCGGGGTGTCAGTGGGGTCATGAGTTTGATGGACTCGGGTGAAAGGTTTTGTAGGGGGCCTAAGGATCTGAGAATTCCCTGAATCTCTGCCTGGACATCAGGAATGGGGTCTTCTTGACAGACTTTGTATACCTACTCCGGAGATGACAGACTTTGTATACCTACAAAGTCTGTCAAGAAGACCCCACTCCTGATGTCCAGGCAGAGATTCAGGGAATTCTCAGATCCTTAGGCCCCCTACAAAACCTTTCACCCGAGTCCATCAAACTCATGACCCCACTGACACCCCGCACCCCTACCTTCTACCTACTTCCCAAGATTCACAAACCTAATCATCCAGGCCGGCCAATTGTGGCCGGTTACCAAGCCCCCACAGAACGAATCTCTGCCTACATAGACCAACACCTTCAACCCATCATGTGCAGTCTCCCATCCTTCAACAAAGACACCAACCACTTCCTTGATCGCCTGAAATCCTTACCCAGCCTGTTACCTCCTGAAACCATCCTTGTAACCATTGATGCCACCTCCTTATACACAAATATCCCACATGCCCAGGGCCTCGCTGCGATGGAGTATTTCCTTTCACGCCGACCACCCACTTCCCTACCTAAAACCTCTTTCCTTAATACCCTAGCCAGCTTCATCCTAACCCACAACTTCTTCACCTTTGAGGGCCGGACATACCAACAACTAAAGGGAACAGCCATGGGAACCAGGATGGCCCCCTCGTATGCAAACTTATTTATGGGACGCTTAGAGGAAGCCTTCCTGGAAACCCAAGCCTGTCAACCCAAAGTTTGGTACAGATTCATTGACGACATCTTCATGATCTGGACCAACAGTGAAGAACAACTCCAGAATTTCCTCTCCAACCTCAACTCCTTTGGTCCCATCAAATTCACCTGGTCCTACTCCAAATCCCATGCCACTTTCCTTGATGTCGACCTCCATCTGTCCAACGGCCAACTTCACACATCCGTCCACATCAAACCTACCAACAAACAACAGTACCTCCATTATGACAGCTGCCATCGATTCCATATCAAACGTTCCCTTCCCTACAGCTTAGGTCTTCGTGGCAAAAGAGTCTGCTCCAGTCCCGAATCCCTGAACCAGTACACCAATAACCTAATAACAGCTTACACCCCGCAGCTATCCTCCTGATCTGGTTCAGAAGCAAATTACCAGAGCCACCTCCTCATTCCTCCAAATCCAGAACCTTCCAGCGAAGAATCCCAGAAGCGCCCCTTTTGTCACCGGATACTTTCCGGGACTGGAGCGGACTCTGAATGTGGCTCTCCAGCAGGGATACGACTTCCTCAAATCCTGCCCCGAAATGAGATCCATCCTTAATGACATCCTCCCCACTCCTCCGAGAGTGTCTTTCCGCCGCCCACCTAACCTTCGTAACCTCCTAGTCCATCCCTATGAAACCCCCAAACCACCTTCCCTACCCTCTGGCTCCTACCCATGCAACCGCCCCCGTTGTAAAACCTGCCCTATGCACCCTTCCACCACCACTTACTCCAGTCCAGTAACCCGGAAGGTGTACACGATCAAGGGCAGAGCCACTTGCGATAGCACCCACGTGATTTACCAACTAACATGCCTGCACTGTGAAGCGTTCTATGTGGGAATGACCAGCAACAAACTGTCCATTCGCATGAACGGTCACAGGCAGACAGTGTTTGTTGGTAATGAGGATCACCCTGTGGCTAAACATGCCTTGGTGCACGGCCAGCACATCTTGGCGCAGTGTTACACCGTCCGGGTTATCTGGATACTTCCCACTGACACCAACCTTTCAGAACTCCGGAGATGGGAACTTGCCCTTCAGCTTATTCTCTCCTCCCGTTGCCCACCTGGTCTCAATCTCCGCTAACTCAAATTCCCGCCCACTATCTTTAGCATCTTTGCCTTGGTTCTGTGGACAGAGCCTCTGCCTCAATTGGTATCTCTGTCCAACTTCTTTGCTTTTCACAAATGTCTGTCTAGGTGTGTTTGCGTTTCGATATGTCTGAGTGTGTGTGTATTTGTTTACCTTCCTCTTTGTCCCCTAAGGTAAGTCCTTCCACTCCTGGGATTGAAATGACTCCTTTTCCACTTCCTTAAAACCCATATCCTTCCCTTTTCCTCCCCTTTTTCCCTCTTTTTCCTGAAGAAGCTGCCAGTGGTGGCGAAAGCTTGTATGTGTGTTTGTGTGTGATTTTATTTGTTTTTTATTTGTTTCTCTCGACGAGCCGGTCCTTTTGGTAAGTCATCTCTTTTCTATTTTTATATATATATATATATATATATATATATATATGTGCTCCTTCGCCTGGTAAGTTGACTTTATATATATATATATATATATATATATATATATATATATATATATATAAAATTGGAAAGTCCAGGTTGGAATAAATAATATAGTGAGGACAGTTTACTACTCACCGCAAAGACGTGGCGACGAGCTGCGACAGGCACATACAAAAGACACACACATACAACACATTCAGCTATCGGCCATGGCCTTCTTCAGAAATAGAGCACTCACGCAATCACACAGGCACACAACACAGTCATACAACCATCACCTCCGACTGCCACACTTCGAATCACGCTCTGCAGCGAATCGGGGACGGGAGGGGAGGGGAGGGGGAGGGGATAGAAAGGTTACGTCACGGTGGTGGGGATGGGTTAGATGGGAATAACGAGATGCAGCTTAGGAATGGAGTGGGGAGGCGGGTGAGGGGAGAAAATAAAATAAAATAAAATAAAGTAAAATAATATAATTTAAAATAATTCATGTACACTGCAAGTGCACAAGACCACATACACACACACACACACACACACACACACACACACACACACACACACATACATATACACACACACGATCACACATTCACACACCACTCAAATCAGGCGAGGTTTGGGATACAGAGGTAGGAACTGTAAGGTATGGAAAACACACACACACACACACACACACATATATATATATATATATATATATATATATATATATATATATATATATATATACACACACACACACACACACACACACACACACACACACACACACACACACACATACACATATATATATATAGGGAAGTTATCGTAGGTTGAGGCCTGGTTGATTTCGGGATCGGAGAATGTATTGTAGGGATAACTCCCATCTGTGCAGTTCAGAAAAGCTGGTGGTGGATGGGAGGATCCAGATGGCCCGGGTTGTGAAGCAGCCATTGAAATCAAGCATGTGCTCCGCTGCATGCTGTGCCACAGGGTGGTCCACCTTGTTTTTGGCCACAGTTTGGCGGTGGCCATTCATCCTAATGGACAGCTGGTTGGTGGTCATGCCAATATAGAAAGCTGTACAGTGCTTGCAGCACAGTTGGTAAATTACGTGGCTGCTTTCACAAGTGGCCCGGCCTCTGATAGGGTAGGATAAGCCTGTGACAGGACTGGAATAGGAAGTGCTGGGTGGGTGGATTGGACAGGTCTTGCAGCGGGGTCTTCCACAAGGATATGATCCCTGTGGCAGTGAGCTGGGTTTCGGGGTGGCATAAGGATGAACTAGGATGTTGTGAAGGTTGGGAGGGCGACGGAACACCACTTTAGGAGGGGTGGGAAGGATCTTGGGCAGGATGTCTCTCATTTCAGGGCATGAGGATAGAAAATCAAAACCTTGGCGAAGGATGGAATTTAGTTGTTCGAGACCAGGGTAGTACTGGGTGACAAGGGGAGCGCTCTTTTGTGGATGGTTACTAGTGTTAGGAAGAGGATTTGGGGTGTGTGAGGATATGGCACGGGAGATTTGTTTGCGGACTAGGTCTGTGGGGTAGTTTCTGTTTGTGAAGGCCTTTGTGAGACCTTCAGCATATTCAGAAAGGGAATTCTTGTCACTGCAGATATGCCGTCCACGGGTGGCCAGGCTGTAAGGGAGGGATTTTTTGACGTGGAAGGGATGGCAACTGTCAAAATGTAGGTACTGTTGGTGGTTGGTAGGTTTAATATGGACGGAAGTGTGGATGGAGCCGTCAGTGAGGTGGAGGTTGACATCCAGGAATGTGGCATGGTTGGTTGAGGAAGACCAGGTGAAGTGGATGGGAGAGAAGGAATTGAGGTTCTGAAGAAAGGAGGATAGGGTGTCCTGGCCGTGAGTCCAGATCATGAAAATATCATCAATGAACCGGAACCAGGCCAGAGGCTTGAGGTTTTGGGATGCTAGGAAGGATTCCTCCAGACGGCCCATGAACAGGTTGGCATAGGAGGGTGCCATGCGGGTGCCCATGGCTGTGCCTTAAACACCACCTCCACAAACTATCCAGCCTGCTGACATCATATTGCCGCCTTGGAGCACCCATATCCAATCCCTATCCGAACCACAGTGTTCCTCCTCGTGAGCCCCTCATAGGTCCCAGACCATGCTTAGCTGACCTCTTGAACCTACCTCACCCCTCCAAACTCCCTACCACCACTCCACAACATCCAATACCAAAACAACCCCAGAACACTGTGGTCAACCTATCCACAAAAAACCTAAACCCCACTGAAGTTTCCGTTCTGTCCAAAGGTCTTACCTTTAGTCCTACACCCCAGTTTAATCATGTTGCTCTTGTCAAAGACCTACTCTCCTTTTCCCGATCCCTACGATGGAAACACTACTTTGCCACCAATCCCTCTGACCGCAATCTACCTAATCCCAATATTGAACCCTGCCTGTCCCAATTCATACCACCATCCAACAAAGATCCCCCTGCACTCCCACCTAACCACCCTCTGGTTACCCTCCAAGAGTTTCTCACCTCCAACTTGTCCTCACCATCCTTTCCCAAGTCCCTTCCCAAGAACTCAAACCTTTCAGCAGAAGAAAGAAGAGCCATCCAAAACCTTAAAACTAATCCTGACATAATCATCCTCCCTGCTGATAAAGGTTCCACCACTGTAGTTATGGATCACAGTGACTACCTGGCAGAAGGGCTCCGCCAACTATCTGACTCCTCCACCTACAAGTTGTGCCAGATTGACCCCATCCCCAAAGTCCAACAAGATCTCCAATCCCTACTAAAATCCTATGGCCCCTCCCAGAAACTCTCCCCTGAATCCATCTCCCTCCTCACCCCAGCAGCACCCCGCACACCCACCTTTTACATGCTCCCCAAAATCCACAAAC
>CM048747.1:238611770-238834270 GCA_026315105.1 Locusta migratoria
ATCATAAGGGCTTATGACATTGCCACCAAGAGGCACTGCTTATGATTGCTCCCATCAGCCACCATGATGAGTATTAGTTTGTGTGATGAGTAGGGGGTTTTCATGTTTAAAATGACACATTTTGAGAATTTATTGTGAAGTGCAAATATTTATGTAAGTATTTTTGGATGTTCCATAAACTGTGAGAATGATGGATGCTTTGCAGCTGTGTATGTATTGTTCGGCGCACTGTATGGGGCACAGCATGTTATACACTCAAAAACATGACAAGTGTGAGGCACAGATGCTGTGCAAATGTCACAAAAAATACTTATGTACATATTTGCACTTGGGAATGTGAATAAATTCTCTAATATTGCCAGGTGAGACATGAACAAATATGTGAGCAGTGTTTCATTATTCAAATAATGAATGACACCATTCCAGATTTTCTGAAAACATCGATTATGATGAATGAAATTACTCAAAAGTTTGTATTTCCTATGACGTTACCAGTTTCAGTTACACTTGGCACTAAAAATAGTACAAATTCAGATAACCTTTACTACATAATAAAGCTCCTGGTGGGTTTTTGTGCGCATATTATGTATATATATATCAAATATAAACTACAAAAATGTAAGAGAGAACCTTAAAGCAAATTTTCCCACTTAAAACAATATTTCCTGCATATTACACAATTTTTTTGAAATCCCTTGAAAAGAAATGGAACTTGTAGGTAATTGGCAAGCGGCATCCAGTTTTTTGAGCAATTTTTGTAGGAAAAAAGTGTCTCTTTTGCTGGCAAATATGGTATGTCAATTTTGGGATATTTGCTAACATTTCTGCATCAGAAAATTTATATAAATTCATGTATGACGTACATTAAAGTGGGGCAGCCGGACCTGACAGTTGTGTGAGTGTGTTGTGTGCCTGAATGATTGTGTGAATGTTCCTACTTCTGAAGAAGGCCACGGCCAACAGCTGAAAGTGTTGTATGTGTGTGTCTTTTTTGTGTGCTTGCCACAACTCGTCGACACATCTTTGCGACGAGTTTTAAACTGTTCTATCACTATATTGTTAATTTCAACCTGGGCTTTCCATTATTAGTTATATTAAAAACACATACAAATGAAAACATGCATGTATTCCACTAGGACAATGTGACAAAATTTCATACCATTCGGTCAAGAACTTACAGACATTTGTGGTTAGGAACATCTACATTGACAAATGTAAATGATCAGTCATTCAAAATCTGGAATCTCTGAAAATTCTTCACAGATTGCATTGAAATTTTGACACTATTGCCATTGTTTAAGTATTCATTGAATTGAATAGTATTTTGTAGAACATTGCAACCAATAAAACTATTTTCAGATATATGGTAAATTTGAAAATTCAAAGAGTAAATTAGTACTTTCAAAGAGTAATAATTTACTGTTCTGTACATCACATTATATGAGGTCAAAATTTAACGTAATATGCCAATATTGGAGGATAGATAACAACCACTACCGTCTCTACCATAGGGGCACAGGCCCAGGGACCCCAGCCTGATGGGGGCCCCCCCAGAAACTCGTTCCTTTCTCCTAAGCAATGGCTTTTTTTTAAGCGAATTTTTGACATACTTATTATAAAGACCCAGTAATGGTCATAAAATGTGTTATAAGGTGTGGCAAGTGACTTGGTTTTCACAAGCACAGTACTGTTTCACCCCCCCCCCCCCCCTCTTTGAACACATCTGGTAAATAACTGAATTATTACTTATACTAAGATTTCAATGTGTGTAGATGGGCATTAGAAAATTGATCTGACATACCTGAAATCTAACTATTGGAAGAGGAACTTCACTTAAAAGGCCTATTTTCTCTTATTCCGAGAGAAGTTACTTGATTGTCATGTGGAAGTTGTGTGTCATTATCTCCACAAACGTAAGAACTCTTCTTTTTATTCCTACTTTTTCTCCCACTTTCTTTACTCTTCTTATAGTCCCAAGTGAAACGCCAGTAGCGGCTTGAACATTATCAAGGGAACTGTTTTGCGCGATTTTATCCTCTCTTTTAAGTCGTCTAACATCAACTTAAATATGTTATACACAATATCTCGTCTCTGGTTATGCAGAACCCTTCCTGCTTCAACTGGTGGAGACAGCAATGACGCGCTATTGTATGAGTGTTTCTTTTTATTTGGATTCAGCCAGAGTCCATTTAATCAGATCCAATCTTTAATAAAAGGAAGTAGAAATACATGAACTTCAAGAACTAGACGGGTCTAGAGCAGACTGATGCGACCTCCCCTTAGAACAAAATAGTGGACTAGCCCGGCGCATAGGACGACAATGCGCAACGGCCTTCCCTATGAAGAAACCAATGGACTCGCCTGGTGCTTAGGACTGCACTGCGCATTGGCCAATGTATCCAGTCCCGGTGAATTCGTCATTGTTGGAGTTTCTACCTTACGAAGTGATAGTTCGTTATCGGGATGCTTCGAAGCGCCATTTGTTTTTAAGTGATTTACGTGATTCACTCTGTTTACTTAGCAATAACTACTTGATATTTTTGTAGTGTCTGTCAACAATTTCAAAAAGAATATACTTAAGTGGTTCAGAAAAAAGAAAAAGAAAACTTGCACTTCAAAAAGTAACCATCAGCAGACTACCTAAACTATCTTCATTTTTCACTTTGGAAGAAACTAATCAGCAGAGTGATTCATGTACCTCATCATCTCAAGATATCTCTTGAGAAATATGAACATAACTTATTGGTTATGAATTGCAGATTAAAACTTAAGAGAGTGCAGAAAGATAGAAAAGTTAGGAGATGGAACCTGGACAAATTGAAGGAACCAGAAGTGGCTGAGAGTTTCAGAGGGAGCATTAGGCAAGGATTGGCTGAAACGGGGGAAAGTAATACAGTAGAAGAAGACTGGGTAGCTCTGAGAGATATGGTAGTGAAGGCAGCAGAGGACCATATAGGCAGAAGGACAAGGCCTAATTGAAATCCCTGGATAACACAGGATATACTGAACTTAATTGATGAGAGGAGAAAATATAAAAATTCAGCAAGTGAAACAGGAAAAAGGGAGTACAAACGTCTGAAAAATGAGTTTGACAGGAAGTGTAGACTGACTAAGCAGGAGTGGCTAGAGGACAAATGCAGAACCATAGAAGAATGCATAACTAGGGGAAAGATAGATATCACCTACAGGAAAATAAAAAGAGATATTTGGAGAAAAGAAAAGCAGTTGTATGAATATCAAGAACTCAGACGGAAAACCAGTACTAAGCAAAGAGGGGTAACCTGAACTGTGGAAAGAATATATAGAGGGCCTATACAAAGGAAATAAACTTGAAGGCAGTATTCTAGAAATGGAAGACGAAATGGAGGAAGATGAGATAGGAGATATGATACTGCGAGAAGAATTTGACAGAGCGCTGAAGGACTTGAGTCGAAACAAGGCCCCTGGAGTAGATTATATTCCGTCTGAACTGCTGATGTCGTTAGGGAGCAAGTCGTGATAAAATTGTACCACTTGGTATGCAAGACGTATGAGACAGGGGAAATACCCTCTGACTTCAAGAAGAATATCGTAATTCCAATTCCAAAGAAAGCAAGTGCAGACAAGTGTGAAAATTACAGAACTATCAGTTTAATAAGTCATGGTTGCAAAATACCAACACGAATTATTTACAGACGAATGGAAAAAACTTGTGGAATCCTATCTCGGGGAAGATCAGTTTGGATTTAGGAGAAACATGGGAACATGGGAGGCAATACTCACATTATGACTTATCTTAGAAGATAGGCTAAGGAAAGGGAAACCTACGTTTTTAGCATTTGTCGATTTGGAGAAAGCTTTTGACAATGTCGACTGGAATACACACTTCCAAATTCTGAAAGTAGCAGGGGTAAAATATAGGGAGCAAAGAGTTATATTCAACCTATACTAAAAACCAGACAACAGTTATTACAGTTGAAGGGTAAGAAAGGGATGCAGAAGTTGGGAAGCGAGTAAGACACGGTTGTAGCCTTTCCCCAATGTTGTTCAATCTGTACATTGAACAGGCAGTAAAGGAATGGAAGGAGAAATTTAGAGAGGGTATTAAAGTGCAGGGAGAAGAAATAAAAACATCATGGTTTGCAGATGACATAGTAATTCTGTCAGAGACTGCAAAGAATCTGGAAGAGCAATTGAATGGAATGGACAGTGTCTTGAAAGGAAGATATAAGATGAACATTAACAAGAGTAAAATGAAGGTAATGGAATGCAATTTCAGAAAATCAGGTGATGCTGAAGGAATTAGATTAGTTAATGAAACAATAAACTTAGTAGATGAATTTTGTTATTTGGGTAGCAAGATAACTTCTGATGGCCGAAGTAAAGAAGATATAAAATGCTGAATGACCATGGGAAGAAAAGTGCTTCTGAAGAAGCAAAATTTGCTGACATCCAATATTAATTTGAATGTTAAGAAGTCCTTTCTGAAAGCATTTGTCTGGAGTGTAGCATTATATGGGAGTGAAACGTGGATGATAAGGAGTTATGATAAAAATATGATAGAGGCTTTTGAAATATGGTGCTACAGACGAATGATGAAAATTAGATGGGCAGATCACGTAACTAATGAGGAGGTGCTTAACCGAATCGGGGAGAAAAGGAGTTTCTGGTATATCCTGACCAAGAGAAGGGATAGATTGGACACATTCTGAGACATCAAGGAATTGTCAACTTAGCATTAGAAGGAAGCGTGTGGGGTAAAAATCGTAGATGGAGACCGAGGGACGAATATAGTAAGCAGATTCAGAAGGATGTAGGTTGCCTAGCGTATTCTCAGATGAAGAGACTTGCACAGGACAGGGTAGCATGGAGAGCTGCATCAAACCAGTCTGCGGACTGAAGACTGCAACAAAAACAACAAAAGTGGTAAAACAAAAACCAGAAAATTAACTAGGACTGTTTTCACTTGGAAACTAACGAATGGTGAGTGTGTAGAAAGAAAGTGGCTTCTGTATTCCCATCCATGAAATCTGTGTACTGCTTTTGTTGCCATCTATTCAATAACACTGTCGGCAATAATTTGAGTTCTTCCAGGGGATTCAAAGATTGGAAGCATATAAACAACTTATTAAAGGAGCATGAGAACAGTTTACGCCACAGAGAATCAATGATAAATGATGCTGCACGAAGCAAAATTGTTGGTCGAGTTGATACTCGATTGCGTTCACAGTTTAATGTTGAGGTCAACTATAGGAGGAGCATATTGAAAAGCATTCTTGCAGTTGTTTTTGGGCATCAAGGGGACTAGGGTTTCAAGGAGAAAATGACATTTTGGGGTCTGAAAACAATGAGAATTATTTGGGATGCTTAGAATTTCCTTCTTTTGCTGATCATAAACGAAAGTATGCCAATCATGGCAAAGGAAACACATCATATTTGTCTGCAAATATTTGCAGTGAATTTATTAATGTAATGGGACAGAATGTGTTAACGACGATTGTCAACAAATTAAAAGCAGTCAGATACTATTCAATAAGCGTGGATTCCTCGCCAGGTCTCTCCTATGTTGACCAGATAACTTTCATCGTTCGGTACATAGATGGCCAGACTGTTGAGAGATTTTTTTCAATGTTTGCCTATGGAGGAGCATAGGGCTCAAAGTATAGAAGATACTGTTAGGAAGTTTTAGGATAGCTTTGACATTTCAATAAAAGATTGCCACAGACAGAGTTATTATAATGCAGCAAATATGACTGGAAAGTATTCAGGTCTTTAGGCAAGACTAAAAGAAAAATGTGGATTTGCTATATTTGTATCATTTGCCACACATTCACTAAAATTAGGTGTTCAGGTGGCTGCATGTGTTTCTGAAGCAGTAGCATACTTCCAGTTTGTCCAAAATTTGTTCACCTCCTTTTCTACTTTGAACAATTGATTTGAAAGAATGTTTAGGTGCAAATAAAGTTCTGAAGTCCTCTCTGAAAACAGATGGTCTGCTCGTGCCGATGCTTTAATGTTTTGAATAATGTGTACAATGACATTTTTGAAGCTTTAAAAGCAGATAGTAGCAGCACTGATCAGCCAGTGGAAACAAGAAATAAAGCTCAAGGCCTTTGCAAGAAAATGAAAAAAACTCGAGACCATTCTCCTAACGGAGATATGGGATGACCTTTCAAGAACTATCAACAACACAAATGTAACTTTATAAAGTAGTAGGCTTGTCAGTTGGTAAATCAAGTGGGTGCTATTGCAAGTGGCTCTGCCCTTGATCGTGTAAACCTTCCGGTATCCTTGCTGGAGAGCTACATTCAGAGTCCGCTACAGTCCCAGAAAGTATTCGGTGACAAAAGGGACACTTCTGGGGCTGTTCGGTGGAAGGTTCTGGATTTGGGGGGATGAGGAGGTGGCTCTGGTAATTTGCTTCTGGACCAAATCAGGAGGATAACTGTGGGATGTGAAAGCTGTTATTAGGTTATTGGTGTACTGGTTCAGGGATTCGGGACTGGAGCAGACTCTTTTGCCATGAAGACCTAAGCTGTAGGGAAGGGAACGTTTGATGTGGAATGGATGGCAGCTGTCATAATGCAGGTACTGTTGTTTGTTGGTTGGTTTGATGTGGACGGATGTGTGAAGTTGGCCATTGGACAGATGGAGGTCGACATCGAGGAAAGTGGCATGGGATTTGGAACAGGACCAGGTGAATTTGATGGGACCAAAGGAGTTGAGGTTGGAGAGGAAATTCTGGAGTCCTTCTTCACTGTTAGCCCAGATCATGAAGATGTCATCAATGAATCTGTACCAAACTTTAGGTTGACAGGCTTGAGTATCCAGGAAGGCTTCCTCTAAGTGTCCCATAAATAAGTTTGTGTACGAGGGGGCCATCCTGGTTCCCATGGCTGTTCCCTTTAGTTGTTAACCATTATTCTAATTTCTGGTATATTCTGCATGTGTGTAAATAGCAGAGCTCTCTGCCCGAGAGGCAGTCAGTGCTGCGTGTACTTTTCAGTTTGCAATGAACCTACTTTCAGTAAAAGTGCTGTGTTCAGTTGACAACTCTGACTTTGAAGTCAAGCCTGCTTCCATTTCAACACGACATTGTTTGGTGGAGGTGCCAGGTATCCTGTGCAACAGCTGCATCACCATGGCTTTGATTAGGCAATGTAAAAGCCAACACTTACACGGACTAGAACTGAAATACAAGGGATATACCGAGTACTTCCTTCTGAAAGTCCATATCATCAGAAGAACCTTGGACATGAAACCAGCAGTAATCCAGATGCACAACAGACCCCTGTAGGTGTTCTCTGGAGACACTGGACAGAATCCCAACAAATGGCTAAAAGGTATCAACCGAGTCACCAAGTATAACAGGTGGGATCATGTAATGTGTTTGGCCAACGTTTATTTCTACCTGGATGGAACAGCCCAGTAATGGTTTGAAAGCAACGAAGAGAAGATGAATGACTGGGGAAAGTTCCAGATGGAACTTAAGAAGACGTTTGGAGACCACCAGTGACAAATCTGCTAGGCGGAAGAACAGCTGAAGAACCGGGCCCAACAACATGGTGAGCTGACACAGTCATACATACAGAATGTTTTGGCCCTGAGTAACATAATAAATCCAAATATGACTGAGGCTGACAAAATCACCTGATGAAGGGTATTGCAGAAGACATGTACCAAGCTCTTCTGATAAAAGATGGCGCTACAACGGAAGAGTACATCAAGTAGTACCAGCGGATTGAAGAGATGCAACAAAGGAGGGTTGGACGAAAGAAGTATGACAGACTCCCCAATATAGTCCCTATGGCCGTTGTGGAAGATCATCATGACATCATGACTTTGCTTCTCTCATACAACAAATTGTGAGAGAATAATTACAACAATTTATTGCGGCCGGGACTACTAGACTGAGCGAGCATCAGATTATGACCATGGATGTAAGCCCTGTAAGTCACGAGGGAGCCGCCGCCACTGAGGAGTAGGTATTTCAGATATTAGCTCCTGTCTGCCCCGCTAGTCGTACCCGACGTGAAGAATGGTGTTGCTCTGCTACGACTTACGCTGCAGCTGCCAAATGACAGCCTATGAACTGACCGACGTGGCCACAACCAATTCCCCAGCATCTATGATGCCCCACAGAAGCACTGACATCTGGAGGACAGAAGACAACACACCACTGTGTTTCCACTGTGGGCACCCTGGACGTTTTGTACGCTACAGAGAGAGAAGACGAGTATTCGACAATTATTTTGCCTCACGTAGTCAGCCATCACAGCAGTTCTATCCCAGGCAGTCACCTGCTGATGAGTTCAGTCGACCTATGGGAAGAAGCGCATCACCATACCCTGGACGAGGTCACTCCCCGACATGCCGCTGCCTTTCACAGTCGCTGTACAGAGGTACCAGCTGCTTCCCTAGCCACCACACCCAGGAAAACTAAGTGAGGTGACCATCTATGGGGGTGAGGCTGCTGCAGATGAAAATCCTCCATGGACGACAGTCGCTAAGATGTCAGGAAATCTCATCGACATTATAATTGATGGCCAACCTGTCTGGGCACTGGTCGAATCAGGAGTTTCTTTCTCTGTATTGTCGGATCATTACCGCAGCACACTAAAGAAGACAATGTTCTGTGATATGGGAGCATCTGTGCTGAAGGTTGAAAATGGAAAGTACATCCAGCCAGCAGGAACTTGTGTCGCAAGAATAACCATCAACAAGAGGACCCAGCTGTTTGAATTTGTCATTTTAACAGAATGTAGTCATAATGTCATTCTCGGATGGGACTTTCTTCAGGAATCCCAAGCTATTATTGTCTGTGAAAGATCTGAGCTGTAAATTGAGGAAGTTGTTCCAACAGGTACATCTAATACAGAATTTTCTGGAAAGTTATTTGCCATTGACAAAGTATTCCAGTCAAAACTAGTATCAGAGGTAATGTCACATTGTGACATTGTCCACAGAATGACAACTGCATACCATCCTCAGACAAATGGTCTTACAGAACATTTTAACAAGACATTAGCAGATATGCTATCGATGTACATCGATGTTGAGCAGAAGGATTGGGATACAATACTGCCAGTCGTGACATTTGCTTGTAATACTGCAAGACAAGACACCACAGGCTTCTCGCCGTTTTTCCTGCTCCATGGCTATGAAGCTGAGACGACAATGGATACACTGTTCCTGTTCCAGCCGGATGACAGTCAGGATGACTGTG
Organism: Locusta migratoria; assembly: GCA_026315105.1. Lineage (NCBI taxonomy): Eukaryota > Metazoa > Arthropoda > Insecta > Orthoptera > Acrididae > Locusta > Locusta migratoria. The sequence continues at coordinate 238,620,976 of CM048747.1, forward strand.
TGAAACGGCTCATCACTAGGGTCAAAGAAGCAAGACAGCTGGCTCGCGTACAAACACTGGATGCCCAGGAGAAAGACCGTCAGCAGTGCAACGACAAGCACTGACCTGTTGTGTACAGCCCAGGAGATCTGGTATAGATGTTTACCCTGAACAAAAAGTTGGACTATCAGAAAAGTTATACTTTGGTCCGTATCATGTCATACATTGCCTGTCAGATGTCACATACGAAGTAGAGGACTATGAGCCGTCATCGAAACAACAAAAACGAAGAGACATTGTTCACGTCCTCCGCATGAAGCCTTACTACAATCCTGAAGAGCAGATAGGCAAAAATGGGTTATTGTCCAAGTACTCTAAGGACGGTAATGATACTGATGAAGCCACGACAGGAATGTCTGTCGTTGATAATCGTGCAGACGAGAAGGATTCTCCAAAACTGCCAGACAGAGGATCTATGACACAATCAAGATCCAGGACATTGCAGCTGGCTCCAAAGGGGACCTAACAGTGGGTCCCTGTTTTTTCAGGATAGGGAACAATGCTGCAAGAACCCAAATCTACCGACTGCTGGCATGGCACAGGGGATAGCGTCACCGATTGTGGTGCTGAAGGTTGCCGGTTCAATCCCATCTACCGGAAAAAATTATTTCTTTGTAATTAACATTTCCAGAATGTTCTACATGCTTCTTATGTTCACTTGTAATTTCTACTTGTTTCTTATGTTAACTATTATTCTAATTTCTGGTACATTCTGCCTGTGTATAAATAGCAGAGGACTCTGCCCGAGAGGCAGTCAGTGCTGCATGTACATTTCAGTTTGCAATATACCTGCTTTCAGTATAGTGCTGTGTTCAGTCAACAACCCTGCCTTGGACCTCAAGCCTGCTTCCATTTCAACACGACAATATTGGCAATTGCCAACATAGCCTGGTTAGCTAGTAGTTTTATACATATGGATGTCACCACTGCAGCCATTTGAAAGTGTACAAACCCATCATCTGCCTCCTCATCGCTGGCTTGAGAATCCTGTGCGCTGTTCCCATCACTGTGGCCATCTGTTCCGGGCTCTTCCTTGATCGTCATTGAACCCTGTGGATCATCTTCAGTGGAAGCACCTGCAGCAACACCTTGCTCTGCTTTCAGTACTTCGAGTTTGCGTCGCAGATTCTCCTGATGTCTGTCACGTAATCTTGCTCTTGCCATATGTGCTGAAATTCAAGCATATTTTAGTAGTATGAGCACAAACCAATGAATTTCAAATTTTATTTCAACTTCTTTCAATAGCAAAATTTTGTGTTTTAAAATATGAAGTATAAATGCAATAATAAAATATCAGGTTTTTTTCCATAATGTTTAAAGTAGGCTGTGCTTTTGTGAATGAATATGATAAGAAGCCAAAATCAAATATATTTCTGGGTGTGATTTAATTTGAAGTCCATGACTGTGTACTTTAGAACGACAACCCTTTTGAGAAACACTCTCAAGGAATACTTGTGTGGATAACTCCTCTCAGGACTTTATTTGGGAAAGAAGAAACAAATCCTTCTGAACAGATTTTTACAACAAGCTAATGACAGTACACAACCATTTTTTTGCTTAACTTTTATTGTTATTACTTGATCCTGCTTCACTATATTTGTTTAATAAAGTGGTGCCGTCTTCTTCCTGAATGTTTCTTTTAAATGTAGACCATCAATGTTTTATATGTGATTGTATGTGAAAATCTATTGAGGAGTTTGTCACTTCAGAGAATTTTCTTAACATAACCATGTTTCAATTCAGATTTTGGTCACCCCTTTAGCATAACTGATTTAACAAACAAGAAGATGAAGAAGAGATTAAAAAAAAAGGAATCTTGACTCATTAGATAGGTTTCTTCTTCAATGCGAGTACCTGCAGAAATTCATTAAGTACGGTAAAAAAAAACCTAAAACTCCAATTTCTGTAAAATTGCTTTGGCAAGAAAAATCTGAATGGTATGTCAATAATAGAGAATAGATGACAACACACCAAAAAGATGTTCGCTGAGCTGCTGACAGGCACATTCACACAACATAAATTTTCAGCCATTGCCTTTATCAGAAAAAGAAACAACTACATTAACACAATCACTTAGAGATAACTATGCACAGACAACCACCATCCGGCTACTCCAGTGCAACAAGCATCTTGACAGTGAGTAAGGTGGGGAGTGGAGGGATAAAGGATGCTGGTCCTTGTTATCTATCCTCCGTTATTGATATTTAGGTGGCTACAATTTTAAATGCAGAAGTGATTGTGGGGAGGGAAGGATGGGAGATTTAAACGATAAAAACAATAAATAAAAAAAAGAGAGAAAATAATAGTGATTACTTAAGGGGATATTGTAAGGGGTGACACACAGTTGGAAGTAGATAAAATTGCAGGAAAAGAAGCTAATGAGTGAGGAATGGAGAGGGGGGCAGGGGGGGGGGGGGAGAGAATGTTAGGTATAAGGTGTAAAAATGACAAGTTATCTTAGGGTGAGGCCAGGGTGGTTGCAGGACCACAGAATGTGTTGAAGGGACAACTCTCATCTGTGCAGTTCAAAAGAACTGGTGGTGGAAGGGAGTATTCAGATGGTTCGGGTAGTAAAGCAGCCATTGAAATCTAGAGTGTTGTTAAGCCACATGCTGTTCCACAGGGTGGTGCATCTTCCTATTTGCCAAAGTGGGTGGCCATTCATCCTGATGGACAGCTGGTTTGTAGTTACACCAATGCAAAACACTGAGCTGACTGCAGCAGATTTGGTAAATCACATGGCTGCTTTCACAGGTGGCCCAGCATCTGGTGGGGTGGCATAAGACTGTGACAGGACTGGAATAAGAAGTACTGAGTGGGTGGATTGGGCAGGTTTGACATTGGTGTCTTCAACAGGGATATAATTCCTGTGGTAAGGGGTTGGGATGGTGAGTGGCATAGAGATGGAGTAGGATGTTATGGAGGTTGTTGTGGGTTTTGGAACACCACTTTAGGAGGGGTCATAAGGATTTTGGTTAGGATGTCTCTCATTTCAGTGCTTGACAACAGATAAGATGCAATTTACCTTGTTGTTTACAAGTTTTGAGAGTGACCAGATTTCAAAAATAAAAATACAGAGCACATGTGGATAACGATGCATGTGACACATATTGCATTTACCTGTAGTATTAAACATACATAAACACACAAATTGATGCACACACAGTATAGTGAACAAAGCTAGCAGTAGTATTCCCCCCGACCCCACTCAGCAAGCTGACATGTCGTATTCGGTGGTTCTCATATTTACTTTTCCCAAAATCACTTATTTTAGAAAACTATTACCACAACAGGAATAGTATTTAATTTCTTAAAAGCAATGGGACAATCATCAAAACTACAGGTTTTTGGGACAGGACAAGACACATTTAAGTCAATCTCAATAACTAAGATATACCAAGTCAGATGCTAATACAAAAATTAACCAAATGAAGCTACTCGCAGCAGTGAAGTGATCGAGCATTCTAAGGCATCTTGCTGCAGAGAGCATGGTTTCTCGCCTTTGGAGGTTCGAGTCCTCCATGTGTGTGTGTGTGTGTGTGTGTGTGTGTGTGTGTGTGTGTGTGTTTTGTACTTAGGTTAGTTTAAGCTAATGTAGATTATAAGTCTAGGGACTGATGACCATAGCAGTTTGGTCCAATAGGTTTACAAACATTTGAACATAACTACTCGTACAACTAAAAGCCAAATAAATTGCAATACTAATTAAAGAAACACTTATTCTTTTATAGTTCTCACAAGTAAACCATCAATAAAGACAGTCATGATTACTTACGCACTTTACGTATTTCTCTGTGAATTTGGAAAGCATAGGCTGCTAATCACCACAGATATGCCTGATGAGTTGCAGAAAGACACAATTATAGCTTTTGGCTGTTAAGCCTTCGTCTGCCAGAGAACACGCCTTATCAGCAGGAAGGATCATAAGGTCGGGATTGATTTTTAGGTGGTGGATTGCACCACCACCTAAAAATCAATCCCGACATTATGAACCTTCCTGCTGACAAAGGGTCCACTATTGTAATTTTAGACCGTGGCAGAGGGTCTCTACATCTACATGGGATACTCTGCAAATCACATTTAAGTGCCTGGCAGATGGTTCATCGAACCACCTTTATACTATTTATCTTCCATTCCATTCTCGAATAGTGAGCAGGAAGCTCTGATTTTTTGTATTTTATTCTGATGATCATTTCTACCTAAGTGGGAATCAACAATATATTTTCACATTCAGAAGAAAATGTTGGCGATTGGAGTTTCATGAGTAGCACACGCTGCAGCCATAAGTGCCGTTGTTGAATTGATTCCCATCCCAGATCCTGTATCATTTCTGTAATGTTGTCTCCCCTGTATCATGACAATACAAAATGAGCTGCCCTTCTTTGGACTGTTACTATGTCCTCCGTCAAACCCACCTGATAAGGATCCCACACTGGGCAGCAATACTCCAAAAAACCGACACACAACTGTCAGATTCATCCGCATACACACCCTGCCACAATGATCCGATCCCAAAAATCCATCAGGATATCCAGTCTCCCCTCAAATCCTTAGGCCCACCCCAGGACCTCTCCCCACAGTCTATCTCTCTCCTCGCCCATCCTACACCCCCTTCTCCCACCTTCTACATGCTCCCTAAAGTCCACAAACCCAACCACCTTGGACGTCTCATTGTGGCCAGTTATGGTGTCCTCACAGAGAGAATCTAGTACACCAACACCTTCAATCTATTACCCATAAACTACCTTCCTATTTCCTCCACCGACTCTCCACAGTTCCTGTTCCTTTACCACCTGGAACCATGCTTGTCACTGTTGATGCCACCTCCCTCTACATCATCATTCCCTTTGTTCATGGCCTTGCTGCTCTTGAACACTACCTTCCTCAATGTCCTACTGACTCCAAACCTGCAACCTCCTCCCTCATAATCTTGACCAACTACATCCTCACCCACAGTTACTTCTCCTTTGAAGGCATCACCTACAAACAAATTCGTGGCACAGCTATGGGCACCCGTATGGCACCTTCCTATGCCAACCTGTTCATGGGCCATCTACAGGAATCCTTCCTAACTACCCAGAATCCCAAAACCCTCATCTGGTTTAGATTTATTGGTGATATCTTCATAATCTGGACTGACACTAATCACATTCCTTCAAAACCTCAACACCTACTCATCCATTCACTTCACATGGTCCTACTCAACACAGCAAGCCAGCTTCCTCAACGTTGACCTATACCTTATCAGTACCGCCATCCACATCAAACCTACCAGCCATCAGCAATACCTCCATTTTGACAGCTGCCATGCACTCCACACCAGGAAGTACCTTCCATACTGCCTAGCCACATGTGGTCATCACATCTGCAGTGACAAGCAATCCCTCTCCAAATATGCCAGACGCCACACTGAGGCCTTCACTGACCGCAATTACCCACCAAACCTTGTCCAGAAACAGATATCATGGGCCCTGTCTGTCCAGTCACCCGTCACCTCTCCCACACCCACTGTCCGGCCACAACAGAGCACCCCTCTTGTCTCCCAATACCATCCAGGACTGGAACAGTTAAACCACACTCTCTGCCAGCGTTTCGATTACCTTTCATCCTTCTCTGAAATAAGAAATACCCTACCCAAAATCCTCCCCAACCCCCCAACAGTGATATTCCGCCGTCCACAAAACCTACGTAATATTCTTGTCCATCCCTACTCCATCCCTGCTCCCAACCCATTACCCCATGGCTCATATCCCTTCAATAGACCTAGGTGCAAAACCTGTCCTATCCACCATCCCACCACCATCTACTCCAGTCCTGTCACAGGCATTTCTTATCCTATAAAAGGCAGGGCAACCTGTGATATGTTGTATACAAACTGAGCTGCAAATACTGTGCAGTTTTCTATGTGGGCATGACCAGTAACAAGCTGTCTGTCTAGATGAATGGCCACTGTCATACTGTGGAAAGGAGACAGCTCGATCATCCTGTTGCAGAGCATGCAGTACCACATGATGAGGCACTTTTCAATGACTGCTACACAGCCTGTGCCATATGGATCCTCCCCACAAATACCAACTTGTTTGAATTGCGTAGATGGAACTCTCCCCACAATATATCCTATGCTCCCTCATCCCTCAGGCCTAAACCTTCGCTAGTTTCTGCCCACGCCACTCTTCTCTCCCCTTCTTATCCCTGCACACACTCCAGCTTACGTATGTCTCCCTTTCCACCACAAACTCCAGTCCCTTCCTATCTGTCAGACAGCACTGACATATTGCTCCATTCCCACCGGCACCCCCTTCCCTCCCTTCCTGCTTCCCTCTCAATGCCGCTTCATCACCCTCACCACTTGTTGCTCACGCCTCAGCCATGCTATGTGTTGCAGTCTGGCCACAACCGCCGGAGACGGTGGTTGGGTTTGTTTGTGTATTTATGTATGTATGTGTGTGTGTGTGTGTGTGTGTGTGTGTGTGTTCTCTGGCAGACGAATGCTTAACAGCCGAAAGCTATAATTGTGTCTTTCTGTTATGTGTGCCTTTCCGCGACTCATCAGGCATCTCTGTGGTGACTAGCAGCCAATTATTTTCAAAATATTGTTGAATCCTTCAAGGTATTTCATTGTTTGATTTTCTCTGTGAATTATAATTTGCAGAACAATGTGTGTCATCCCAGAGGTTTATATTTTCGCATAATGATCATCATATGAAGTATTGTGAAAATGAGTTGTTATAATTACTTCCTTCATACTTTGCACACTAAATATGTTGTTTTCACAGTCCATAAAATATTTGTGATGCTGAACACTTTTTCCACACCATCATTTGCTGCACATATCTTCAGATGCAAATAAGTTGAAAATGAGAAACCAGATTTTACCAATTCGCTACACAATAGGGTATTTTCCTGTGTTAAAAATATGGTTCGAATTGTTGTTATTCTGAATGATTATAATATTCAGACAGCATTTTCGCTCATAATTCTTACAAAACATCTGTTATTTTTACGTAATTAAAGCTTAAAAATCATCAAAGTTCACGATTAGATCACGTGATCGAAAAAGCTCTGTTATTGGCTGAAGTACTGGTGACGTCATAGAACACCTACAGCGCGGCAACTAGAAGTCGGAGCTGTATTATTGTGCGCGTTTCCTCCATTTTGCAGCTTTAAGTTCAGTTTTTTCGTGATCTAAACGCGTTTACAGTTTTTATGCCACAATGGAAGATGGTTATGTGAAGGCCGACAGCGGAAACCTCCCTAAAGTTGATGCTGTTATGGTGTATTCATTCTTTAAAAATAATCCAAATTTTTACGTGCCAGAAATAAGAAACGTGAAAACTGCATTGTAAGTAACGCATACCTACATTTTAAAGCTAATTATATCGAGAGATATTTTATGCCACCCTATTTGATGATGTCAGCAGACTTAATCTGAAGTCACCATATTATGCAATAAAGGGTGAAATTTTATCTTCTATCCAAGCGGCCTTGAGTGATTATGTTGGCAACATCAACAACAACATAGAAAATCTTTGTCCAGATGTTCAGACGACATAGAATGACTAGATTAGTGAATCGTACAGACCATGAAGTAAATAAATAATGCTGTTGCTGCTCTATGATTCTTGTATGCACCCTTGTCCGGTCAGTACAAGTAACTGCCCTCGTAAATCAAAAATTTCACGACAAAATATTTGTGCTGTCACGTGATTGGCTAATGGTGACGTCTCATGATTCTCGCTATTCAGCATCTGTTGCCAACATAGTCACAGGAAGCCGCCGGGATAGTTAGTAAAATTTAACCCAGTAAAGCACGTAGTTAAGGGAGTAATTTTATTTAACTACTTCAATACTGGTGCAAAGTGAAACATCAAAACCTGTAAAATACAGCAAAAATGCCTTGTGTATAGTTATTATCTATATTCTAGAACAGGGACAGCGGGTTGCATCGGCGGTGTAGGTTGGCAACGCACATTTCGCGTAGCCAAAGGTATGTCACTTTCACAAAAAAAATTGCGAGCGAGACACAATGGAATAAATTTATAGCGCTGAAATTACAGCGCTTTTGTGGTTTGTTGTTTTTGTGAGTGAATGTTTGCGATTGTGTGTAAACTTTCTGCCTTGCAAATCAGTATTTTCCTTACATATTCAAGATTTGGTTTGATATGAATGTGTCACTACTTTTGACATTGCAAACTAACCCATTTACATTTACTCGTCCACATACGAAGCCCCATACTTTAATTAAAAAATAAAAAACTGCTAATGAGTTGAAACGTTATTTACTTGCAATGCAAATTGCTTGGGAGAGCCCTGTGCAGAAGAAAAGGCTTACGTTATTTTATCTAAGATCTATTGGTGATAAAATTGCAACTTACTGGAGATAAATAATCAGGGCTATACTTGTATAGTGGGCTGCAACAATATTCATGTTGTTCTTTCACCAAATATATTAGGAAACGGCTTTAATTACACATAAATCGTAGGCGTGTAACATTATGAAGTTTTACTTCGCAAATGTAAACATCAGGTCATTAACCTACACATAATACTACTTTACACCTCTGCAGTAGAAGAGAATGATATTAAACAGTTTAGTTTACCAATGGAATAATCTTGTTTAGTTAGATCAAAATGATCCTCACAGAAATACACACATGAAGTAGCTGCTTTTTCATTTGAATCTCTTCACGCCTGTGTCAACCACTTTTTGCTTGTCTTCTCATTTTTTGGTACTTGCAAGAACAATTTTTCTGGAGTCTTGACAGATGTATTGGTACAGTGCGGAACTAAGCATATGCAAACGTTAACGCCCAAACACGAGGCCTCGGCCCAAACAAATATACAGGTATTTGTTTATCTTACGAGAGCAGCCGTAGCAGCGTGTTGTATGACGTCACAGGCATCACTTGACTGAAATGTAGCGTTTTAGCGGGCTTTCAAATTATTTGAATTTCATTTCTTTTTTTAAAAACAAGTACTGAAATCCACGAGGTAAAAAAGCATGTTCGGACCGTAATATGACACAATTAACAATTTAAAACGATTTCCAGAAAACAGTCAAATACCCTATTCTTAATTAATAAGATTTCAAAGACATTAAAGATAAAGGTTAAGCGTTGAATTAAAATTTGTGATGCAACCAGGAATTGATCCCGGACCTTCATGCTTACTAGGCATACGTCCTTACCACTAGACCACCGCACCACTAGTGATTAAGGCACCTCGGAATAGTGGTGCGGCGGTCTGGTGGTAAGATGTCTGCATAGTAAGCATGGAGATCTTGGTTCGATTCCTGGCCACATCACAAATTTAATTCAATGCTTTGCCCTTATCTTTAATGTCTTTGACGTTTTCGAGACGAAAAACAGTCTCAGGGTTTATGAATTTCTATTTATAATAAATTTTCCTTTCAAGTATATTTTGAAGATGATTCACTTTCTCAATAAGCTGATCTAAGCTGATCTTCACATCTTTCTCGCAAAACTTAAGTAAATTTTTAATTCTTTACTGAACAGACTTCTATAGAAGAAAATATTTGAGCTGAGACTAGTTAAATACATTCAGCACATGAAATGGGTAAGCCCATTTTGCGATATAATCAGTTAACATCAAATGAAATGAACTTAAAATGTCAATTAAATCAGACTCTGTCAGCATGCTGTCGTCTTACAATGAACTTAATCGTTGAATTTGTATAGTTGGAAGACTTGCACATGTCATGTGAAAGCATTACTATTTTTTTTTTTTTTTTTTTAATGCAAAAAAATTGTAGTCAGTGATGAATACTTTAAAATGTATATAGCGATTTTGGGCAACCTATGCTTTTTTGCAATTAAAATAAAAAGAAGATTGTTCCCAAAGGTTGAAATATTACAAATATATGAAAAACTACGTCAAAAATCATGACTCATCCCTCAGAGTTAAAGCTTACTGATTATGACTACATTTGTTCTCCTTTGGTTATGCTAACAATATTTTAAATAAAACTTTAATTCAAATATTTGGAATGGTCAGTAAAATACTGGACATATTTACTTTGTCAGGACAATGGGACACTTGAGGCTAAGTATGGCACAATCCCGTAAAATACAGAACATCTAGTCACCCTACACTAAACTGCAGGACCATCATCCCTGTGATTTAACTGTTCCAGTCCAGGGTGGTATGACACTCAACTGTGACTGGTTATTGGAGGTGGAAGGAAGATTGGTGGTGTGGGGGATATGGCATGGGAAATCTATTAGTGGACTATGTCAGGAAGGTAATGTCTGTCTGTGAAGACCTTTGAGGCCTTTGTCATATTGGTAAGGGTTCTCTTATTACAGAAAATTTGCCATGCACGAGTGGCAGGGCCGTATGGGAGGGGTTTTTTTTTTTTTATGGATGGCAGCTGCCAAAAAGCAGGTACTGTTGGTAATTAGCATGTTTAATGTGGACGGAGGTGTGGATGGAGCTGTTAGTGAGGCAGACGTTAACATCCAGGAAGGTGGCATGCAGAGTTGAGAAGGCCAAGTGAAACTGATGGGAGAGAAGTAGTTGAAGATGTGAAGAAATGAGTATAGGGTGTCCTGGCTCTGAGTCCAAACATGAAAATATCCTCAATGATCCTAATCCAGACCAGGTTTTTGGGAGGCTAGGAAGGGTTCCTCTAGATGGCACATAAAAAGGTTGGCATAGGAGTGAGTCATAAGGACTGAGGTATTGGGCTAGGATTATGAAGAATGGAAAGACCCTTTGGTATGTGAGATGCTGGTGTGTAGGGAAGTGGCATCAACAGTTATAAGTAAGGATCCAGGAGGTAAAAGGGCGGGGACAGTGGAGAATCAGTGAAGGAAGTGGTTGGTATATTGGATGTGTGAGGCTAGTTTTCGAACAACTAGTTGGAGGTGCTATTCAAGAAGAGTTGAAATTCTTTCAGTGAAAGCACAGGGGAGGGGTGAGGATGGTTGTGTAGCTCGAAGCGCCTGATATGGGCCACTGCCAGTAGATGACACCTGCCATAGTGAGTGATGAGGTAGTCTCATGACCACCAATCTGCTGGAGGGCACCCCATACACGTCGCAGTACTGAAGGTGCTGGAGTGGGACCCCACCAAGAAAGCAGCTGGTTGAGGTGGCAAGACAGTGTTGCCTCAAATGCATTGTCGATGAACATCTACTGACAGTGCATTCGTACTGTAGACGGCACCCACCCTGGCCGGGACGGGGGAGGGGATGCGCTCATCCTGGTGCATATCACCAAGGAGGTGCTGACATCTTGTGGCACCGACTCTGAGCACAGAAGGTGTAAGTGTCCAGGGTGGTGGCTGTGGAGGACCTCTGCAGGGCCCCATCAATCACTGGTCTGGTTCAATACTTGTTGAGGCACAATGGGCAGCACAGTCTTTGCAGACGATGTCCACAAGCACTTACAAAGTTGCATTTGAAAATAACACACCATACACTCTGCCTCCTGGTTAGAATGCACTTGAAAGGAGGCAGAGGTTCGATTAGAAATAGAACTACTGGCACAGAAGTCCCCCTCCACCACCACCAATAAATAAATAAAAATTTTAAAAATGCCAACATGAACTGTGGGTCATTAGCATAGACAAGCATCTGGGAATGGTTTTCAATAGCAAAAATCTGAATAAAGAGCTCTCACCACACATTCCGCAGTAGCCGACTTCATGGGGACAACAGATCGATAATTGTTTTGCATATGATATGTTGTCCATACAAGTTTAACTACATATTGATAATTTCCACCCCTATGAATCACAGACATTGCCAACGTAGGGTGGCTGGCGTGCCTCAATGATACCGATAGCCGTACCATAGTTGCAACCACAGAGGAGAGGTATCTGTGAAGAAGCCAGACAAACATGTGGTTCCTGAAGAGGGGCAGCAGTCTTTTCAGTAGTTGTAGGGGCAACATCAGATAACGTGCTTTGCAACATCAAACAATGAAAATAACTTGAAGGATTCAACAACAAAAAATATAGGCTGCTACTCACTACAGATGGTTGATGAGCCGCAGAGAGGCACATAACAGAAAAACAAAAAATAAAGCTTTCGGCTGCTAAGTCTTCATCTGCCAGAGAACACACGCGCACACGCACACACAGAACCAGCCGCTGTGTCCAGCTGTTGCGGCCAGACTGCAACACATAGCACAACCGAGGCAATAGCAACCAGTGGTGGGGATGAGGAAGTGGCATGGTGAGAGAAGCAGGAAGGGAGGGGCAGTTGGTTTTATGTGTGTGTGTGTGTGTGTGTGTGTGTGTGTTGTGCATGTTCTCTGGCAGACAAAGGCTTAACAGCTGAAAGCTTTATTTTTTGTTTTTCCATTATTTGTGCCTATCAGTGGCTCATCAGATGTCTATAATGTGTTTTGCCTTACAGTTACTGCAAATGGCTGAAAGCAAGGGAAAACTACAGTCTTTACTTTTCCCGAATACTGTATGAATATATGATAATGGCATCCTCTCAGGTAAAATATTCCGGCTGGTAAAATAGTACCTCATTCAGATCTCTGGGTGGTGACTACTCAGGAGGATGTGGTCATCAGGAAAGACAACATTGGCATTCTAAGGATCGGAGTGTGGAATGTTAGAAGCCTTAATTGGGTAGGGAGGTTACAAAATTTAAAAAGGGAAATGGGTAGGTTGAAGTTATATAAGGGGGGATTAGTGAATTTCAGTGGAAAGAGGCACAGGTTTTCTGCTCAGGTGGGTACATAATTATAAATACAAAATCAGTTGGAGGTATTACAGTAGTAGGTCTCATATTGAATATGAAAATAGGAATGCAGGTAAACTACTATGAGCAGCGCAATGATCAAATTATCGTAGTCAAGATCGATATGAAACTAACACTGGCCACAGTAGTACAAGTTTATATGTCAAACAATGGAAATTCCAAGAAGAATTCAACAATATTTTTGAGACAGATAGGTTGCTTACTAACCACAGAGATGTCTGATGAGCTGCAGAAAGGCACAAGTAGTAGAATACAACTTAATAGACTTCAACCGTTATGGCCTGGCACAAACCCTTCTCTGCGAACTAGTTCTACCGTTGATGGTGAGATCGAAGAAATTTATGAGGACATAAAGGAAATTATTCAGACAGTTAAATGAGAAGAAAACTTAATTGTGATAGGGGACTGGAATTCAGTAGTAGGAAAAGCAAACGGAAGGAAAAATAGTAGGTGAATATGGAAACGAGAAAAGGAATGAAAGAGGAAGCCACCTGTTAGAATTGTGCAAGGAACATAATTTAATAATAACAAACACTTGCATTAAGAACCATGAAAGAAGGTTGTATACCTGGAAGAGACCAGGAGACACTGGAAAGTACCAGATAGATTTTAATGGTAAAACATAGATTTCAGAACCAAGTTTTAAATTGCAAGACATATCCAGGGGCAGATACAGACGCTGACCATATCATTACTGGTTTTGAACTGTAGACTGAAAAGTGAAGAAACTGCAGAAAGGTGGGAAAATAAGGCGATGGGATTTGATAAACTGAAGGAAAGGCAAACCTACATTTCTAGTTTTAGTAGATTTGGAGAAGGCTTTTGACAATGTTGATTGGAATACACCCTTTAAAATTCTGAAGTTATTTACAACTTGTACAGAAACCAAACAGCTGTTATAAGAGATGAAGGGCATGAAAGGAGCACAATGGTCAGGAAGGGAGTAAAACAGCGTTTTAGCCTTTTCCAATGTTATTCAATTTGTACATCAAGCATGCTGTCAAGGAAAGCAAAGGAAAATTCAGAGGAGGAATTAAAGTTCAGAGAGAAGAAATAAAAACATTCTGATGGAATTAGATTAGGTAACGAAACAATGAAGGTGACAGGTGAGGTTTATTATTCGGGCAGTAACATAAGATATGATCATCACAGTACAGAGGATATAAAATGTAGAATGGCAATGGGATGGAAAGCCTGTTTGAAAATGAGAAATTTGCTTACATCGAATATTAATATAAGAATAAGCAAATCTTTTCTGGAGGAATTTGCATAGAGTGTTGCCTTCTATGGGAGTGAAACTTGGATGATAAATAGTTCAGACAGGAGGAGGATAGACGCTTTTGAAATGTAGTGATACAGAAGAATGCAGAAGATTAGGTGGGTAGACCGCATAATTTGAGGAGGTGCTCAACAGAATTGGGAAGAAAAGGAATTATTGGCATTCCTTGATTAAAAGAAGGGATTGATTGGTAAGAGACATCAAAGGAATCATAAATTTAGCATTGGAGGGAAGTGTGTGGGGCAAAAATCACAGGAGGAGACCAAGAGACGAATACAGCAAGCAGATTCAAATGGATGTTGGTTGAGTTCTTACGAGGAGATGAAGAGTAGGGTGGAGAGTTGCATCAATTCAGTCTTCAGACTGAAGATAACAACACCAACAACACACCGATAATTTGACAATGAGCCTACCACCACTATACATATAAACTACCAAGAAGGGGGTGGCAAAGTCCACATGAATGCAGTCCCAGGGTTACCTTGGTGTAGCCCACAGGGCAAACATACATTGGGAGCTGCCTTCTGGCTAGCACATTGCTCATACATTTGAACCAACTGCTCTATTGCCACATTGATACCATGCCAATAGACAAAATGTCATGTGAGAACCTTCATGTGCATTATATTCCAGTGACCACAGTGCAAATGAGCCAAAACACTAAGCTGTAATACAGATGGAAGCATGACACTAGACTCATCTGAATTGGTGCTGAGGAAGAGAACATCATCAACAACTGACAGCCAGTGTTGAATTTGAAAATGTGTCTGGAGTAGGCAAACCTCTTTCCTCTTTGATGGAAAAATACCTGGAAGTGGCCTAGACAACTCAAAGGGCTATTATAGGAAGCTTCTCCACTTCTTGTTGCAGTAAGTGATTGTGAATCTGGAAGACCACAACTACTTCTTCGTTGAAGGAAGGATCTGGGCGCATGGGTAGTCGAGAGAATGCAAGGAAGAAAGGTTAACAGCAGGGAATGGGGAGAGGTGGTGGCAAAAGGAGGTGGTTTGGGATGGGATTGGAGGTGCCATAGTGTCCTGAGAAATGTTAACCAACTACTAAGCAAATCTAGCTGTTGTTGCTATTGTTGAAGCAACACGATCATGAACAAGAAAAACACAGCCAGGAAAAAAATCTCAACACCAAAATACTGTTGTAATAGTAGCATTTTTAAGCTCAAATTAAATTACAAACACCAAGAAAATAATGGAACTCAAAGACAATATATGGATGAGTTCACAGAAGTGTAGACTTGAATTGAATTGGTTTTATTTGCCTGTAAACAATTACGAAATTGCATGAGGCGTCATCTCTCTCTCTCTCTCTCTCTCTCTATATATATATATATATATATATATATATATATATAGTATAAAATAAAGATTTTTGACTTACCTAAAGTACAGGCTGGTCGATAGGAACACTAAACACACACAAAAACACACAACCATTCGAGCTTTCGCCACCAGTGGTGGCTTCTTCGGGAAAAAGAGGGAGGAAGGAGAGGAGAAAGGGAAGGATACGGGTTTTAAGGAAGTGGAAAAGGAGCCATTCCAATCCCAGGAGTGGAAGGACTTACCTTAGGGGACAAAAAGGAAGGTAAACAAATACACACACACTCACACATATCCACATCCAAACACACTTAGGCAGACATTTGTAGAAACCAAAGAAGTTGGACAGAGATGCCACTTCAGGCAGAGGCTCTGTCCACAGAACCGAGGCAAAGATGTTAAAGATGGCGGGCGGGAATTAGAATTTAGCGGAGGTTGAGACCAGGCGGGCAACGGGAAGAGAGAATGTGTTGAAGGGCAAGTTCCCATCTCCGGAGTTCTGAAAGATTGGTGTTGGTGGGAAGTATCCAGATAACCCGGACGGTGTAACACTGTGCCAAGATGTGCTGGCCGTGCACCAAGGCATGTTTAGCCACAGGGTGATCCTCATTACCAACAAACACTGTCTGCCTGTGACCGTTCATGCGAATGGACAGTTTGTTGCTGGTCATTCCCACATAGAACGCTTCACAGTGCAGGCATGTCAGTTGGTAAATCACGTGGGTGCTATCGCAAGTGGCTCTGCCCTTGATCGTGTACACCCTCCGGGTTACGGGACTGGAGTAAGTGGTGGTGGAAGGGTGCATAGGGCAGGTTTTACAACGGGGGCGGTTACACGGGTAGGAGCCAGAGGGCAGGGAAGGTGGTTTGGGGATTTCATATGGATGGACTAGGAGGTTACGGAGGTTAGGTGGGCGGCGGAAAGACACTCTTGGTGGAGTGGGAAGGATGTCATGAAGGATGGATCTCATTTCGGGGCAGGATTTAAGGAAGTCGTATCCTTGCTGGAGAGCCACATTCAGAGTCCGCTCCAGTCCCGGAAAGTATCCGGTGACAAGAGGGGCACTTCTGGGGTTCTTCTGTGGAAGGTTCTGAATTTGGGGGGATGAGGAAGTGGCTCTGGAAATTTGTTTCTGTACCAGATCAGGAGGATAGCCGCGGGATGTGAAAGCTGATATTAGGTTGTTGGTGTACTGGTTCAGAGATTCGGGACTGGAGCAGACTCGTTTGCCACGAAGACCTAAGCTGTAGGGAAGGGAACGTTTGATGTGGAATGGATGGCAGCTGTCATAGTGTAGGTACTGTTGTTTGTTGGTTGGTTTGATGTGGACGGATGTGTGAAGTTGGCCGTTGGACAGATGGAGGTCGACATCAAGGAAAGTGGCATGGGATTTGGAATAGGACCAGGTGAATTTGATGGGACCAAAGGAGTTGAGGTTGAAGAGGAAATTCTGGAGTTGTTCTTCACTGTGAGTCCAAATCATAAAGATGTCGTCAATGAATCTATACCAAACTTTGGGTTGACAGGCTTGGGTGTCCAGGAAGGCTTCCTCTAAGCGTCCCATAAATAAGTTGGCGTACGAGGGGGCCATCCTGGTTCCCATGGCTGTTCCCTTTAGTTGTTGGTATGTTTGGCCCTCAAAAGTGAAGAAGTTGTGGGTTAGGATGAAGCTGGCTAGGGTGTTAAGGAAAGAGGTTTTAGGTAGGGAATTGGGTGGTCGGCGTGAAAGGAAATACTCCATCGCAGCAAGGTGTGTGTTTAGTGTTCCTATCGACCAGCCTGTACTTTAGGTAAGTCAAAAATCTTTATTTTATACCATTTTCCTACCTGGAAGGTCTCCTTCTATAATATATATATATATATATATATATATATATATATTGACTTGTGTCTGTGTAAATGTGTGGGTGTATGTGCATTTATTTACATTCCATTTTTTCCCCAAAGGTAAGTCTTTCCTGTCCCGGGATTGGAATGGCTCCTTACCCCCTTCCTTAAAACCCTCATCATTTCCTTTTCCCTCTCCTTCCCTTCTGCCTGATGAAGCAGCTAGGCTGCGAAAGCTAGCATTTTTGTGTGTGTGTGTGTCTGTGTGTTTATTTGTTGCTATTACTGCCTGTGCCCCTTCGCCTGGTAAGTGTACTTATCTATTTTTTACGTATATTTTTCCTGTTAGGTATTTTTCCTCTATTATATATATATATATATATATATATATATATATATATATATATATATATATATTAATTTTGCAAACAAATATAGATGCATAAATTTACAGTTAATCACAACAATTTTATATAGTTTACAGATCACATTATTTACAGTGGAAGTTCCTAATTTGTCATAAAAAAATCATTTATATCATAAAATGCCTTTCCTTTTAACCAGGTTTCAATACATCTTATAAATTTAATTTCAAGTAATACCCTAATTTCGTAAGGAATATTATTAAAAAATGCTCTACCTGCATGTAGAAAGGTTTTTGGACCTTACTGAGACGGGTCCAGAGCATGTCCAATAAGTTATTATTTCTAGTGTTATATGAGTGCACATCAGATCTCCTTTCATACAAATCACTGTTTTGTTTAATATAAGTCAATGACTTTAAAATGAATAAGCTAGCAACAGTAAGTATTTTATGGTCTATGAAATACTGTCTACAGGAAGTTTGATTATTTAATCCAAAAATACACCTAATGGCCTTTTTCTGCCATATAAAGACATCCTTGGCTCCAGCCAAATTTCCCCACAAAAGCACACCACAATGAAGGTGTGTGTGGAAGAAGGCATTGGGAGCCATAAGCATTAGGTCTTTACTGACACAGTCCTCAAGTTTTATAAGGAGATATAAGACTGTCGCCAACCTACTGCATAGCGAGTAATATTCTGAAATAATAGCCTCTGACCGTAACAGCTTAAAGAACAACATTTTGAATCCAATGTATTTTGGGAAAGTCTGATATTTATGGTGGCAGTCGGTACTTTATCCATTTCTACCTGGCATTTGTCCAATTTTTAACAATCATCGCAGCTGCAGCCAACAGATACTTTGGCAAACACTGCAATAATTAGATCCTGATTCTATCTACTCTCAATGTGAGATTGAATGCAGTTTTTTTGTGAGTTATTAATGCTGTGATGCTGTGAATGTCTCCCTTTGGTAGAAGATGATAAGCAATATGTATGTTACAAAATTATGAAGGTAAAACTGACTGACCAGTTAGTAAACTTCTCAAACTGCCAGTAAAAAGAAAACCTAGAATAGACTAAATTTACTATTTCTTTGTTAAGTTAAAAATTAATAACTAAAGTAACAATAAACATGGCCAGCAATGACTTAGTTGAAATGTAAAACTGACAGTTGGTGTAAACAAAGAATTATATTTGCAGTTACCAAATTAAAATAAGGAGTGAAATCTCAGAATGGAAAATTACTATAGAGAACTAAATAATCAACATTAAAAAAATTAGAGTACTTGTTATTCCCTTAGAACGAAAGCAAATATTGCAAATAATCACAGCAAATCACAACAAAGTCAGTGGTTGAGTGTCAAGTGCAAATGAGTGTTTAAGGAGTTAGCAGATTATCAGCAAAAATTAATATGCACAGAACATGTGCAGGTTGTATGGAAACAGGTCTCGGAAGTTACAGGAAAATGATGGGACATAGTGGCAGGTAAAGCAGGGAAATAAATATAGGAAAGTAACAATGAAATAAAGTTAGTAACTTTATACTGAGACAGGTATAAATAATAGTAATAATAATAGTGATAGGTGTAGTTCAAAACATATAATATTTCCATACCTTTCAATTGTGACAGAAGTGACTCCCAATATCCTATATCAACTCCTTCGGGCTTGCCACTTATTTTGCTCTCAATTTGCTGCTGAAGTGCTTCTAGTTGAGCAGCTGTCTTTCCTTTGAAGACAGCTGCAACATCTTTAGCTACAGACTGGTGAATGCCTTCTCGTCTTCCAACAGCTAAAACCAATCAGTAATATAAATAAAAAACCTTTGACTCATATTAGAAACATAAGCTCTGAGCAGTGTATTGGCTTAGATGTATGACAATGTTATAGAGTGAAACAAAAATCAAATTTATGGTTTTTGTGGGCCCATTGCAGTAGTGTGTGTGTGTGTGTGTGTGTGTGTGTGTGTGTGTGTGTGTACTATTCTTTACTTCTCTCTCTCTCTCTCTCTCTCTCTCTCTCTCTCTCTCTCTCTCTCTCTCTCTCTCTCTCTTCTTCTTCTTCCAATTATAAGTCCTGCCACTCAGCATAACCTGTTTCACTTCACTTATATCATCTAACTTCTCTTAGGTTTGCAGCTGGCACAGTACTTATCATGGAATATCTTTGTCTTCTGCTCAACTTCACTCCGTCCATCTTTGCCTCAATGACACTTTTTTTCCCTCTTTATCTATTGAAGAAAACAAAATTTATTTAAAAGTTTGACTTCACATTTATCTTAATCATTTTCTCTATTACTATTGATGGTATTGAGCTGAAATAAATACTGGACAGCCCCTCTCTTTTTTTGGAAAATTTTTGCCACATGCCTGTGGAAGGGTTTCCTTCGCAATGCTTTGTTCCCATCATTCCTCATGGTGAGTACTGACAATGTTCCTGCACCATACACTAAGTGCACCACTGGTGCTATTCTAGACTTATCTAGTGTTCATTTAATTGAATTCACTTACACAATAATATACAATGTAGGTCTATTGGAGAGGATTATGATTTTTAATCATGTACGTATGCCATATTTGTATGTATGCTCATATTTTGGGGGTTTTAACTAGGGTTGTGTCCGAGTGATTCGGCCGAATCCATTATTTCCTGAATTCAGCTGACTGGCTGTACTTTACTTTGCACAATAGTGTGCTTTCGTCTGCATTATTTAGTTTAGTTTCCTTAGATCCGCTGAAATACATGACGACATAAAACAAAATTATCTTACTATGAATTTATTCAAGTGAAACCACTACAAAATTAACGCAGTTGCATGGCATTTTTCCGTCTCTCTCTCTCTCTCTCTCTCTCTCTCTCTCTCTCTCTCTCTCTTTCTTTTTTTTGGGGGGGGGGGGGGGGTAGTGGGGGCAGGGTCCAAAACCTGCTTGTGATTTAAATCGAGTAAAAAGCGAAGTAAGTTCTGAAAAATGGTGCTATGAGCTGCCACAAGTAACATTTCCTGTCTGATATAAGCAGTGCTAAACCGGCTTGCTTTGCAGGTGGAAATATAAAATGTAGCAGCCTGTGAAATATTAGTACCAGCAAACATACATTTCTTTATGTAAATAAATATAAAATGGATGACTTACCCACAGGACAGGCTCATCGACAGACACAAATAAAATCACACACAAACGCACATACAAGCTCTCCCAACCGTTGGTCGCTTCTTCAGGAAAAGAGGAAGAAAGGAGAGGAGAAAGGGAAGGATATGGGTTTTAAGTAAGTGGAGAAGGAGTCATTCCAATCCCAGGAGTGGAAGGACTTACCTTATGGGAAAAAAGGAAGGTAAACAAATACACACACACTCACACATATCCAAACACAAACACACCTAGACAGACATTTGTAAAATGTCTTTGTAAAATGGCTTTTTACAAATGTCTGTCTAGGTGTGTTTGCGTTTGGATATGTGTGAGTGTGTGTGTATTTGTTTACCTTCCTTTTTTCCCCCTAAGGTAAGTCCTTCCACTCCTTCCCTTTCTCCTCCCCTTTTTTCCTCTTATCCTGAAGAAGCGACCAATGGTTGCGAAAGCTTGTATGTGTGTTTGTGTCTGATTTTATTTGTTTCTATCGACGAGCCAGTCCTTTGGGTAAGTCATCCGTTTTCTATTTTTTATAATTATTGTGTTATTTAAATATGAACAATCTGGAAATAAAAATTCCTTTAAAAATTAAATTGTCTGGAAATAATGTTCCAATTTTCATAAACTAAGTATGGGCAGATAGGCAAAGAGGAGGCCTGTCAGAATCTGCAACAAACTTGTTCATAAACATATACATTTTTAAATAATGGACCAGTACGTGGATTCCATGCCAAAACACATCTTCAAAACTCTCCATGGAAATTAAACCAATTTTGACAAAAAAAGTGTCTACGGACAGGTCTTGCAAAGACCTATCAGAGTGTGTAGCGAATAATTAAACTTTTCCTTTCCCTTTAATTAACCGGAACCTGATAACAGCTTTCACATTCCACAGCTACCCTCCTGATCTGGTACGGAAGCTAATTGCCGGGGCCACTTCCTCATACCCCCAAACCCAGAACCTTCCACAGAAGGACCCTAAAAGTGCCCCTCTTGTCACTGGATACTTTCCAGGAATGGATTGGACTCTGAATGTGGCTCTTTATCAGGGATACAACTTCCTTAAATTCTGCCCCAAAATGAGATCCATCCTTCATGACATCCTTCCCACTCCACCAAGAGTGTCTTTCTGCTGCCCACCTAACCTTCATAATCTCTTAGTTCATCCCTATGAAATGTCCAAACCACCTTCCCTACCCTCCGGCTCCTACCAATGTAACTGCCCTCGGTGTAAAACCTGCCTCATGCACCCTCCCACCACCACTTATTTCAGTCCTGTAACCCAGAAGTTGTACACAATTAAGGGCAGAGCCACTTGTGACAGCACCCATGTGATTTACCAACTGACATGCCTGCACTGTGAAGCCTTCTATGTGGGAATGACTAGCAACAAACTGTCCATTCACATGAACGGACACAGGCAGACAGTGTTTTTTGGTAATGAGTATCATCCTACGGCTAAGTATGCCTTGGTGCACAGTCAGCACATCGTGGCACAGTGTTACACTGTCTGGGTTATCTGGATATTTATCACCAACAACCTTTAAGAACTCTGGAGATGGGAACTTGCCCTTCAGCATATTCTCTTTTCCTGTTGTCCATCAGGTCTCAACCTCCATTAATTTCAAATTCCCGCCCACCATTCTACACCATCTTTGCCTCTAATCTCTGGACAGAGCCTATGCCTTCACTGGCATCTCTGTCCAACTTCTTTGCATCTTTCATATGTCTGCAATTGTGTATATGTGTGTGGGTGTGTGTTTGTTTACCTGTCCTGTTTCCCCTAAGGAGAGTCCTTCCACTCCCATGATTGGGATGACTCCTTACCCACCCCCTTGAAATTCGCATTCTTTTCTTTTTCTTTTTCTCTTTCCTTCCTTCTTTCCTTTTTTCTGATGAAGCAACCAATGGTTGTGAAAGCTCAGCTTTTGTTTGTTTGTTTGTGTGTGTGTTTATTTATGTGTGTATCAATAAACCAGTGGTTTTTCGCCAAGTGTTCAAAGTATTACCAATACTATTAGTAATTGGAAGTGAGCTAAGCATCTGACCAAAACCCCAACAAGAACTGTCACATTGGTCTGTAGAATCTGCGACCTGGCAATGAGTGTGTTAAATCATATCATGAATAGTGCCTACAAGGTTTTTAAATTGGAAAAATTGGACACACACACCAGCAGGGTGACATTGTTTATAGAGTGGAACACATCATACTCAAATCCCCACAGTTACACTCCAGAACGTAATATATGGAATAGCACAAGCAAATAGGAACAATGAACATTAGTTTTCATGAAATTATTTCAGTACAGAAAAAGAAAATAAACTGCAGGATAAAAACACTTTAAGGAATATTGAAAAGATACTAGACACATATTGAGAAAGGAGATGAGATACTGCTCCAGTCTTATAAGCCCTATTTTGCACAAAAAGATTCAAAGTTGCATTCAAAAGTAACTTTTGTCTAGAGTAAATACAAAAACACAAACATATCACAAAGAACATATTCTTCAATACCTGTTGGCTTTCCGGTAATTTTCAAGTACAGTAATTTCTAAATGGAATGACTGTTTGGAGTTCAAGTGCATAAAAAGGAATGCAAATACTGGAAATAATCTTAAAACCACTAAACAAATTAAAATTTAAGATCCTATTTAAAATAGCAGATGTTCTACTTATGATAAAGAAAGCAGGAGTTAGGCAGAATTTACATATCACAAAAAACGTAATTATATATTCAAAATAACATATTTTTAGACAGTGAAATTAGAAAGTAAACTATGAAACAGATTGAAAAGATATCCTAAAAAATCTCTTTGGTAAAGCTGATTTACATGTTTGTTGCTGTAGCCTTCATTCTGAAGACTGGTTTGATGCAACTCTCTATGTTGCTCTATTTTGTGCAAGCGTCTTCATTTCTGAATAAGATCAGCAACACACATCTATTTCAACCTTCTTGCTGTTCTTGACACTCTTTGTATCCCCCCCCCCCTACACACACACACACACACACACACACACACACAAACACGTCCCTCCAATATTAAACTAAAAATTCCTTGCTGTCTCAGAATGTGTACTACCAATAAATCCATTCTTTTTGTCAAGATATTTTCACAAATTTCTATTCTCCCCAATTCTGTTTAACACCTCATCTTA
Organism: Locusta migratoria; assembly: GCA_026315105.1. Classification (NCBI taxonomy): domain Eukaryota; kingdom Metazoa; phylum Arthropoda; class Insecta; order Orthoptera; family Acrididae; genus Locusta; species Locusta migratoria. The sequence goes on from CM048747.1 coordinate 238,644,846, forward strand.
TCTTTAGCATACAAAATTTATGAATTTAATAATGGAAACAATAGGTTGGAATGAAACAATATAATAAGGACAGTTTACAACTCACTGCAAAGATGAAACAACGAGCTGCAACAGCAACTTTAAAAAAAAAAAAACACCCACACACATACAACACTTAAGATATCGGCTATGGCCTTCTCCAGATCACATGCAATCACACAGGCACACTTCACAGACACATAACCATCATCTCCATCTATCACACTCCAAATCATGGTCTGTGGTGAGGAAATATTGGAAGGGAGGGGAGGGGGCATAGGAAGGTTTTGTCATGGTGTGCACATGCATATGAGTTTGTTTCTTTTGTTTTGCTTTCTTTCCCTCATCCGCATCCCCACTCCAGTCATGAGCTGCAACTCATTCCATTAATCTAATACATACATGCTCTGTAAGGCCAAGCTGTATCCATCCTCATCACCATGACGCAACCTTCCCATCCCCCACCCCTCCCTTCCCATATTTAATCACCGCAGAGCGTGATTCAGTGTGTGGTAGCAGGAGATGATGGTTGTGTGACTGGGACTTGCATGAATTTTATTTATTCTGAAGAAGGCCATTGCCGATAGCTTAAGTGTTGTGTGTGTGTGTGTGTGTGTGTGTGTGTGTGTGTGTTATGTGCCTATCACAGCTTGTCATTTCATCTTTGCAGTGATTTGTAAACTGCCCTTCTTATAATACTTATGAATCATAATATTAATCTCTCTCCAGTTTCCTAAAACTATAGTTGTAATTGAAATATAGGATACCAAATCTCCTTAAAAAATAAAAACAGGAAAGAACATTGTACAGTGTCTGGCAAGAAAATCTCCCTCATTTTAATAAGGTTGTTACAGAAAAACTAAATATGATAGAGAAAAATTAGTTTTATTTATTTAAAATACATACTTTGCCATTTTTGGATGATTTGGGTTTAAACATTATATCTGCTAAATGACATCCTCCATTGTTGATACACTCACGAAGTCTATCCAGAAAGTTCTCCATACAACTTCGTGTCATTTCTCTTGGAATGGCTGCCACTTCTTGAGTAATGGCCTCTTTAAATGCTTGAAGTGTTGTGGGATGATTTTTGTACACTAGAGCCTTTAAGTGTCCCCAAAGAAAAAAATCACAAGGCAATAAATCAGGCGACCTAGAGGGCCAAGCGATGTCACCTCACATAGAGACAAGATTACCAGGAACCAACTCGTGCAATATTTCCATACAATGCCGAGAGGTGTACAACGTTGCTCCATGTTGATCTCCATGATCTGCAATTAACTAGTTTAGCCTAGGTTGGAGGAAGGTCTCTAGCATGTGACAATAACGGTTTGAATTAACCGTTACCATGTGGCCATCTTCTTCGAAAAAGTAGAGTTCGCACACAAAAGATTCGGCAAAGGCACACCAAACAGTCATGCGAGTGTTGTGTAGTGATCTCTTATGAATTTCACGAGGGTTTTCTGCAGCCCAGTAGCAGAAATTCTGTTTGTTTACAGTTCCTGATAAGTGGAAATGGGCCTCATTCGAAGAAATAAATAAAGTTCCAGGTGGAATATTTTGAAGAATTTCCTCACATGCAGCTCTGCAAGTTTCAAAATCTCTTTCACTTAATTCCTGTGTAACCATGATTTTGAAGGGGTACATAGAAGTTCTCTATGAAGAATTCTTCTTACACTCCTATCAGATATTCCAAAGGCAGCTGCAAGTTTAATTGCGGAACGCACTGGCAATTGTTGCACAGAGACTCACATGCGCCACATTTTTCTGGCGGCGTTGCAGTCCGAGGACGGCCAGTAGGTTTTCTTTTCAGAGCTGAACATGTATTTCTAAAGTTTGACACACACAGGGACACAATCATGTCGGCCAAGTCCAAACGTCTCCAAAACTCTTGCTGAGAACTAATCACAGAACCACCATTATGAATAAATTCCTCCACAACAAACACAAAATGCTCACCAAGACATGCCATGGTGCACACTGAAAATGGCAACAACAATGCTTTCAAACAAAACACATTCCACATCAATATCCTCACAACAACTCGCACACGGCTACGTCAAATGCAGGAGGTTTTTTTGCCAGACCCTGTATTTTATGTAGAATTCCCAACACTTCAGCTAGTCATACAAATTAATGTAGATGTAGTGGTATGTAATTATAAGCTGAGGAGTTCCATACTATATTTATATCATGTACAGCAACAATAAAAAGTCACTTTCATACAGTTTTTAGTCTATATTAATGTTCTGAAATACTATTACCTGCTTCATATGCACTTTGCTTTTCCAGTTTTCTGAGTTTGTGAAGTTCATCTTCTACAATCACAGTAATATCATTCCAATAATCAAGGTTCTTTCCTCTTTCCAACTCTTTATAGACCTGGAACATAAACAGAGGGTAGCAGCCGGAGACAGAGGCAAAAAGTAAAACAATTAAGGCTTTGAAACAGAACTCCTTAATTTATAGTTGTTAGTAGTTTTGGTGTCTGATGTAAATTGAAAGCAATTATTGTACAACTTATGAGGAAATGAAAAATGGAAACCTGTAATTAGTAAAATGCAACTACATGAAGGATTATTGCCATCACTCTTCATTTGATCAAAAAACAAGAAATAAAAGCACCTGTGTGTACACAGTGCTCAAAGTCTTCACATCAGAAGCAACATAAGAAGGCATTCAAAAAAGAGGACAGTTAATGCACTGATCACTGCAGCCAAAAAAAGTAAACTGCTCCCAGAAGCTATGTTAAGCAGTTTATACAGTTTGATGCATCATCTTATTTGTAGTCCATACGTATCATCAAAACTTTAAAATTTTTGGCAGGGAAATGGGGCATGTGAGTTATAGTTGGCATACAGAGCAGAGAGTTGAGCTCAGATGCCAACCACGAGACAACTCATTGTCAACTATCAGTCATGAGCTTGAGTATTTTGAAGCACATTTGACAGTACTACATATGTCTTTCTTGTAACTGTGCCAGTATTAATTCAGTCTTTGTTGTAGGTGCTTCACTGACGTTTATTGTTATCTGTGTTCAATTTTCATTGTAAAATCGATTCAATATGGAAATTCTCCACAGAGATGATAAATTATTATTCAGTAGAGATAGATTAGCTGGCTAGAGACCAAGTGGGCAACGGGAGGAGAGAGTAAGCTGAAGGGCAAGTTCCCATCTCCAGAGGTCTGAAAGGTTGGTGTCGGTGGGAAGTATCCAGATAACCCGGACAGTGTAACATTGCACCAAGATGTGCTGGCCGTGCACCAAGGCATGTTTAGCCACAGGGTGATCTTCATTACCAACAAACACTGTCTGCCTGTGACCGTTCATGCGAATGGACAGTTTGTTGCTGGTCATTCCCACATAGAACGCTTCACAGTGCAGGCATGTCAGTTGGTAAATCACGTGGGTGCAATCGCAAGTGGCTCTGCCCTTGATCGTGTACACCTTCCGGGTTACTGGACTGGAGTAAGTGGTGGTGGAAGGGTGCATAGGGCAGGTTTTACAACGGGGGCGGTTGCATGGGTAGGAGCCAGAGGGTAAGGAAGGTGGTTTGGGGATTTTATAGGGATGGATTACGAGGTTACGAAGGTTAGGTGGGTGGAGGAAAGACACTCTTGGTGGAGTGGGAAGGATGTCATTAAGGATGGATCTCATTTCAGGGCAGGATTTAAAGAAGTCGTATCCCTGCTGGAGAGCCACATTCAGAGTCCAATCCAGTCCTGGAAAGTATCCAGTGACAAAAGGGGCACTTCTGGGGTTCTTCGGTGGAGGGTTCTGGATTTGGGGGGATGAGCAGGTGGTAATTTGCTTCTGAACCAGATCAGGAGGATAGCTGCGGGATGTGAAAGCTGTTATTAGTGTACTGGTTCAGGGATTCGGGACTGGAGCAGACTCTTCTGCCACGAAGAACTAAGCTGTAGGGAAGGGAATGGTTGATGTGGAATGGATGGCAGCTGTCATAATGGAGGTATTGTTGTTTGTTGGTTGGTGTGATGTGGACGGATGAGTGAAGTTGGCCATTGGACAGATGGAGGTCAACATCAAGGAAAGTGGTATGGGATTTGGAATAGGACCAGGTGAATTTGATGGGACCAAAGGAGTTGAGGTTGGAGAGGAAATTCTGGAGTCCTTCTTCACTGTTAGTCCAGATCATGAAGCTGTCATCAATGAATCTGTACCAAACTTTAGGTTGACAGGCTTGGGTATCCAGGAAGGCTTCCTCTAAGCATCCCATAAATAAGTTTGCGTACGAGGGGGCCATCCTGGTTCCCATGGCTGTTCCCTTTAGTTGTTGGTAAGTCCGGCCCTCAAAGTTGAAGAAGTTGTGGGTTGGATGAAGCTGGCTAAGACATTAAGGAAAGAGGTTTTAGGTAGGGAAGTGGGTGGTCTGCGTGAAAGGAAATACTCCATTGCAGCGAGGCCCTGGGCGTATGGGATATTTGTGTATAAGGAAGTGGTTACAAGGATGGTTTCAGGAGGTAACAGGCTGGGTAAGGATTTCAGGCGATCGAGGAAGTGGTTGGTGTCTTTGATGAAGGATGGGAGACTGCACATGATGGGTTGAAGGTGTTGATGTATGTAGGCAGAGATTCGTTCTGTGGGGGCTTGGTAACCGGCCACAATCAACCGCCCTGGATGATTAGGTTTGTGAATCTTAGGAAGTAGGTAGAAGGTAGGGGTGCGGGGTGTCGGTGGGGTCGTGAGTTTGATGGACTCAGGTGAAAGGTTTTGTAGGGGGCCTAAGGATCTGAGAATTCCCTGAAGCTCTGTCTGGACATCAGGAATGGGGTCGTCTTGACAGACTTTGTAGGTAGTGTTGTGTGAAAGCTGACGCAGTCCCTCAGTCACATACTCCCGCCGATCAAGTACCACGGTCGAGGATCCCTTGTCAGCGGGGTGAATGATGATGGAATGGTCAGCCTTCAGATCACGGATAGCTCAGGATTCAGCTGCGGTAATGTTGGGAGTAGGATTAAGGTTTTTCATGAAGGACTGGGAGGCAAGGTTGGAATTAAGGAATTCCTGGAAGGTTTGAAGGGGGTCGTTTGAGGAAGAGTGGGTGGGTCTCGCTGTGATGGAGGACGGAACTGTTCTAGGCAGGGTTTAATTTGAATGATGTCTTGGGGAACTGGATCATCAGGAGTAGGATTATTTATCTCCAGCCAAGGCTACACACACACACACACACACACACACACACACACAGACAGAGAAAGGGGGTAAGGAAGGCATAATGGATAGGTGAGTTGAGGATGGAAAAGGGGGAGGGGTTAGCATAGATTTAGGCCAGGGGGGTGGCGGGAGGAGAGGATATGTTGGAGGGCAAGTTCCTACCTCCGTAGCTCTGAGGGAGTGGTGTTAGTTGGCAATATCCAAATAACACGTATGGTATAACACGTGCCAAAGTCCCTGGAGTCATGCTGGAGAGAATGTTCTGCCACAGGATATTGGGTGTCCCCCAGGCCAACAGTCCGTCTGTGACCATTCATCTGTTCAGCCAATTTGTTAGTAGTCATACCAACATAAAAGGCTGCACAGTGGACACATGTCAGTTGATATATGACATGTGTTGTCTCGCATGTGGCCCTGCCTTGAATAGGGTAGTTTTCCTGTGGTGGGGTTAGAATATGTGGTAGTGGGAGGATGCATTGGACAGGTTTTGCAGCGGGATTGGTCGAAGGGATAGGAACCATAAGGTAGGGAGGGTGGTTTTGGGATGTTGTAAGGTTGGACGAGGATGTTGCAGAGGTTGGGAGGATGGCGGAAGGATACTCTGAGTGGTGTGGGAAGAACAGTTTGGAGTGATGATCTCATCTCATGGCATGATTTGAGAAAGTCATGGCCCTGTCGGAGGAATTTGTTGAGGCATTCGAGGCCAGGATGGTACTGGATGACTAAGGGGATGCTTCTGGGTGGTCTGGGGTTAAGAACATTGTTGTTGGAAGGAGAGGAATGGACAGCTCGGGAGATCTGCTTGTGGATGAGGTCTGTAGGGTAGTTGCGGGAGAGGAAAGCATTGGATAGATTGTTGTTGTAGGTAGTAAGGGATTCGTTACTGGAGCAGATACGTTTCGCACAGATGCCCAGGCTATAGGGAAGGGATAGTTTAATATGGAAGAGATGGCAGCTGTCAAAGTGGAGGTACTGTTGCTTGTTTGTGGGTTTAATATCGACGAGGTGTGTGACCTTCACCTTGCTGAGTCCCACATCCACAGCATCATCTTGGCTGATACGGCGGGTTTAAAATGTAAAATTTAAAGTTGATTGACTGTGACTGTCTTTTGTCAGTGTCTTCATGGCAATTGCAATAAATCACCCAATGTTTTTATATATATATATATATATATATATATATATATATACACGCAAAAATACGAATATGGTAAGCCTTTATTCTAGTCTCATTATTCAGTTATTTAATTTGTAATAGGTTCTACAATACACCAAAAGATTTTTAAAAATATAATGCCTAAGAAGGCAAATAATAAGAAAATTTTTAAGTTCTAACATGAATAATACTGTCAAATAAGGAGAAGTGAAGTCCTGAAAAGCAATATGTCGATGAATATATCTATAATTTATGGTCCTCCTGCAGTTTGTAAAAGTGAAAATTATCTGAACAAAGTTATGTGTATGTATTTTACTCAAACAAAAAAGAAAGATACACAAATTCTGAATACATTTGCTACTTAACAGTAGCTTCAACAGGATGAACTGGAACTCCACCTACAAAATTAAGGAGCTTGTTCACGGTATTTTCTGAGTATTATTGTATTGAGGGCTTATGGTCTCCAAGTGTTCATTACAGAGTAATTAGTTTTTGTTTCGATTCTTACTGCCATTTATTGTCATGTCTGCAGCACACTGAAAATATCTGCACACCAGCACAAATGTTGATAATATGCAACACGTGCCTTTTTCTGGAAATCATCTTCCTCTATTCTCTGACAGTACATTCTACACTATCTAATGACCACTTTATTTTTCATCATGCATGTATTTTTACAGAGACAAAGGTATTTGGACCATCAAACTGAATAAATTGTAATTACCTTGAAACTCTGTAACGAGCCACTGAAGACTGTCGGTCCCTTATACCAAAGTAACCAGAAAATAGTCATGAACAATCTCTACAATATTTGTTGGTGAGTTTTGGTTCACCCTGTATAAAGAAACAAAAGGGCAGATTGTTAACAACTGACATAAGAAAGATAAAGAAAAAAACAAAAGTGGATAGAGTGAATTTCTCAACAGGTCACACAGAATTTAACTAATAGGATTTAAATGTTCTACATATTCACATATTAGTGAAGTATAAAAGATGTACAAATCTCTAGTAATAGCTAGCCAGAAATATGAAGCAATCCTAAATTATGAAAGATGACCATACGACATAATCAAATAACACACTAGTTATTGATTAAATTGTTTTATGTCTATAAATTAAGGTATTATGAGACAGATGAATCATGGTCACAATGTGGATGCCGATTTGTGCTGGGATGACAACATGGAAATAGATGACATCCACCCTATCAGTACAAGATGCCGGCCGCGGTGGCCGAGGGGACTGAGGCGCTTCAGTCACGGTCTGCACTGCCACTGCGGTCGGGGGTTCGAATCCCCCCCTCGGGCATGGATATTTGTGCCGTCCTTAGTCTTAGTTAGTTCATAAGTAGTTTGTAAGTTTAGGGACTGATAATCCTGTAGTTGACTCCCATAGACTTTACAAACATTTGAACATTTTTGAGTACAAGATGATTTACTGTGCCCCCAACATATAATGTGGGCAAATATTATAAAGTGGTTTTCTGCATTTTATTTCTGATTAGTAGCATAGAGTGAAGCAAGATGACACACCTAATATATTTATATGGTTATCTTGTTTTAAGAAAGTGCCTAAAGATGTCAAAACAGTACAGTATTTGCCCTGGCTCTTACAGAAGTCATCACAAAGTTTATTAACAGTTTCATAACATTAGTCCACATGTCTGATGGCCCCTTTGTTGTGTAATTTTGGCTTACAAGTGTGGCATACTGTCAAACTCTAATGTACCCAGGAGCAAACACAGAAGTAGTGCATAGTTCACAAAAGAGCAGTGGTTTATCTTAGAACTAATCTGATAAATGATTACCAGCAGCATAAAAACAGCAGGCATCCACAGACTCTAACTTGATTCCCAGACTTATTCTGAATAAAGGTGTGGGGGAAACACTTCAACCACAGATCGTAATGCCAACATCATCATTATAGAGCATTACTGACATCCAGTTGGCAGTTGTTTAGCATAGGTTGCATTTCTGTAAGGCATTTTAGTTTAATAAGAAAAGACATATTGTAATAGGGTTAGTAGTAACAGTAACAGGAAATAAAGATGAAAAAGGGGCAGGGTAGGAATACCAGACGAGAGGATAAGAGTGAGGAAGTGAAGGAATGAAATGAACAAAAGAATTTCAAAAAATAGTAAAGAGCAACATGGACCCGCTCAGTTAGCTGTGCAGTCTAACGCACCACTTTCCGAGACAGGAAGGCATACCAGCCACGGTTCAAATCCGCCCAGCGGATTAACAAAGGGGGTTGGAGTTCCGGCCAGCCTGAATGTGGTTTTTAGGCAGTTTTCCACATCCCTCTCAGTGAATACTGGGCTGGTCCCCAATTCCAGCCTCAGTTAAACGATTCGCAAACATTTCATAACACTTTAAACTTTCATGCTTATAACATTATACACAGACATTTGGGTACGCATTTCCTCCCGGAAGGCATATGGTGGCATCAGGAAGGGCATCCGGCCATCCCGTCACTATTAACACGCCAAATCCGATTAACAAAGCCGACCCTGCATGTGTGGGAAGATGGCTCAAGAGAAAGAAAAAAGTAGTAGTAAAGAGCAACACACCCAGGGATGATTTTTTTAAAGTATGTATTTGATTCCACCACTGAGGGAGGTGGTGGGCTACAAGAGGGCTGTTTCTTTATTTGCTCATAGTTAAGTATACCAACATTCAGTTAATATGGATATGTAAATCACTCCTCTTCTTCCAGTTAGAAGTTAACCAAAGACGTCCACAGCAGTTAGATCATGTAAATCTTTGGGTATTACAGATATTACTTATACTGAAAATTATTACTGTTTTTCTTACCCAGTTGACTTATTTCATATGATATTAACATTTTGTGTCTATGAAGGTCAAGATTCCTGCCTACCATCTAGCTGATGGGTACCAACTGCAATAACGTATTGTAATGATACCAAAGATCACTAAATCAGTATCGAATCAGCCACAAAAATACCGGCAGTTGGCAATAGATCTTCTTGCATTACTGCAAGAGGCCACACAGTATGAACACGATGACTTGGATCAAACTTGAGCAACAGAATATTGAGTTAAATAGCAGGCATATAAGGCCTTTAAGATAGTGTTCATTGATGTAACAGATAGTGTCTGAGTTAGGACAGTGTGTGCATTGTATTAGCAGTATACATGAATTCAGGACAAAGTGCTACACAAGTCCTAACCTTGATAGAATGCTTCAAGTGCCTGAAGACTGTTGACATATAGAGACTTAAAATTTATAATGGGTTACTAAGGGAACTTTACTCTTGTGAGTACCAGGAGAGCTTGTGGCAAAAATTGGGGCCTGAGCCCCAAGGGTATGCACTGGATATACACCACAGTGATTAGACCCAGGATCACCTATGGGGCGGTCGTGTGGTGGAAGAAGGTAGAACAGCAGGTTGCTGCTAAGGAGCTTGGTAAGGTACAGAGATTAGCCTACTTAGCCATAACAGGCGGAATTAGCAGCACACAAACTGCTGGGATGGAAACCATGCTGGATATGCCTCCATTACACCTTTGGGTCAAGGTGGAGGCAGCGGCTGGTGCATACAGACTCAAATCTGGCAACAACTGGAACTCTTTGGGATATCCAGAATCACACACTAAAATAGTGAGTGAGGTAAATATAGGAAAGGTTGGGGAAATGCCAGCCGACTATATTATAACCCCATACTGCTTCAACAAGCCTTTCAATATAACAATTGGAAGTAGGGAGCAGTGGGAGAAAATAGTTCGACACCGTACGGGGGATATTGTCTGGTTCACTGACGGGTCAAAATCGGACCAAGCTGTTGGAGTCGGGGTATACGGGGTACAGCCAAGACTGGAGGGCATCATCTCTCTAGGGAAACTGGCCTCAGTGTTCCAGGCCGAAATCACTGCCATCAGGGCATGTGTGGAGGAGAATTTGCGTAGGTGCTACAAAGATCGTAGCATCTATATCTATTCATACAGCCAGGCAGCCATGAGATCACTGGCAGCTCCTGCAACAAGGTCTAAAATTGTTGCAGAATGTCACAGGTTTCTGCTGGAGCTAGGGGAAAGCAATAGAGTAAACCTATTGTGGGTCCCTGGCCACTCAGGGATCAGTGGCAACGAACATGCCGACAGATTAGCCAGGATGGGGGCAGAGACTCCATTTATTGGACCGGAACCTGTCCTGACAATCACCAAGGCAATGGTCAAATTGGAGCTACGTAACTGGCTCAGAAGACAGCACGTAGAATATTGGACCAAAGTCTACCAACAAAAACATGGCAAGGTAATGATGCCAAAGCCATGTTTTAAAAGAAGCTCTGCAATCCTGGGCCTGAACAGGAGAGAGATTAGACTCATGGTTGGATTGCTGACAGGCCATGGGAATTTCAAAAAACACCTACATACAATGGGAATAACAGAAGAGGACCCTAAATATAGGATCTGTGATGATGGTTATGAAACTGCATCACATCTAATCTTCGAATGCATTGCATTGGAGAGTAAAAGGCACAGAACATTTGGGTCAACCAGACCCGAAGAAATTGTGTCTAATAAAGAACCGGTAAAGGGACTCCTTGCACTGTTGAAGGGCATTGGTTGGCTTTACTAGATATACAGGGAGCGATACCGCACAATAAACTTAGTTTCGGTGCGGGCAGTGGCAGGTTGGACCAAGACTGTTTTGGCTTCCCTGGAAAAATCAAATCAAATCAAATCAAGGGAACTTTGAAGTATTCAGCAGATGTCTGGACAAAAATAATCAGACAAGAAGTCTCATATACGCTGTATTGGGTGACGCCTACGCGGATTAACATCTCCTCTTTCAAAAGGGTAACAATAAGAGAAGATCAGGAGTTATTAGTTTTGCCAGCAGAAAAAGGTAATTCCATGGTTCTCCTGTCAAGGAATGATTACTTGGGGGGAAATGGATCTTATACTTGAGTACCTAGCCCACTGAAGATTGCAGAACAACCTGACTCACAATGAAGGGGATCCACTTCATTTGATTGTAAGTAATTTCAGTGGTCCTGTTCAGACATTGGCCAAGTATCTGGCACCAACTCTCAGGCCTCAAATTGGAAACCAATTCTGTGCTTTTTATTCAGCTACTGAAGTCTTTTAATCTGGATACCTGGTCAGCTTTGATATAATGTCACATGTTACTCAATATCCTCTGAAAGGATTCTTGCTGTTAAGTGGTGAAAAAATCAACAAGGAAGAAATGGAGGTCTGCAGCCAAATGTTGATATCAAGATACTTTTTATTTAATGACAAATATTTTGAACACTCAGATGGAGTGGCTATAGGGAGCCCATTATCCCCCATAGTTGTCAATTTTTATGTTGAAGATTTTGAGGAGATGGTACTTACGGCATTGTTTTTCAAATACCCTACTTTTTAGGTATGTTGACGATACATTCATGGTATGACCATGTGTGACAGATGCCCTAAACTGTTTTCTACATCATATTAATTGCCAGCATCAAGTTCACGATGGAGGTAGAAAGAGATGGAATTATTCAATTTCTACATGTCTTGGTTTATGAGAAGGATGATTAGACATTGGGACATAAGTGTTTGCCTATCCACAAAGAACCCCTATCAGAACCCCTATCAGCATGCAACAAGCTGTAATCCTCCATAGCAACACACTTTTATCCTGACAATGCTGGCTAAAAGAGTTTTTGCACAAAATAACCGCGAGTCCCCTGGAGGACTGCTGCAGCAGTACAACCACACCCCTTTATTAGCCATTTGTGAGAATTAATTCAAGTTCCCCATATGTGCAGTAAATTAATCCATTAGGCCAACTATAAATCAATCAACAAAACTCCATAGTTTCCTTATGTTTTCCCTTAAAATTAACAGTGGTCTTTCTCTTTTTTAAATTTCTGCTTGTTATCAATCTTTCAGGTCCTGCATGAAGGGTCATCAGGGTGAGCACAGCCAAACTCCAGCTACTTTTACATTACTTTGCACATAACCCAAAATATACTTACACATCAGCAGTCAATGTACCAGAAGTGTACTGATTATAATGCAGCATAAACAAACAGTGATAGGACACAACACCTTCGTCTGACCTTCAGAAAAAAACACAAATTTATTTCTACGAGGCTGGCTGTAGACATGACAGCTGACTTGTGCTTACAGATTCAGTGGTAACCGGAATGACCAGATGACACTGGGATGAATGGTCACATACTCTACTGTGCAGTCTTACACTTTTTTTGTTTTGTTTTTTGTTTTCTTTCAGCTTTTCGCATTTCTTCGCATTTCTCTTACTATAAAATCCCATGTGACTTTAACTCATGCAACATGTATTCTCAACCAGTCCTCTTCACTTTATTTCTCTCTGTTTGTAAAATCTATGTCAATACTGTCATTATTATTTAAGGTTCCATAACAATGTCAGCAAATCCATTCTTGTTTCAAGAGCCAGTTACTTACACAACAGGAAATTATAAATAAAAATATTGAGCAAATTTTACAATTTCTTCTATTTACAATCAAATATACTCACCTTTATATCTTCAATTAGATCTTCAAGATCCTTTATGGTTAGTCCATTTAAGTATGTGTAAGGTTCATGCATTTCAACAGCATCCACTTCCTCTTCAGCACTGATGTACTTTGCCAAAAGATCAATAGGCTTTGCTAAAAAAAAGAGTAATAATAAAAATAGAATAATGGAAAGTCCAGCTTGGAATTAATAATAATAATAATAATAATAATAATAATAATAATAATATAGTAAGGACAGTTTACAACTCACCGCAAAGACATGGCGACAAGCTATGACAGACACATTCAAAAGAAACACACATACAACACTTTCAGTTATCGGCCGTAGCCTTCTTCAGAAAATAGAACACTCATGAAATCACACAGGCAACAACAGAGTCATACAACCATCACCTCCAGCTATCGCACTTCGAATCACGCTCTACAGCGAGTAAATCAGGAACGGGAGGGGAGGGGAGAGGGGATAAGAAGGTTATGTCACGGTGGTGGGGATGGATTAGATGGGAATAGCGGGATGCAGCTTAGGAATGGGGCGGGGAGGCAGGTGAGGGGAGAAAAATAAAATAAAATAAACAAAATAAATATACATTTAAAAAACTCCATAGTTAAAATGTGTGCACACTGCAAGTACACACACACACACACACACACACACACACACACACACACACACACAATAGCACATTCACACGCCACTCAAAATAGATGAGGTTTGGAATTAGAGAGGTAGGAACTGTAAGGTATGGGGAAGGAAAAAATGGAAATTATCGTAGGTAGAGGCCTGGATGATTTCGGGATTGGAGAATGTATTGTAGGGATAACTCCCATCTGTGCAATTCAGAAAAGCTGGTGGTGGATGGGAGGTTCCAGATGGCCTGGGTTGTGAACCAGCCATTGAAATCAACCATCTGCTCTGCTGTATGCTGTGCCACAGGGTGGTCCACCTTGTTTGTGGCCATAGTTTGGCGGTGGCCATTCATCCTAATGGATAGCTGGTTGGTGGTCATGCCAATATAGAAAGCTGCACAGTGATTGCAGCACAGTTGGTAAATTACTTGGCTGCTTTCACAGGTGGCCCGGCCTCTGATAGGGTAGGATAAGCCGGTGACAGGACTGGGTGGGTGGATCGAACAGGTCTTGCAGCGGTAAAAAATTATTTATGTTTGAAATGTATAAGAACAAAAATTAATAATAAACACAAAAATAAAAGTAAATAAATACTGATTTATAAATGACATTACTATATAAAAAAGCAAATACTAGCCATTTAAAAGTGCACAGCAGCAGTAGACCACATAGATAATGAGTTATTTACACCATGACCACTATAAGAAAGTACAAAAACTAAGCTGTCAATATGTTTTTTAACTGACAACCTTGAGATTTGTGGGATTTCTTGAGCTACTGAAATGTAACCGATTTCTTTAAGTACTTATGCAAATGACCTCACACTATGCCTCATTTTTGGTCAATTGGCAATTTTTGTACCACTATCACAGCTTGTTTAGATCATTTTGCAATTGGTATAGATATTCTGGTGACTTCATATCTGCAAACAACCTAAGAGAGCTGCTCAGATAACTTCCTATACCATTTATCTAAATTAGGAACAGCAGGGCACCTACGATACTTCCTTGGTGAATTCAGAAATTACTTCTGTTTTGCTCTAAGAGTTTCGGTCTATTACAATGATCCAGGACCTTCCTAACAAGATGTTAAAAACCCAGTTGCACAGCCACCCAGAAAAGCTTTCGGTGTCTGCCATACCTTGAGACACTCCCACTCTACCACTGGTGAGGGATCAACCTCAATGTGAGGAGTAACCAGAGAAGCCACAGTAAGTGGGCTGATTGGGAGACATGTGGGGAAGTTCTAGATGTCCTTGAATCACTTTATGTGGCCAGCACAGTGCTACCCAATAGTAACTTTCTGTGATAATAGGGATACATACTCCATATGTCACATAATTATTCTAATTCTGGAATTGTATGGATGACAGGGTGACACTGCTCACAAACGAGTAAAGCATGTATCTCCCATTTAGGAGGGGAAGATGATCTATCATGTACCTGGGTTGGCCCCAAAAACTGCTGAAGAGTTTAGTGGACAATGGTGAACTGCTGAAAATGGATAATCCCATTCTTTTAAAGGGGAGCTGAGGTGACAAGGAAATTTCTTAATGGACACAATGGCAGATACTTAAAAAGATGGACACTCTCTTAACTTAGAAATAAATATTAACTCTCAGTATTATTTTCATACCAATTCTGAAGGCATCTACGAGTCAGAAAAATTAGGTGCATCTCAAGACCCAACAATATTTTTAATATCTTGAAAACTACAAAAGTTAATGTTCACAATATCTGAATATAATAAAATTAAACTTAAAATTGCCAACTTTTGAGCATGTCATGCAATTTCAACAACCTATATCTTATGAAAGCAACACACTTGGTTCTGATTATTTAGGGATTTTTTACACTTGTTATATCAGTTTACAATGGAAATATAATCAGATCATTGTATCCTCCCCAGTAACTTAGGAATTACAAGCAACATTCAGATACATTTATCATGCCCTCACATCGATGTAGCTATTTAATGATCATTTGTCTATTTTCCCAGTAACTTTATGTAAATATTGTGTAGTATAAGCAGTCAAGCTGATGTAGGCTGAATGTTTATAACTTTTCTAAAGGTAATTCAAAACAAGATCTTTTATGTTTAGAAGTAATGCTACTTTTGGAGGGATGGCGCTCCGCCAATGAGAGCGTGTCTATGGCAGAAAACATCTGTGGTGAAGTAAACTAATTGGACTGTTTATATGGAATAGCTCCCTGGGACTAAAGCAACACTCTATGCCTGATCTTGAAAGGAGGAGGACCTGCCAGGATAGCTGAAGTGCTTCTTTTACAACAGTGCTAGAATATGCATTCCAAACAGCAGCTTTGTTGGGTCTCTCTAACTTTGGCAAGGGCTAATGTGTGTCAGTATAAGAACTTTAACTTTTTCCGATCCCATTACAGAATTGTAACTGAACAGTGTATATCGACCATTTAGAATCAAACTGGTGTAACTACATTTTTACCACTTTTGAGTTGTTAGTACCATAAGGTACATGAAATCAAGACCTATGTTATGATCTAACAAGCGTAACTCTATCTTATGCGGTTTTCGATTTACTTATCAACGTATCTACATTTTATGAAAAATAGTAAGGATCAGACAGTCGCAATAGCTGATCCATTTTTAGACCACAGGACTTACATATAATTTGTGAGATATAACAGCTCTTACATTTCTCTGATCCTGACAGAACTGTTAGAAGTTGCTTCTCCCTCTTCTCTTTACACACACTGTCGCCTTTGCTCTGTGACAACAATGAAATGCGACTTTCTGGCAAGGAAAATAAATATTGTTTCAGTTGTGAATGCGTTTACAAGCTATTAGGAGCACTATGGACTCCATATGAATGATGATGGTGAACATGTGCCTGGAGAATTTAATGGAATCTTGTAAGTACAATGCCTGATTCTTAAAAAAGTGCTGGCCTATGAAATTCTTCGAATTCAGGACTAGAAGACAGTACTTTGTGCCCAGCATATGACAGTCCTCTCTGCATAAGTAAAGAGAAGAAAAAAGATCTTATAGACTTATGTAATAAGGGCATTATAGCTTTTAGATATCACACATTAAACGAAGGAGTCAGTGCTGCTAACAATTTAGAAACTGAAAAAACATAGAAGAATCACAGGAATAGACTTCATGTTTAGTATCTGTTTTTTGTCTCTTTTATTATTTTTGCTAGTTCGTCACCATAGCTGTTTCGTGTAAACCATTAATTTTGGCTTCTTTAAATGTCTGTATTGCCTTGCTTTTGAAACTGTAATCCACAAACAGAAAAATTGGTGTGGGGGAGGACAGTGTGCATATTATATGTTTGGCATTCATATGTTCAACAACAGGAAGAAAGGATGGGAACAGAAGGGAAAGGTGGTTCACGACCTAGGTCATGAAGGTGGTGTTTCGGGAGTGTGGACGTCAGAGATACTGCATGTATGTACTGAGCCAAGCCAGAGAGGATAAATATAACCAAAAAGGAAAGATCAAGTAGTAAAGAGAAGAGAAGATGAGTGAAATTAATGATGCTGAGGGGTGTAGGAGGGGCAGGGGGGTGTCTAAAACGTTTTTCATAAACAGGGAAATATGGATGGATGGACACACACACACACACACACACACACACACACACACACACACACACAGAGAGAGAGAGAGAGAGAGAGAGAGAGAGAATGACAGAGAGAGCGAGAGGGCGGGAGGGGGGGGGAGAGAGAGAGAGAGAGAGAGAGAGAGAGAGAGAGAGAGAGAGAGAGAGAGAGACAGAGGTAAGGAACGGATAATGAATAGGTGAGCTGGGGATGGAGGAAGGGGAGGGGTTAGCGTAGATTTAGGCCAGGGGGGTGGCGGGAGGAGAGGATATGTTGGAGGGCAAGTTCCCACCTCCGTAGCTCTGAGGGACTGGTGTTTGTTGGTACTATCCAGATGGCACGTGTGGTGTAACACGTGCCCAGGTCCCTGGAGTTATGCTGGAGGGCATGTTCTGCCACAGGATATTGGGTGTCCCCCAGGCGAACAGACCATCTGTGCCCATTCATCTGCTCAGCCAATTTGTTGGTAGTCATACCAACATAAAAGGCTGAACAGTGGACACATGTCAGCTGGTATATGACATGTGTTGTCTCACATGTGACCCTGCCTTGAATTGGGTAGGTTTTTCCTGTTGTGGGGCTGGAGTATGTGGTAGTGGGAGGATGCATTGGACAGGTTTTGCAGTGGGATCGGTTGCAGGGGTAGGAACCATTAGGTAGGGAGGGTGGTTTTGGGATGTTGTAAGATTGGACAAGGATGTTGCGGAGGTTGGGAGGACGGCGGAAGGCTACTCTGGGTGGTGTGGGAAGAACAGTTTGGAGTGATGGTCTCATCTCAGGGCATGACTTGAGAAAGTCATAGCCCTGTTTGACAAATTTGTTGAGGCATTCCAGGCCAGGATGGTACTGGGTGGTCTGGGGTTAGGAACATTGTTGTTGGAGGGAGAGAAATGGACAGCTCGGGAGATCTGTTTGTGGACGAGGTCTTTAGGGTAGTTGCGGGAGAGGAAAGCATTGGATAGATTGTTGTTGTAGCTAGTGAGGGATTGACAATAGAGGAGAACTATCACATACAAAATGCAATAGCACAAGGAAAAATTGTACTCGATGAATACACTTCACTCTGCAACAAAACACTATTTACCACAATAGAGGAGATGTACAAATAGTCTTCATACTAGTATCCTGATCACTCACTCCTATCCCTAACTCACTCTCCCTGTCAGACACACACACAAAATGCCCACATAAATCCTCCACTAACACACACCACAACCACCTCAGAAACAAAAGTAAAACATAAATACCAACAAACATCTAATATTTCCGCAACATACAAACACAGAAAAACACAACACACACACAAAAAAAAAAACACACACAGGCAGATGTATATACACATACAAAATGTAAACAAGAAGAAAACGTGTTCACAATACTGGTTCTCTCCAACATTCCCCATCAACAGCCGAATATAACATGACACTAACAGTAAACACTCATATTTTGCTCTTCAAAACACTCTTCAAAACAAAACACCCAGAGAACAAATGAACAGCTTTCAGCTGTATTCATACGCTGAATATTACCACTGGCATAATGCATAGCACGGGGAAAAAAAAGTGTAAAACGAGTGACATCCAAATTACAAAATTAACAGCTACAACCAGATTCTAAAGAAAAGAATCGTAAGTACCAAACAAAAATGACGCGTTTTCTCTAACCGAAAAATAAAAAGTAAGAAAAATTTTTAACTGTTTGTTATGTTTGCAGGTGACACGTTGTACCAAAACAACAAACAAGTAGGCTACTTAACAAGTTTTATGTAGCCTAATGTAAAAGGTATGTTAGTAAATGTGATACTATATATCTAGGCCTAATTTTCACTAAACTGAAATAGTTATATTGTCAGATAACCTAAGTAAAATTAAAAACGAATGAACCTACAAAAAACATTTTAGAAATACCTGATAAGACTGTTGTACAGTAGCTATAATTTTTCAGAACAAAAAATAAACCATCCCACTGATGATAGCACAGAATGTGCTGAAACATGAAAATCGAGTGTCTTGCATATGACGGAAAATCATTACCATCCCTCTATATCAAATTAACTCAAAACACAGTTTTCGTAATTACGTTTCATTGACCCTAAATGGGCAATATGATTCTACAACAGATTATGAGTGTTGATATGTTATTCATCAGACCAAGATTGGAACTATTTTGAGAAGATGATTATTTCGTATTGTGTGATCGCAAAATTGACTTAGTGTCTGAACACATCATCACTGATTACTAAGTTGGGGATTTTTGCTACCATTCTCATAACACATCAGTTCTAATACACTGAAAAGGTTTATTTCTAATTTATTACTTCTGTTTGTGTAGAAGCACTTCCAATAGATGATTACATAATTAATCATTTATATTTATTTTATATTTAATAATTGTTTCGCAGATGTTAGCCTATGTATAGAGTGTTTGATTGTAGGTTCACAGGTATAAGCTATTGCAGCTATTGTAGTAGCTGGGCATGAAAATAGATGTGTACGGTTGTTCCTAAGACTACATAGGACAATATTTATTTAACAGAGCCATACATAGCACAATATGTGTATTCTTTGTTTTGCCAATACAGAATAGTATGGTCAACATGTGAAGATATGTAATGTCACAAGCCTCAAGGTGTGTGACGGAAACCAGTATACTCTGAAGATTGGGTCACTAACTTGGCTTGTTGCTGTTGAACTGTACACTATTCTGTAATTTCAACACCAAACACTGATTATTAAACATGCAAACTCACTACAACTTTGAGTTGTGCTGTCTTGTGCTGGAATGCTGCACTTGAGAGAGCTGTAACCCTATTACATCCATAATATAACAATTACTGTGGAATCCATGAATATAGCCACATTCACACAGAGCTCAAACTATGGATACATTGGTGATGCCAGTGTAAATTAACTGTAGTGTATGATTGCATTGATTATGGCAACCAATAAGTGAGATAGTGCAGATGAAGAGGATATGAGGAGACAGGGTTCATATTTTAAATGAAGCAGGGAAGCTGCAGACATCACGTTGAATGTATTATGCAGATTAATACTGTAATAAAAAAAAAAAAAGGTAATCTACATATTTCATATAATGTGATCACATAAAAAAGAGACCAAGAAACGAAAAAGGCAATTTGTTTTGTCTGTCAAAGTTTGTTACCATTATAATCAATATCATCATCCAATAAAGGTCAACATTTAGTTATAATACTGTTAAGTTTGCTAAATAAACTGGAAACCTGAGAATTACAT
The DNA here is from genome assembly GCA_026315105.1 of Locusta migratoria. Lineage (NCBI taxonomy): Eukaryota > Metazoa > Arthropoda > Insecta > Orthoptera > Acrididae > Locusta > Locusta migratoria. The sequence continues at coordinate 238,665,176 of CM048747.1, forward strand.
TACATAAAATGAATAAGATACTGCAAGAAAGCAAGCTTGAACTGCTGTTAACAACAAACAATGTCATCATCAATATTGATATCCAAGATAAAAAATTACACTGTCTTTTGAACCATACCCCGTCCATCCTGGATTCGAATACGTGAACGCAGACGTGCTTGTTCAAGGTGAAACTGGTCTTCTTGTCTTTCCCATTCCTGAAATTGGGCAGCTTCTTTCGACCGTTGCATCATTGACATTTCTTCCTCACGCTGTTGACGTTCAAGTTCCCTTTCTAAACGACGTTTTTTTACCTACACAAAAAAAAGTAGGAGGGGGGGGGGGAATGACATCATATTAAAAAAAAAAAAAATCATAAAATTTGATAAGTAAATTTATAATGATGGATATAAGTAAATGAACAAAGATAACAGTTTACAATCAAATCATGATGAACGAAGCACTGAATGTTTCATCAGGATCCCTATTGATAGTTTGACATTTTGAGCTCATTCTACTAATTACAATGTCTAAAAAGTGTATTAAACTGAATTCTTGATAGTTTGCATGTTTATGAACTGGTAATGATGATCTGGCATATTGTTCAAGCAGATAAAGTTAATTTTATTACATAAAAAGTTATGTTCTGTTGAAATATTAAATGTTTTATAACAGTACAATTATGCAAAATTGCCTGAAGTATTACCTATCAAAGAGAACAGAAGACAAGGTCAAGTGAACAATACCATCACCTTAGAAGTGAAAAGGTGAAGGGCACATAGTAATAGCATACACACAAGTATATTTGCAAATGGAACACTGTCACTCACCACATGTCTACAGCAATATTTAAAATAATGTTTAAATATTGAAATGCCACATCAAACATCAATAATCACAAAAGAATCTGCGAGAGGAGGAGGGGGAGAGACAAATGCTACGAGAGGGAGCTACAGTCACTGGCAGTTATCAGAAATTGTTCAATAGCACAGTATGTTTTCTCACTCGACTTGATGCTCTCATGTATTTCATATTCCTGCGAGAGGTCTACCATACATGCTGAATTATGTCCCCATGCATATTTGTCAACACATTCTATTTCAGCATTACAGAGCTCCCATACACATAATTGAGGGCACATCTGCAGGTTTGCAGCCTATGGATTGGTCACAGTGGGTCCATTACATGGCCACCATGATCATCTGATCCACCCTCAACTGACTTTTTCCTCTGGGAATATCTGAAAAGTCTTGTGTATGAAACACCTGTTACATCACTGGAGGACCTATAGTTATGTTGGAACAATTTGATCCCCCAAGAACTTGAAGTGTTGTTGCAAGCATTAAAAAACAAAGCATAAACACAATCAGATGAAAATGATACTGTCACACTTTGGTAAAGACATACAATAGTTCATAACACTACTGGTGACAGTACGCTCATGAAGCTGCTGTGACCAAATTACAGCAACTGTCAGGGATCAACTTGCAGGGACTCAACTGTGGTAGACAGAATTTTTGTGGTAGCAGCAAGATACTCCAGAAATCTTTGAGAGGGTACAGCATTCCATGCAGTGTTGATGCCGGGCATATTTCGATGCATCTGGACAAAACTTTAAGCATCTCCATTTATAGCAATGCCATTTGGGATGAGCTTTGCAATTACTGATCCTTTTTGTATGATCAATGTGCCATGCCAATTTTAAAAGGTTCTTTTTTTTAATATTCCTTTATATACTGATGCCCTACACTCCATAGTTAAACACTGAGTGATACTTTTACCTGAGAATAATGTCAAACAATTTATTTACCAGCATTCATTCACAAGAAATAATGTACAAATCCAATTTAATTATAAGTAAACCACCTACCCACTTCATAAAAAACTAATTTGCCCTTTCTGAAAAACTATCATCTCATTTGCATATGATAATTTATTCATTATAGCAAATTATAAATCTGTCATTTTTAACAGCTCCTCTCAAAGGTTTCAAGTCCTGTTTTCTCTTCAGGGTTATGTATAACAAAAGTTGTGAAGTTTCCTAAAGATTAGTATTTCCTTGCATTGTTTATAATAGAGGAAGAAAACTTCAGGCGGTATGAGCAGGAAGAGCAAGCCTGTCAATCCGTGTGATGTCAGGCGAGAGCTATGTTTGCAATGTTGCCTAGATAAACGGAGCTGTGAGTACAAAGCTGGACGGCTCAGTCAGCAAGAGCGCTCTTGAAGAGTACAAGCAAAATGGAGCAATTGGTGCTGGATGAATTCTTTGAGTTAAGAAATGAAATGGCATTATTCATGACTAGTAAAATTATGTGTGTTGCTCAGTTGAAAGAAGAAATCTGGATTTGTGACTTAACATTCCTTGCTGATTTAACAGGCCACTTAAAATATTTAAATACCTCATTCCAACGAAAAGGCCTCATCATAATAGATATGTACTACAGAATTAAAGTCTTCAAAATGGATGAAACAAATGCGGGCTGGAAACACTGCACATTTTCCGAAGCTATCGCAGGTGCATAATCCTGATCCTACTCTTTCTGAAGAAGACGTGTAAATTCTGGAAGCTCTTCATAACCAGTTTGAGTCCAGGTTTGAAAATGTGGAAATGTTATCTACTATGTTTCAGCTCTTTGCAACACCGTTTTCAGGGGATGTGAACAATGTTCCTGCCAGGTTTCAAATGGAACTGTTAAATTTCCAGTGTGATGATTTATTGAAGGACAAATATAAACACAATGAAAAATTGGCAGATATTGTGTATGTTCAGTTCAACTTTTGGGTATGAACAATTTTTTTCTATTATGAAATTAGCTAAGTCCCGATACCGAAACACCTTGTCAGATCACAACCTAACATGCAGCCTTCGATTAAAAATATTTTGAACATTGTATCCTAACAATGAGAAACTAACCAAAGAAAAATGAAATGGAAAATGTCAACTTAATTCCACTGTACATCTTTGCACTAAATTATAGTGAAAATAGTATTATGTTGCATTTTCTTCACTTTGTAATGGTGTTATTCTCAAAATAAATTACACCTACACTGTAATGTCCTCATGTTATAGAGACCATATACAATTGTCTGCAATCTGTGTATATTATTTCATGTTAATAGTATGTTTTGAAATTAGGATATCGTAAAGCAGACTGTATTTTTCATGCCAGGCTTGATCCCTGTCTTTCCTAAATTGCTGCATTTCACTCACTTGCATTCTATTTCTCCGCGGCACCAGTGCAGAGCGTGTGATGTCACAAGGTCAACTCTCCTTCCTTGTGAGCAGGCAGAGCGACCTGGTTTATATCACAGAAATTGCTCCCTAATAACATATTTATTGTTAATGAGAGATTTAGTGTGTGCAGTTTACTTTTTCTTCTTTGTGAGAGATATTTCAACTCCAATTTTCATAACATTAATTTCCTCCTGTCAACATTTGCACTCCATCAATTTCCTCAATATTAACATTTTGCTTACATCTTCAGAACCTTTCTTTCAACACTATCATTTCTTTCATCTTTCAATCATCAATAAATTTGATTATGTTAACTGCGAGCATCTGTGGTTACCCCTTAAGGTAAGTCCTCCCACTCCTGGGATTGGAATGACTCCTTTTCCACTTCCTTAGAACCCATATCCTTTGCTTTCTCCCCTCCTTCCTTCCTCTTTTTCTGAAGAAGCTACCAGCGGTGGCGAAAGCTTGTATCTGTGTGATTTCATTTGTGTCTGTCGATGGGCCTGTGCTTTGGGTAAGTCATCCAATTTCTATTTTTGTTTTTTTTTTGTTTTACGTGTGTGTGTGTGTGTGTGTGTGTGTGTGTGTGTGTGTGTGTGTGAAACTTTCAAAGATTTGATCAGATATCAAAGTAAATTCATTGTCAGCTAAAATAGATGTCAGGTCCTGTGAGAGACCCAAATTTGTCCTGGTACCAGCAAATAAAACGCATTCTGTTAAAATATGTCGTATTGACAATTGTGTCCTACATCAGCCACACTCTGGGGGTTCTTCACTGCATGTGTCAGTGGGCAATGTCCTATTCGGAGACGAGTGAGGGCGACTTCATCAGCTCATCTAGGGCGGAAGGACATACGCCATGGGCGGACTGAGGATTTTACCGTGTGTAGTTTATTGTCCGCCACATCCAACCACTGATTCTCCCACAACGCCATGGTTCTGTGTATCACAAAGGAGGTGACGGCTTTCGGTGGGACGGATCAGCGTACGGAAGGGGGGAGAAAACAAGCCTCCCTAGCTGCTGCATCGGCCAGCTCATTCCCCTGGATCCCTATGTGTCCAGGAACCCAACAGAAAACTATCTCCTTGTGTTGACGTTGCAATGCAAGGAGAGTGTCCTGAATGTCCTGCACAATCCGATCTGCCGGATACATTTGGTTGACCGCGAGGAGGGCGCTGTGGGAGTCTGAGCAGATCAGGAATTTCATACAGTGATGCCTTTTAATCTGTTCTAGTGCCCTCAGGATAGTGAACAGTTCTGCATAGTAAACGGAAAACTGTTTTGGGAGTCCCAGCCGAAGGACAGAGTCAGGAAACACAACGGAGCAGCCGAGACGATCTCCCTGCTTGGATCCATCTGTATAGACAATAATAAAATTTGCATGGTGGTTTAAAATCTCTAAAAATCTACTTTTATAAAAACTGTTCGAGGTACAAGGCTTCTTGAAAGCAGTCAGATCTAAAATCAATGTAGGCCTATGAAGGAGCCAGGGAGAACCCCTACTCCACCCCTGGCGTTGAACCTTGATGCCCTGCACCTACAGCAACTCCAGGCTCTCCTGTGCTCTAATCCCAAACGGTCTCGTAGCCTGTGGGCGGTTGTGGAACAAATGTTAGTTGGGCTGCTGCGCAACACAGACGAAAAGTAATGTGTGTGGAGCTGACAGAGATCTGTACGCCAGGCGTGCCGCGAGCAGAAGATGGCGGATAGACAGCGGGGGCTCACCAGCTTCTGCACACAGGCTAAGTACTGGACTTGTTCGATACGCACCAGTCGCCAGCCTGATACCTTCATGGTGTACTGAATCCAAGATTTTCAGGTAGGAAGGGCTGGCCGATGCATAGACCTGGCAGTCATATTCCAGTCTAGGCCGCACGAAAGCTTTATAAAACTGGAGCAGAAGTGCCCTGTCGGCACCCCAAGACCGATGACTTAGACATTTTAGAATACTGTGAGCCTTGAGGCATCGCAGTTTGACCTCTTTAAGATGCGGCAACCACGTCAGCCTCTCGTCGAAAGTGAGGCCTAGATATTTGACCTTGTCCTGAAAGGTGAGAAGAGTGTCTCCTAGTTTTAAAACAGGTGTATTAAAAAGGGAATGGGAGCGATTAAAATCCACACAGACAGTTTTCTCCAAGGAAAACTTGAAACCAGTGGTGTTACACCATTCCTCTAACCGCCTGAAAGTTGCAATGGAGGAGGACGCACAGAAGATGGATAAGTCGTCCACGAACAAGGAACACTGTACAGGCGGTCACACGGTGGATGTAATGCTGTTTATGGCTATGGCGAATGTCGTCACGCTTAAAACACTCCCTTGCGGGACACCATTCTCTTGTTTAAAACGGACAGACAAGGCACTCCCAACCTTGTATCTAAAATACCTGTCAGAGAGGATAGATCGGACAAAAGTGGGCAAACGTCCACGAAAACCCCACTCGTAAAGCTGCTGTACAACAAGGCATCGCCAGGTAGTATCATAAGCCTTTTCGAGGTCAAAGAAAACACTGATTAGGTGTTGCTTCCGTAGGAAAGCTTGTCAGAATGCACTTTAAAGCAGGGTGAGGTTACCCAGTGTAGAGTGGTACCTCCTAAACCCACACTGAGAGCAGCTAAGTAAGGATCTCCTTTCGAGGACCCATATTAAGCACCGGTTGACCATATGCTCCAACATCTTAGCAATGCAACTTGTAAGGCTAATGCTCCGATAACTACCTGGGTCAGTGCAATCTTTCCCCGGTTTTAAAATTGGAATTAAAATGGAGTCTTTCCAAGAACATGGAAAATTACCCGTAACCCAAATTTCGTTAAAAAGGTGTAAAAGGACCCCCTGTGACTGGGGTGCCAACTGTTTCAGCAGTCTGTACGGTATCTCGTCATAGCCAGGTGCAGAATCACGAGCTGCTGACAATGCGGATTCCAGCTCCCACATTGAGAAAGGTTGGTTGGTTGGAGGAACGGAGGTCAAAGCCAACCCTCCCGTATCGTCCGATATTGACGGAAGACTGGATCCTGGCGAGAATCGGATGTAACAGCCGCATAGGATTCTGCCATAACTTGGGCAATGTCCCTGGGCGATTGTACAAGACATCCCTGCCTTCACACAGCTGCTATTGGCGGTCAGGAGTTCCGTCCTGAAATCGTTCCTTCCCATACTTTACCTGCGGGCGTGGACCTATTGATGGAGTTCAGGAACTCCTGCCAAGACCTCTGCTTACTTTCTTTAATAATTCTCCTTGCCCGTGCCCTTGCCACTCGAAAATTGACCAAATTCGTATTGGTAGGGCACCAATGGAATCTACGCAATGCTGCTCTTCTGTCTCTAATCGCTGAACGACAAGCATCGTTCCACCAAGGAACAGCTGGTCGCTGAAGTGTTGACGTCGATTTTGGGATGGAAGCGTTAGCAGCATTGCGAATCACTGTTGTAATGTGATCCACCCATTCTTCGATATCATGACACCACTCGAAAATAGCTAACTGCTGAAAAAGGGCCCAGTTAGCTTTGTGCAACTGCCATCTCGGCGGCTTCACACTGCAATCTATGGTGACTGGCAAGTCTATCCAAATGGGATAGTGGTCGCTGCCATGAAGGTCGTCATCCACGCTCCACTGAGCAGTGTGTGCAAGAGCAGGCGAGCAGAGGGAGAGGTTGATGGCTGAAGATGAACCTGTAGCAGTGCTAAAATGCGTAGGCTGGCCTGTGTTCAAGGCATCCACTGTGGTGACGAATTTCTGTAAGGCGTCAGCAAACGAGGTGGGAAATACAAGTGGCTGCATGGCCTTAAATACATTCTTGGCCTCTGCGTAGGAAATGCGCCCGGTCTTCTTTATCTCCTGAATCTTCCTTTCTCAAGGTACACCTGACAGTCCCGACTCCAAACAGGGTGTTCCTCAGAACAATTGACACATTTGTCAGGTGGTGTACAAACAGTGCCCTCATGTGCTGCCTTTCCACATTTGCCACAAGTGGCCTCCCCCTTACAGCCAAGCGTGGTATGTCCAAAACGCTGGCACTTAAAACAGTGCATGGGATTATGGACATAGGGACAGACCTCCAACCGCAAAAAACCCTGCCTTCACATGCTCAGGGAGTTTAGGGGTATTAAAGGTAAGGATGAAGCTCTCAGATGACACAAGTTCTCCATCCACCCTTTTCTTGATATTCTGGACGTCCACTATGCCTTCCGTTGCCCATTCTGCCTTGAGTTCTTCAATTGGAATGCCCATCAGGTCGCTACAGAAAACTACGCCCTTACTGTAGTTCAGGGTACTGTGTAGTTCTGCATCAATTTCGTATTCACCAAGGTACTTGGCCTTCTGCAGATTTTCCGCCTGTTGGGAGGTTGAAGTTTCAACCAACAAGGTACCATTCCGCAATCTTTTAACAGATCTTAAAGTGTCCGCAAGACCTTCTAAGCCCTTATTGATATAAAAGGGCGATTTCTTCTCAAAGGAACCTTCTTTATGTTTGAGTACAATAAACACATTCTGGCTAGCAGTCTGCGTTCTGTTACTATGGACGAAACTTTTTTTGTTACTGAACTGGTCTGGGGGACTAGCCAACCGAGACCTCGTCTACGACTGGGTGTTGGTACCCCCCAGTGGTACACCCATCCCACTGGAAGGTTCATGGGATAAATTAGTGTTTTGCATATCGATCCCATGAGCAGGATGGGAAGTATGTGTCTGCCTAGACAGAGCCCCGCGTGCCTAGGTAAGCCTTATACAACTGAGGTGCGGCAGTATCCCCAGAGGTTGCTTGCTAGCGACTGTTCCTCTTCAACAGCCATGCATCCCATCAGCACGTAGCACATCTTGGGATTGACGGGTTTTTTATAGAGGTTTGTCCCATCCTCGCGACCCAGGCGATTAAGCCAAGATCCCCATTCCCTGGTACACACAATGTTCCACGGCCGCACCACATGGTGGTCGCTGAAGCGGGCCCAGAGGTTACGGTGTCTAGAGGACTGGTGGCGCTTACCAGTCCCCAGCTCAGGACCCTGAATTCACCAAGCTCGTACTCAGCAAATGAATGCTGATCCCCTGAGGGGAGCACAGCCGGCTGATGAATAGTATTGCACTAACTCAGGTGACCATTAGCAAGAACTGGTAAGATGTTCAATACCTATAATGTTCTAAAGAGAGACAGTGACATTAGTCTTGGGGTCATGGTGTAAGAATCCAATGGGTACAATTTGAGAAAACAGCTAGTAGCTATGTACAGATCTCTGAGGTTGTAACATTTCATCATAGGGATTTTGTCTCGTTGTGTTTCCTCTCCTGCAACACAATACATTTATCTGTGACCTGTTAGTAAAACACTGAGGTGCTCCCGTGGCCAGCAAGATCCCCAGACGTATCACCAACCACACAGTGCATGACCATCTTGAACATAAAGTCTTCCTCAGTGCATGTATCCAAAATATCTAGAACCACTTGCAACAGTTGTGAGCCAGCTTACCTCAGAAGAGGATACAGTGACTTTATGACAGTCTCTCCAAGAAAATCAGTGCAGCCATCCAGATCAGACTGAGTGCAACATCATACTGATAAAAGAACTCAACTGCCAATTTCTTTGTGGAAACACCTATAGGGAAAGGCTAGGTTACTTGTCATCACATAGAGGTCTTGAGTTGCAGAGAGGTACAATGAAAGAAATGCCATAAATACTTAAATGCCTGTCCAGCAAGTGTGGTGCACACTGTAAGCAAATTTCCATGGAGCTCAGCAGAAAGGGACACCCGATGGGTAAGAGCAGATGGCCACAGCGTCTCAGCCGTCACACTGTGGAAATGGCAGTGGATTACATTGCACGGTTCAACATGCATATCTACCACTACTGCTGCCACAACCGCCAGTGTGACGACACAGAAGTTTAATACACCAACAGGTGTTTACCGGCAGAGGCCAGAGCAAGAGAACGCATCATCTGTCAGAGTGGCTGACTGTTGATCAACACACTGTGTGTCACCAACCCAACGCAATAATGGCATTTCAATTATGCAACCTGCGTGCGACAACATGAGGCCACAGTCCTTTCCTCTGGGCTGCATTCTGAACAGTCAGGTCTTAAGATATTTCAGTTTTTGGACGAGTCCTCCTTCTGATGTAGAAAAATTACACATAATATTATGAAAAGGGTAGAATGCTATTAATTATGTAGATGACATGCTGAGTTGTGAAAGGTACAAATAAGACTACCGATAACCTAAACTTTCCATTGTTTAGAAACTTAAACATATTCTGACAAGAACAGTTCACACACACACATGGCCACTCCCTCTAATGTGAGCAGTAGTTTAACTAGGGAGGGTTGTGGGAATAGCAAAAGTGTGAGGGCTGTAGAGGGGAGGAGGGGGAGGGGAGTATAATAGAGGAGAAGAATTGATATAGGCCGGGGGAGGACAGAGACTTGTGATCATTAAGTTCAGAGGGGTTATGGGAACAAAGGAAATGTTTTAGGAATGGTTGCTACTTGCCCAAAATCAGAAAGGGTGATGTTGGTAAAAAGAAACCAGGTTACATAGGCTATAAAGCAAACTGTGTTGGGTGGTATGTCCAACAACTGGGTTGTCTAGCTGGTGGTGGTTATTCATGCAGTTTATTAGTTGTCCTGTAAAATATAGACAGTGCTTGCAGTCATGTTAGTAAATGACATGTCTGCTGTCACAGGTGACTTGCCTTAAGTGTGAAAATGGCAGTGGTAGGCTGGATTATGTGGTTGTGTGACAACATATTGGAAAGATCTTGTATCTAGGTCTATTTCAGGGATATTAGTCACGAGGCACGGGGATGGGAGCAGAAGTGGAGTACAGACAAAATATTATATAGGTTTGGTGGACAGTGGAATACCACTGAGGGAAGGGTGGGGAGGATATTTCTCATTTCAGGTCATGATGAGATACAAACGAAACCCTGATAGAGAATGTAGTTCAGTTGCCCCAGTACTGGATGATAAAGACTCACAAGAGGGTTATTCCTTTCTGGCTGAACTGTATGTAGAGGGTGGTAGGTGACTGGTAAGTCAAGACACTGGATGTCTATTTGATGACAAGGCTACAAGGTTAATTTCAGATTATGAGAGCTTCAGTGAGATGCTAAGCATAGTTGGAAGAGTGCTTGTCACTACACATGCAATAATCTCAGGTGGTTACACAGTACAGCCAGCAGTTCTTGGAAAGCAATGGGTGGTAGCTGTCAAAGTGGATGTTGATGGTTGGTAGGTTTGATATGGATGAAAACACTACCTTTTCTAGTTCTCTTCTGTTCTCCTCTTGCTTCTGCCGATTACGAATTTCTAATTCTTCTCTGCTCAATCCTGTCAGCCCATCCTTATCCAATTTTTTTGACCAAACAAATGTTGCTAACAAGTTTGCATCACCAAAAGGATTGTCTGTGTTTGTGTAATGAAGATAATCATTATCCCAGCCCATTCTTTCTTTTCGTTTGCGCTCTTTTGCCTCCTTCTTCAAGAGCCGTCGCAAGCGCTTTTCCTCTGGAGTTTCAGTTGCTTTTATCAATTCTTTCTGTCTTCTCCTTTCTTCTGCTTGCCGCAGTCTCTCCTCCTTCAGTTTTTGTAAGAGTTTAATAGAATGTGAGGAGGATTCAGAATCTGATGACTCAGTTGAGTTTTCCTCAGATGATGACTCTGTTGAAGAAGAAGATGATGATGATGATGATGTCCTAGAAGATAATGTAGGAAGAACAATTACACATATATTACAAAAAAAAAAAAAAAAAAAAAAAAAAAAAAAAAAAAAAAAAAAAAAGCTGACAATTATATTCAAGAAATATATTTTTGCAAAATATTACAATGATTTAAAAACTATAAAAAATGTTTAGTGATGAGATACTCAGCACATGAAAACCAACCAATGAAGGTATTCAGTTGTAGTTCATCCGAAACTCAATAATGAAAGATACAGAATAAAATTTACAGACGGGTTAAAACTTCATATCACGTTGAGACTGCACATCAGGTTGAGGCTCCAATTTTGACCCTTGCATAGCAATGCACATGAAATGAATGAGTCTACTTTTAAGTTCCAAATCTCACACTTAAAAGCCAGGAAAATGTTTACATAAAGAAAGAGAAACGAAATCATAAAGAAATAACAGATGTAAAAGAAAAAAAAAGGTAGGGAAGAACTGAACCGAAAAAATTTTGGATGTTAAGAGATACATAAATGAGGGAAACAGACAATTGCTACTAACAAGCAATATAATGGTGAACTAAGAGCAGTACATGGCAGAAATACACAAGTATTTACATCTATCTGATACAATTTATAATGGAACACGACAGATTAGATCTCTTTTATAATCTCGGAATCACCTCCATCAGCTGTAAGTGTGACGTTTGGAGTTACTTTTTTGCAATTCAATGATTCATATACAGCTTTTTATGCATCTTTAATAGTAACAGGACTAGTATCTTCATCTTATTCATTCATTTTGCATACTTAAATGATGAAATCAAAGCTATATTGTTCATTCTAGAAGTTTAGACATTATTGTAAACTATAAAAAAATTGTTCTGCAATGTTTTAAAAATCATCTAGCCACCAGAAACAATAATTACTGAAATAAGAATTCATCTGAAAGCAATTTAGATTGCATTATTCCCTAATTAATACTTAAATATTCAAATTTTACATAATAAAACAAGTTACCACATTTTCATATTTGGATAAACAAGGTATTTTCATGAAACCTCATAGTCACTAAAAGACAGCATTTTTCATTGGAATTATTTGGTAATGTCAGCATCATGTGTCTTTCACTCATTAAAATATTTTAATTAAAATCATATAGCACATGTTGTTAAAAAACCACTTTTTAATATTTTCAGAATTTTGTATTGCAAACATCTACATTTTGTTTATATATAAATTATATACACTCAAGCATGTTTAAGATTTCGATTGTATAATTGTTTATCTCATCAATGTTTTATTGCAACTTGCCATTTGAATCATTCAGATTATTATTGTCAAAGAATATCTTTGTATAATGAGATTTAAATTCTCCACCTGTGAGGCTGTGGGTTAGTTATAGTTGATTATGGTCAGTGCTTGTCATAGTAGTTGTTCTGTGAGAATTGTATTGTGTACAAAAACTGTAAAATTTTCTGCAGCAACTTCAAGATACTAGTTACACCTACCAATGGAATGAAGCATATAAAGATAAGTATCAGTATATATAAAGCTGTCAATACCTACTACAAACTTAAATACTCTAATGACAAAAAACCTGTATCATAAATTGTATTGTATAATTCACATATAATTAGTAGTATGTGGAGAAAAATAGTTCTTATGAAGTGCTTTGGTGCTCCAGGAGATGGAGACGTTTCCACACACTCTGACATGTTTTCAGTGACAAATTTTAGCAACTGTGCCATGGAAAAAGTGTCGACATAACACTCTGCTAAAGGTGCAACAATTGATGTTTGTATGACTGTCATAACAGGAAGAGCAGCACATGAAAAAGACAATGAACAATGAAGAGAATTCACCAAAACATCAAACAAGATTGTCTACAAGTAGTATCGAAAATATTAGGATACTGTGTGATTTTACAAGTTGTGTAAAAAAGGGTGGGTTTTTTTTCTGCATCTCTTAAAGAAGCATGTAATAATAACATTTTAATCTGCCTTTATCTTCTACAAGTGGAAAAGACTTAGAGCAGCAACACATCTGCATTAAAATTGTGTGTAATACAAGAAAACGTTTACAGGGGCACACAGGAACACAATGCAGGAAGCATACAATGAAATGTGCTTCATAAGATTCAATAAAAAAAAACATTACTGCTCCATCTTTCACACTCTCAAGACCTGGCCCCTGTGGACTATTTTTAATGTCCGAAGTTGAAAACCCCCATTGAAAGGCAAAAGGACTTCACGAGATCCAGTAAGAGACATACTAAGACTGTTTCTGGAAGTGAAAATAGTGTTGGCAGCAGTGGATCAGTTGTGGAGGAAACTATTTTGAAGGAGACCAGCACAATAACTATTAGGTAAGGATGGAAAAACTCTGTAGACAAAGTTTTGGAAATTTCTGACCAACCTTGTGTTGTAATCACGGACAACACCACTCGCACAACTACTACACTGAACACTGGCGTGCACTCGCTGTACGAACACCCACGAAGTGAACTCGTACCTGGTAAATGACACTCTGGGCGCAGAGCACAACTCCGCACTGTTTATGTCATTGACTTGACCATGGCGTGCTCTGGCGTTTGCTACATTTTCCCGCGGCACACTCTCACGGCCGACTCCCGACATATGTTATCGGCTGTGTCTGTGTCTTACAGCATTCCTTTCCCCTTGGGGAGGCTCGGATGTGAGCAATGTCCATGACGTCATCATCTGTTGGGCTCTGACTGAGGTTGCAGGCAGGCATCTTTGTGTAGGGTCTGAAGTACTTGGGGTGCGGGCAGCGTCGGCGCCCTTCCCCAGACAACCCATATGGCAGGACCGGTGATGGTGGCTCGGTCTCCATCTCCACCTCGGGCCCCTGACCTGGTGATGAAGATGGTGGACCCAAAGGGAGCAATGCATCAGGAGGAGATGAATCCAGCATGGGTGGTGACTGTACCCGCAAAGGTATAGGTCCCTGAGGGGAGGAACCTGGGTCAGTCCCTGGCTGAGGCAGACAACTTGCAGGTAATGGCAGGAACCTCTCTTCGGCCTGTGGGCTGGTTAGTGGAGCAGACTGGTGCGGGAGTATTGGCCGAGTGATGGGGGGCTCCCGATCTTCCACATGCAGACACAGCTGGTCGTGTTGGCGTGCAGTGATGCCGTCTTCTGTGCATATGTCGCAGAGACGGTGGCTGTGGCATCTGGTGAAGATGGCAGGAATCCATTTCGGTCGACATCCGAACCCACGTGCCCAGACAGCCATCCCTGGTCTAAAGCAAGAAGATGGCGACATGGGTGAATGTCCCGGGCTCAGGTGCAGAATATGGAGCAGAGTCCGGGGATGCCGGCCATGGAGAAGTTCCGCAGGACTCTTGTCACCAAACGGGGTGAACCGAAAAGATGAGAGAAATTGATCAAGGGCAACATCCGAAGGGTACCGAGCCACATACTTTTTCAATTGGGTCTTAAAGGTGCGAACAAATCTTTCAGCCTCCCCATTTGACTGCAGATGGAAGGGTGGGGCGAGGACATGGCGGATACCCCGGGTGTTGCAGAAGGAGGCAAACTCGCGTGATACAAACTGAGGACCATTGTCTGACACCACCGTAGTGGGGAGACCTTCAATCGAGAAAATGCGTTACAAGGCTGCAACCGTGGCTGTGGCTGAGGTTGAAAGGCAACAGACCACGTACGGGAACTTAGAGAAGGCATCAATAACCAGCAACCTATAGGCATTAAGGAAGGGGCCCGCAAAATCAATGTGCAGGCGATCCCAGGCCTGCGAAGGTTGAGGCCACGGGGCGAATGTCGCTCGAGGGGAGGATTGATGTTGCGCACAGAGCGAGCACGGGGTAACCATACGAGACACGTCGCTGGCCAGACCCGGCCAAAACACATGATGGTGGGCCAATGCCTTAATACGAGATACCCCCCAATGATCGGCGTATAGCAGCTTGAGGACCTCTGAGCGGAGGGCTGATGGAATGACGACCCGAGGAGAGGAATCCTCAGAATCAAGGAGAAGCATGCCATCCACAACAGAAAAATGGTGTCAAAATGCGTAGTAGTTTCTGAGGGGGTCCGATGCCCATTTCGGCGGAGTCGCAGGCCAGCCCTGCTGGACCAAACGGATCACCTTGCGGAGGACCGGGTCTGCGGCACTAGCCAGAGCCTCCTTGGCACCTGTGATCGGAAAACCAAAGCTTGCTGAGCGGCTATATCAACATGAAAGCACAGGAATTCTTCCTGATCAAAGTCTGGGTCTGATCCAGTCGGAAGCCGGGAGAGCGCATCCGCATTTGCATGTTTGGATGTAGGGCGAAAGTGTATCACATAGTTATATCGAGGTAGGAACAGCACACAACGCTGAAGACGGTGAGCGGCCTTGTCGGGTGGTGATGCCGAAGGGTGAAACAGCAAAACCAGTGGTTTGTGATCAGTTATGAGATGACATTTTACGCCATACAGAAAGACATGAAACTTCTTCAGAGTGTAGACAATAGCAATAGCCTCCTTCTCAATTTGCGAATATCTGATTTGGGCCGGAGTGAGCGTCTTAGAGGCGAAAGCGATCGGTGGCTCAGATCCGTCTGGACATTTATGAGCGAGCACCCAATCCCATGTTGGGAGGCGTCCATTGCTAAGACAAGGGGGAGGCCGGGTTGATATGTGATGAGGCAGGGTGCCAATTGTAGCAGCTCCTTTAATGTGCAAAATGCTTTGTCACAGGCCGATGACCAATGGAAGGAAGTCCCTTTGTGCAGCAGGTCAAGCAGGGGTTTTGCAATAGAGGAAGCCCCCAGCAAGAATTTATGATAATAAGCGACCTTTCCTAAAAACACTTGCAGGTCCTTGACTGACGTCGGCCGAGGGAGGACCAACACAGGGGCCATTCTGCCCTCACTAGAAACCTCAAACTCCAAAAAAGTGATAGAAGGCTGAAAAAAGGGGCATTTCTCCAGATTGCATGTCAACCCCGCTGCCTGCAGTACTGTGAACAGCGCACTTAAGTTGCGTAAATGTTCATCGGCTGAGGGCCCGGACACTACTATATCGTCGAGATAATTGACACAACCGGGCACCGATAGTGTGAGTTGTTCAATGAAAATCTGAAAAATTGCCGGAGCACTGGCTGCCCCGAAGGGCAACCTCAAGTATTGGTACAAACCAAAGGGCGTGTTCAGGACCAAGAGACGTTGAGAGTCAGCATCGAGAGGGACTTCGAAGTATGCATCGGAGAGATCTATCTTTGAGAAATACTGTCCATCTGCCAATTTCGCAAGAAGCTCGTTTGGGCGCGGCAATGGATAAGTGTCAATGATAGATTGGGCGTTCACTTTTTTTTTTTTTTTTTGCAATGACCATGGGAGTCGCCCATTCACTAGACCGAATGCGTTTTACCACCTCCGTTTCCTCCAACAGGAATAACGCACGACATAAGGTGCCATCAGACCAGCCAAAAGCTTGAAACTCTTGCAAAAAACTCTTGTTGTTCGATGAGGTGACGTAGAATCTCATCGGAAGAACCAGAAGACATTGTGGAAGACGAACAACCACTTCAGACGGAAAACGCGCGGAGAAAAAAGTACCTCACTCATCGCCAAATGTTGTAATCACGGACAACACCACTCGCACAACTACTATTTCCGCGAAGTGAGCTCGTGGTAAACGACACTCTGGGCACAGAGCACAACTCCGCACTGTTTATGTCAATGACTCGACCGTGTTGTGCTCTGGCGTTTGCCGCATTTTCCGGCAGCGCACTCTCGCGGCCGACTCCTGACATATGTTATCGGCTGTGTCTGTGCCTTACAGCACCTTGTGTGTCACTGTATTATGTTTTAAATTAATTGTAGAAGGTAGCAAAAGTGAGTAGCTTGACATGTATTGGACAATTTGTTGAGAAGTAAACAGTTTTTAGCAGGCAGACAGAGACTGCAAGACAGTTGCCACCAGATAATCACACAGTTACAAAGGTAATATCAAGACAATCAACATCAACAAGACAAACAGGAAGCAGCTGAAAAAGAATAATAGATGAATGCTGAGTCTTTACTTAGTTTTGCACAATTACTATTCACTTTGAGAGGACGTTAAAAGAACTCATGACCCACAGGAAGGATTACCTCTCAAACATTAAAACAATACATTTTTTTTTCAACAGTGCTTTCAATTTTTCTTCATTGAAATACTTGCAACTGACAATTACCTGATACATTGATTGTCTGTATACTTATTAATTACATATAACTTTTTAAAGTTAATCCAGTAGCAGAATAGCTGGATCTATGAACTGTGCAATGTTTCTGAACAGATATTTTTGTTGGATTTAAGACAAGTAATCTTTTCTTCCCAATATTTGATTAAGTAAAGACAATAAAAATGCCACCTTCCTAGTATAAAAATGTTGGGTAACTGCTGGGTACAAAAGCAGCAGAAAGAAAGTAAAGGTGCAGAAAGGTCAACTTCCAAAACTCATGGGAAGCTCTGCACCTTGCAGAGCACTACACCAATACAGATAGTGCTACTTTTATGTATGGAGCTATGAAGAGCTTTTGTATGTTCTCTCTCTCTCTCTCTCTCTCTCTCTCTCTCTCTCTCTCTCTCTCCCCTGCCCCCTTGGAAAATGTATGTTTGTGTCTTAAGATGAAACAGGAAAAATAAACGTAAGTATAAAACATTCCCTAGCAGAGCTTGCATTAAAAGCTACTGTATTTATGTGTTTATCATCATTTAAGTGTTTTTTTTTTTTTTTTTTTTTTTTTTTTTTTTTTTTTTTTTTTTTTTTTTTTTTTTTTTTCTTCATTAAAATCTTTTTTGCATGTTATCTATCTGGAAATAATTGTCAATGACATGGTAATTGTTATAATTTTCTCACAGAAATTCATCCATAAATTGTGTTACAATATGTGCCAATAATCTGGATGAGACTCTATAAAACATTTTCTCATATGTAGCTTCAGTCAAAGGAAATAAATTTTACATATCAAGTATCTTCCAAACAGTACCATGCTGAAATTAAAAGCTGAACAAGAGCATGTTGAGAAAGGAAATTAATTACAACAAATATTTATAAAGCACTTGTTAATGAATGTAATAAATTCTCTGAAGTTTCATACAAGTAATTAAACTGATGAACAGATGAATTCTTCACAATTTCTTCCTTCATTTTACAGTTTACACAGCAAAAGAAAGTATAAAATTAGAGCTCTCACTTCTTCCGTTTATGTTTTGATTTCCTGTGTTTATTTCGTGACTTTTCATCACTGTGTTTTTTCTTTGACTTCTTATGCTTCTTGCTTTCTTTCTTTCTTCTCTGCAGTTCATCCTCGGTACTTCTATGGGGGTCCCCACGCATTCTGTCATAGTCACTGTCTAGCTTTTTTATGCTACTGGTCGATCTGCACACACAAAAAATAAGTATATTACCATACATCAAGATTTAAAAAGGACAATTAAGTCTTAAGGAAAAAGTAGAGAGTAAAATAATTGTCAAAAAATTGTTACTAAAGTAGTGAATATTACAAAATAACCCATGGCACACCGCTAAAAATTGTACTGCATAAATAAATATGACTCAGCATACTGCATAAATAAATATGACTCAGTTTCCATAAAAATGCATGATATAGAAAATTGGTACTACTTGCAGGTACAGACATATAGAAATGGTTTAACAACAAAAAGTCCAGGTTGGATTGTCAATAATAAGAGAAAAGGTAGTAACTCACTGTAAAGACAATTGCTGAGCCACAAACGAGACAATCACATTGATGCAGGTAAATACATAACATAACATAACCTCCATTACCACAATCACTCAGGCGCAACTCATTCCCATATTAATTGTAAAGGGAAACTTTCCCGGTGGGATAAATAAAAATAAAAAATAGAAAAGAGATGACTTACCAAAAGGACCGACTTGTCGATAGAAACAAATAAAATCACACACAAACACACATACAAGCTTTCGCCACCACTGGCAGCTTCTTCAGGAAAAAGAGGAAAAAAGGGGAGGAAAAAGGGAAGGATATGGGTTTTAAGGAAGTGGAAAAGGAGTCATTCCAATCCCAGGAGTGGAAGGACTTACCTTAGGGGAAAAAAAGGAAGGTAAACAAATACACACACACTCAGACATATCGAAACGCAAGCACACCTAGACAGACATTTGTAAAAAGCAAAGAAGTTGGACAGAGATACCAATTGAGGCAGAGGCTCTGTCCACAGAACCAAGGCAAAGGTGCTAAAGATGGTGGGCGGGAATTTGATTTAGCGGAGATTGAGACCAGGTGGGCAACGGGAGGAGAGAATAAGCTGAAGGGCAAGTTCCCATCTCCGGAGTTCTGAAAGGTTGGTGTCGGTGGGAAGTATCCAGATAACCCGGATGGTGTAACACTGCACCAAGATGTGCTGGCCGTGCACCAAGTCATGTTTAGCCACAGGGTGATCCTCATTACCAACAAACACTGTCTGCCTGTGACCGTTCATGCGAATGGACAGTTTGTTGCTTCCCACTCCACCAAGAATGTCTTTCCGCCAACTTCTTTGCTTTTTACAAATGTCTGTCTAGGTGTGTTTGCGTTTCGATATGTCTGAGTGTGTGTGTATTTGTTTACCTTCCTTTTTTTCCCCTAAGGTAAGATCTTCCACACCTGGGATTGGAATGACTCCTTTTCCACTTCCTTACAACCCATATCCTTCCCTTTTTCCTTCCCTTTTTTTCCTCTTTTTCCTGAAGTACGTTTTACTGTGCACCTGCTTACAAAAAAAGGCCAACTGAAAAAACATTCCCCTTTTGCAGAACACACTAAAGCATCCGATCATCAACAACCTACCATTGACAACATGCAAATCTTACATATAGCGCAGAAGGGGCGTAAGCTAAATTTACTGGAAGAGTTTGAGATAGCGAAGCGCGCTTACTTTGGACACCCACACCTCCTAAACAATCAGTTGGCATGCAAAGATCAAACATTCCTAGATATTATGATGTCTCTGTTCAAATAAAATTCCTCTCATTTACAAATACCAACATAAATTATAAACTTCTGTCCTGCTTAATAACCTCCCTTTCGTTAAATTTGTATTCAGATAGCTAGATTTCACCCATCCCGTCTTATATCCCGCCTATGTCACTCCCTACCCACATTCCCTTAGACTGTACAAGTCGGCGGAGCAGCACACCACGCCCGCCCACCGCCCGTGAGCGCAATTGTAAACATGGGCTTATCTTGTGGCATCAGAGATCACCGTTTCGATTAAGGTAATCTTAAAAATCAGTTTTATGTTTCTCACATCTTTACCGAGTATGTTCCAATTGTAATTCATTGTTACCTGAACATTTGTAGGGCCACAAGGAAAACCAAAAAACATTCCAGGAACAACTTACGGTGTCACACCAGGGAGAGCGCATTGTAAGCTTTGTTTACCATTTATACTGTCTTCTTAACACAAAATAAGCCCAAGTACCATTATAACCATTTGTAATTCCGCCTTGTAATTTTGTGTAAATTCTGTCACGCAGATAATCTGAAGGTGCCCTGCTAAAGGGCGAAACGCGTCATTAATTAATAAAAAATTTGCAATCAAGACGGTTTGAAGGAATATTTATTCTAACTGATTGCTGTTGTAGACCATGGATTGGAAATCATTTTAAATGATGTCATACTTCAGACTTTAAATTGCTCCACCAGAATATGCAATCATTGGCCACAAACAGAATGAAATAGAAAACTTACTGAACAATCTGAGTGATATTTTTATTGAATGTTTTACAGAACACTAACTGAACAAAAGCATGTCAGATATAACACACTTTGCTCAGTTCAAATTAAGTGGATTATTATTTAGAGAAATACTCAAACAGGATGGTAGCTGAAATATAACCAAATTTGATAGCTTATCCATAGAGAAAGTCAAAACTCTCAATAACGGAACTCTCAGATCAAAATACTGTGATTATTTATGTTTATCAGGGCACCAGATGAAGATAAAGAAGTTTTTTATAACAATATGGAAGAACTGTTAGAAAAGTTTCAGCACCCCAAAGAAAAATGATATTGTATTTGGAGAACTCAATGTTTATTCACCATATACATTAAATTTAGAGAGAAAGTTGTAGAGGAACTCCATATCTAGAAGAACCCTCTGGAATGATAGAAGTGATTTGACCACAGAGTGTTAAGATTCGCGCAGTGAACGGTCGCTTCCCGGGGGTCACAAATTTGGTGAGAACAAGTGAACACCACTTCAGATGATACGTGTTTATGTTTTTACACAAGAACTTATGACAGTAGAAATTGTGTTCAGGAAATTTAAACTACTTTGAACTGTAGACAATTTAAATTTGAGTGCTTGTGAAATACACAGTGTTTCTGTGTTTCTTAAAGTTATGATTACTTAGATGGGGGGAAAGTGCTGCTAATTTCTTATCCCAAACAAAGCAACTGTTTGGCCATTTTATTTTATTTATGATTAATAATTCATCTTACCACTTCCAACAAGGAACCAATTTGATTGAATAAAGCTTATTCATCTAAATCTCTGACTTGGCACACTTCATTTGCAAACATTAGAATAAACCCATTTTTATTAATGAACCAGTTATTTTATGTGATATTTCTTATTTGTTTCGTAAACTACAGTCTATGCATAGAGTGTTTTTTAACTAAGGCATCAAAGGTAAAAGATTTTGTCTGCAACTAAGTAGTTACTTGGGCATGAAAGCAGACATGTATGGTTTGACCCTTAGATAACATCAAGTCAATCTTCTAAATCAGTACCATGCATAGACCAATATACTGGTTCTTAGACCATATAGCCATACTTGCATCAATCTTAGCTGTGATTAATTCGGTGAAGGATAAGGTGTAAGTCATTTTGAGCCACAGTTATCAATGATATTTTCCAAGAATTGATGCGCTGTAACTATTGTTACACTATAGCAACCTGGAATATTCTTCAAAACTCACCCCTTCCACCAACCTCTGCCAGGCACCAACCCTCTGCCAGGCCCTTAAATGTGATTTGCAGATTATCCCATGTAGATGTAGAACAATAGATGTAGTATATACTCCTCCCCTCACTGTTACATTAGCACATTCATACTACAGTAGTAATGACAATCAATGAACTCGTCAACAGTACACGTGATTTCAGTTTCAGTAACAATTTGTTATGAAGTGCACAATTTTTAGAATAGCTTGACCAGTAAACAAAAAGTTCTATAATTATGGAGAAAAAGTGAAAGTGATTCTTGCAATCGAGAGTGGAGTTTAAAATGTAGACTTGTATCATCAGTTTGGCTTCATAAATTACACAGTCCAAACAATCAGAAAAAACAAAGATAAAATTGTTACACTGTTTGAACAAAATGGATCTAAAAGTAAGTGGTTACAAAATTCTGTAAGAAGTGATGTTTAAGTAACAGTGAAGCATCAATGTATCCATTAGTAGATTTCTCCCTATGGTGAAAACAGACAAACTTGTCAAGAAATTAAAAGATGAGGAATTTGTGTGCAGCAGTGGTTGGATTGACAGATTTAAAAAATGTCACTGGATTATGTTTGGCAAACCGAGCAGCGAAGCCAATAGTGAGAACACTGAACCAATTTGACAATGGCTCACTACCATATGGCCTACAATTTGTGAAGGATATACAGACTGTGACATTTTTAATGCAGATACGATAGGCATTTTCTTTAAATTAACACCTGACAAAACTCTGTAATTCAAGGGAGAAAAATGTATTGGTGGAAAATCATCTAAAGAGCAAATGACAGTTTTGGTTTGTGCTAACATGGATGGAACTGAGAAGATAAAATTGCTTGTGACAGGTAAATAAAAAATCCTAGGTGTTTTAAGCATGTAAAAAATCTACCAGTCACTAGCAGTGTTAATAAAAAGTCCTGGGTGACCTCTGAACTCTTTGAAGGTGAAATAAGGCATTGGGATTGAGAGCTCAGAAGCCAGCACAGAAAGATACTGCTTCTTGTTGATAATTGTCCAGCACATCCTGCACTCTCTGGTCTGGAGAATTTTAAGCTTTTTATTCTTCTTGCAAATACAACAAGCTTATAGCAGACCGTAGACCAAGGAGTAATTAGGAGTCTGAAATGCCCTTTATCATAAGCTCATATTACTGAAAACGACACAATGCATTGACAAAAGCAGTTTTTTTTTTCTATTACACTAATGGATGTGATCAGATGCATTACCAAAGCTTGGAGCTGGGTCACAGCTCAAATGATTAACAACTGCTTCAATTGTGAGGGAATCAGAAATGAAGGAATAAATGCCACTGAAACTAAAGACATGTTCAATGACACTGATGACCTGCCGCTATCTGTACAGCTGGCACAAATCGACCTTGTTACAACCAAAGTGCAAACTGATGATGAAATTTCATATGAAGTGAAGAATCATGTCCACAGTGACCACAAAATGAGTGAGGGAGATGAAGAAGAGGAAGAGGAGAAAGAAGAAGGAAGTAAAATGCCTATCCCTAATGTGTCTAACAGGCAGTAGAGTAAAATCACTGATTACTTTAGTCCTAATAAAAGAAGTTTGGTGAGTTCTCGACATACTGTACTGTATTCAATGAAGCTTAAAAGAGTGAACACTGTATGAATGTAGTTAGTGCGCCTCGGTTGCACAGTGGTAGAGTGCCAGACTACAAATCCAAAGGTCGCGGGTTTGATCCCCACCAGGTCCCTAGGATTTTTATCTGTCACTTTCCGCTTCTTTCACCTCTGTCAGTATTGCTCACGTGAAAAATACCGAGTAGCACCGTGGTTCAGAACCCACGTTAAACGTTAAACTGTAGGTCCCCCTATAACTGGCTGGGTAAGTCAGTTCGAAGGTTGGAGGAAGGCAATGGCATACCACCTCCAAACAGGACCGTGCCTAGTAAAGCACTGTGGTGTTCAAACCAATCTTCGGATTGTTGACTGCTTTACCTTTTTACCTTATGAATGTTGTTATGGCTAAGTTTCACTGTACAGCTACATATAGCTGCAACGTACCAGTTTGAAACACTGGTTATAGTAATCGCCAGGCCCAAATTTTAACAGTAGCTACACCAGCAGTGATAGGAGCCCAGAAACCTAGAGCTCATGAGAGGAAGTACAATGATAAAAATGTATATTAGTTTTGTTATCTCTTAAAAAGAACAAACTGGTCCGATGTTTACATTGCAAACAATACAGATGACAAGTTTGATAAATTTTTGGCCACATACGAACATTGTTTCAAAACAGTTTTCCCAAACAAACATTAGAAATAAATTCTGAGTCTAATTCAAACAAGTGGATCACAGCAGGAATAAAAATATCATGCCAGAATAAAAAGACATTATATAAATACTCAAAGCATACCACCAATCCTAATTTTTACTAACTATTTTAACCAATACAAACGGATATTTCAACAAGTGATACCAAAATCTAAGAAGTTAGAAAATGACAAACAAATAGAAAATTCCAGGAAAAAGACAAAAGCAATATGGAAAATCATAAAAAAAGAGAATTAGCTGCAAAATCATTAAATCACAACAATGTTGTTGTGCTCTTCAGTCCGGAGACTGGTTTGATGCAGCTCTCTGCCCTACTCTATCCTGGGCAAGCCTCATCATCTCCAAATAAGAATGGCAACCCACATCTATTTGAACCTGCTTACTGTCTTGATCTCCTGGTGCCCTTCTGAAATTTTTACCCCACACACTTCCTCCCAATTCTAAATTCACAATTCCTTAAAGTCTGACAATGTGTCCTACCAATCAAATTCCTCCTTTTAAACAAGGTATGACAGAAATTTCTTTTCTCCACAATTCTGTTCAGTATCTCCTCATTAGTTAAAAACCTTTACCCTCTCCCTGTCTGAACAATTTGCCATCCATATTTCACCACTGTATGAAGTAACACTCCATACAAATGCCTTCAGAAAAGAGTTTTCAACACTAAAATTCCATTTCCTGGAGGTGCTCCACGACCACACAATGATGAACACACCAGATGTTTTTCGCAGCATTGGCCATTAATGTTTTATTAAAAAAAAACACAGACCGATTTCAATCACCTAGTGATCATCTTCAGTATCCTTCAAACAAGCATATGAATGCCCTGAATGTAAAAAAAACCACAGACCGATTTCAATCACCTAGTGATCATCTTCAGTGTCCTTCAAACAAGCATATGAATGCCCTGAATGTAACTCAGGGCATTCATACGCTTGTTTGAAGGACACTGAAGATGATCAATAGGTGATTGAAATCGGATCTGTAGTTTTTTAAATAAAACATTAACAGCCAATGCTGCGAAATACATCAGGGCATTCATATACTTGTTTGAAGGACACTGAAGATGATCACTAGGCGATTGAAATTGATCTGTAGTTTTTTAAAACATTAACAGCCAATGCTGCGAAATACATCTGGTGTGTTCACTAAAATTCCAGGTGCTGGAGTAGCCGGACATGGTGGTTGTGTGTGTATAGCTGTCTGAGTGCTTGTGTGAATGTATGTGTTTCTTTTTCTGACAAATGTCATGGATGAAATTTTAAACTGTGTGAATGTGATGATCTATTTTGATGCCTGTCAGCAGTTCAGCGAGCCTCTTTATGCTGGGTTGTTATCTATTCTCCATTGCTGATACTGTAATTTTCACACCTAAAGAACACTTGCTTGACAACTACTTCTATTCCGAGTTCTTATAAGCTTATAATAATTTCTTAAGTCAGTGTGCAATGTGTGTTGAATTATCTGTATAGTAGGTATACATTGTAATGACTATAGTTTTGCAAAAATGTTGCCAGTGTAGTCCAGGTATTGTGTTTAGAAATCGTAGCATACATGTATAAATTGTAATTAGTCTGACTGACTTGTCCTATATCATATTTGCAAATTATGCACTGCATCGTGATTTACAGGACCAATACAGAAACTGAACTTTATGAAGATGGCGGGAAAAGGGGAGGAGGGGGGGGGGCAATAGGATGAACAGCAGGGTCAGAGGGAAGTGGGGATAATAGTTTGGCACTTCCTAGCAAGGCATAAAGGCACAAATTGGCAAATAGGTGGAAATGTGTGATGGAATCTGATAGTAGAAAAAGGAAGAAAAGGAAAAACAGTAGATGAATACAGACTTTGGAAGAGAAATAAAAGAGAAAGTTCCATGTTAGAATTTTGCACAGGGCACAATATAATCATCACAAGCACTTGATTTAAGAATAATGAAAGGAGGTTGTATTTGTGAAACAGTTCAGGAGACACCACAAGGTTTCAGACAGATTTAATGACAAAGGAATACATCAATATGGCTGAAACTTGGTGTGCGCTCTTTTCAAAGATGCTACACATTAAACATAACCTCGATACGCGCCGGTGGTGCCAACTCTCGGACTTTGCACAGACTTTTCAAATGCCCCTCGTATAATATAGCAGATTTCACCATTTTTTATAATAGTGTCGTAATTATATTCATAGTTATGAAATCAAATGTGATGTACTGCATAATTCATTTGAAAACTCTAATTTCAATGACCATAGTTTCTACAAACTTTATTCTAAAATTATGGAATGTGTATTGTACATTCACCATAAACTAAGGTTTAATACAGGGTAAAAAATTAAATTAGAATATGACATGCTTGGAGCAACATAATGTCATGCCCCTAAATGTAAATTTGTTCAGGAGAGTTCATTGTAAGTTGTGATTTCCCATTTTCATGTATTTTTGATATATGCGTAATATGCACAACATACAGAAAAACAAAAAAAAAAAGCATACATTGTCAGAAATACACCAAAATGGACAATTGCAACTTACAATGAAGTGGTTTGGCTTGAGTGCCTCAATGTCGTACTGTAGGTGGAAGCACTGCAGAGGGGTAACTGTGGAGAGGCCAAACTAAAGTGTGGTTCCAGAAGTGGGGCAAGCAGCCTTTTCAGTAGTTACAGAGGCAACATTCTGGATAATCGACTGAGCTGGCCTTGTAACATTAGCTAAACATGCAGTAACTGTGAATGGCTGAAAGGAAGGGGAAACTACAGCCGTTAATTTTCCCGAGGACATGCAGCTCTATTGTATGAATGTATAACAATGGCATCCTTTAGGGTAAAATATTTCGGAGGTAAAATAGTCCCCCATTTGGATCTCTGGGCGGGGACTACTCAGCAAGATGTCGTCATCAGGAAAGACAACACGCATTCTACAGGTCAGAGCATAGAATGTTAGATCCCTTAAATGGGTAGGGAGGTTACAAAATTTAAAAGGTGAAATGGATAGATTAAAGTTAGATATGGTGGGGATTAGTGAAGTTCGGTGGCAGAAGGAACAGTATTTTTTTGGTCAGGTGAGTACAGGGTTATAAATACAAAATTAGTCGGTGGTAACAAAGGAGAAGAAAACTTAATTGTGAATGGGGACTGGAACTTGGTAGTAGGAAAGGCAAGTGAAAGAAATATAGTACGTGAATATGGACTGGAGAAAAGGAATGAAAGAGGAGATCGTCTGGTAGAATTTTGTGCAGAGCACAATTTAATCATCACAAAGACTTAGTCTAATCATCACGAAACAAAGGCTATATACGTGAAAGAGACCAGTACTCACCGTGAGGTACCAGACTGACTTTATAATGGTAAGGAATACATTTACAAACCAGGTTTTAAACTGTAAGACATATCAACGGGCAGATATAGACTGAGACCATAACTTAATGGCTATGAGCTGTAGATTAAAACTTAAGAGGCTGCAAAAAGGTAGAAAATTAAGGAGATGGAACATGGACAAATTGAAGGAACCAGAGGTGATTAAGAGTTTCAGAAGGAGCATTAGGCAAGGACTGGCTGAAATGGAGGAAAGTAATATAGTAGAAGAAGAACAGGTAGCTCTGAGATATAGAGTAGTGAAGGGCGCAGAGGATCATATAGGCAGAAGGACAGAGCCTAATAGAAATCCTGGATAACACAGGAGATACTGAACTTAGTTGATCAAAGGAGAAAATATAAAAATGCATCAAGTGAAGCAGGCAAAAGGGAGTACAGACATCTGAAAAATGAGGTTGACAGGAAGTGCAGACTGGCTAAGCAGGAGTGGTTGAGGAGAAATGGAAGAACGCATAAGAATGTATAATTAGGGGAAAGATAGATTCCCCCTAAAGGAAAATAAAAGAGACATTTGGAGAGAAGAAAAGCAGCAGTATGAATATCAAGAACTCAGATGGAAAACCAGTACTAAGCAAAGAAGGGAAAGCTGAAAGGAATATACAGAAGGCCTGTACACAGGAAATAAACTTGAAGGCAGTAATCTAGAAATGCAAGACGAAGTAGAGGAAGATGAGACAGGAGATATTATACTGTGACAAGAATTTGACAGGGCATTAAAATATTTGAGTAGAAACAAGGCCCCTGGAATAGACAATGTTCAGTCTGAACTGTTATCATCGTTAAGAGAGCCTCTCATGAAGAAATTGTTCCACCTGGTATGCAAGATGTATGAGACAGGGGAAATACCCTCAGACATCAAGAAGAATATAGTGATTCCAATACTTAAGAAAGCAAGTTCAAACAAATGTGGAAATCACAGAACTATCAGTTTAATAAGTCATGGTTACAAAATACTAACACGAATTATTTACAGACGAATGGAAAAACTTGTGGAATCCGACCTTGGGGAAGATCAATTTGGATTTAGGAGGAATGTAGGAATACGCGATGTAATACTCACATTAAGACTTATCTTAGAAGATAGATTAAGGAAAGGGACCTAAATTTTTATCATTTGTGGATCTGGAGAAAGCTTGGCAATGTTGACTGGAATACACTTCTTGAGATTCTGAAGGTAGCAGGGATACCACATAGGGAGTGAGGAGCTATATTCAACTAGTACAACAACCAGGCAGAAATTATTAGATTTGAAGGACATGAAAGGGTTGCAGAGATTGCGAAAGGAGTAAGGCAGGGTTGTAGCCTTTACCCAATGTTGTTCAATCTGTACAATGAGAAATTTGGAGAGGGAATCAAAATCCAGGGAGAGGAAATAAAAACCTTACGGTTTGCTGATGACACAGTAATTCCGGCAGAGACAGCGAAGGACCTGGAAGAGCAATTAAACAGAATGAACAGTATCTTGAAAGGAAGGTATAACATTAACTACAGTAAACAAGGGTAATGGAATTTAGCGTCAGAAAATCAGGCGATGCTGTAGGAATTAGATTAGGTAATGAGACAATAGAAGTAGTAGATGAATTTTGTTATTTGGGTAGCAAGATAACTTCTGATGGCTGAAGTAAAGAAGATATAAAATGCAAAATGGCTACGGGGAGAAAAGCATTTCAAAAGAAGCCAAACTTGTTAACATCCAATATTAATTTAAATATTAGGAGGTCCTTACTGAAAGCATTTGTCTGGAGTGCAGCATTGTATTGGAGTGAAATGTGGACAATAAGGACTTCAGCCAAATACATAATAGACGCTTTAGAACTATTGTGTTACAGATGAATGATGAAGATTGAATGGGTAGATCACGTAACAAATAAAGAGGTGCTCAACAGAATTGGGGAGAAAAGAACTTTCTGGCTTATCCTGACTAAGAGAAGGGATAGGTTGGTGGGACACATTCTTATACATCACAGAATCGTCAACTTAGCATTAGTGAGGTAAAAATCGTAGAGGGAGACTGAGGAATGAATACAGTAAGCAGATTCAAAAGAATGTAGGTTGCCATACATATTCTCAGATGAAGAGGCTTGCACAGGACAGGGTAGTGTGGAGAGCTGCATCAAACCAGTCTGCGGACTGAAGACCACAACTACAATAAGTTACTATCAACAGCATAGTGAACACATTGTAACAGTAAAGATAGACATAAAGCTAACACTGACCAGAGTAGTATAAGTTCATATGCCAACTAGCTCTGTTGATGATGAAGAGGATTGAAAAAACTGTAAAGGGAGAAAAAGAAGTAAATTCGGACAGTTAAGGAACAGGAAAACTTAATTGTCATAGGGGATTGAAACTCGGTTGTGGGAAAAGGAAGAGAAGACAAATAGTAATGAATACGAACTGGGGAACAAGAAATGAAAGAGAAGGTCACCAATTAGAATTTTGTGCAGAGCACAGTTTAATCACCACAAACACTTAATTTAGGAATCATTAAAGAAGGCTGTATACATGGAAGAGGCCAGAAGACACAGGAAGGTACCAAATTGACTTTACAATGGTAATATAGAGATTTCAAAACCAGGTTTTAAACTGTAAATCCAGGGCAGATATAGACTCTGACCATAACTTATTGGTTAGGAACTGTTGATTAAAACTTAAGAAACTGCAAAAAAGAAAGAAAAGAAAGTGGTTGTAACCTGGGGTTTCAGAGGTAACATTAGAAGAGGTTTGAACAAAATGGGGGACACTAATACACTAAGAGGAGAAATGGACAGCTTTGAGAGATAAAGTAGTGAAGACTGCAGAGAATCCAATAGATAGGAGGACAAGAACTAGCAGAAATCCTTGGGTGACACAGAATATTCTGAACTTAATTGATGAAAGGAGAAAATAGAAAAACACAGCAAGTGAAGTGTACAAAAGGAGTACAAACAGCTAAAAAATGAGGTTGACAGGAAATGCAGATTGGCTAAGCAGGAGTGGCTAGAGGACAAATGCAAGTCTGGTAGTAGACTGTATAGCTAGGAGAGATATAGATTCCACACACAGAAAAATAAAAGAAACCTTTGGAGACAAGAAAAGCAGTTATACAAATATCTAGAACTCAGATGGAAAAGCAGATCTGTGTGGAAGGAAAAGCTGAAAGGTGGAAGGAATACATAGGGGGGCCTATACAAGGGAAATGATGGAAGTTTTGTAGAATGGTAGTGATAGGGTCTGACATTCTTCGCAGACAATATTTTCTACATTTCTGTCCACTTTCTGAAAATGTTGAAACTAACTGCATTTAGCGATTTTGCCAAAAGTTTAGATGACTGCCTATATTTTAATCAGCTCATTCAGAGAGCAGGCATAACAGAGTGGAAGTGTGGCGATTTTCAGTAATTTCTTGTATTCCTTGAGAAGAGCATTCTGTCTTCAAAAATCGGGTGACTTAGTGATGGTAATCAATGAACAGGACTAGATTTGATGCAACCTGTTATTGTTACCATTGCTGCATTTTGCTCTACGTCAATTTTTCCCACACTGGAGCACAGTAATCAGCAGCAGAATAGACCAAACCTAGGGAAGAGCATCGTAGTGTTGTAGCTCTTGTACCCCAGAGGTACCACTCAGCTTCTGCATGATGTTATTGCATTATCTTAGTTTGCTGTTGTGTCATCTGTGTGTTTCTTGTAGGGGAGGTTTCTATCAAGACTTACTCTTAAATATTTTGGATAGTCTTGGTGACTATTAAAGATGATGTTTAAATAGCATTGGCCATCTACTGTTAAAGTGAAATCAGCTGACTTCAGTCTTTGTTGGATTGGGTGTTAGTCTTCTCTTTTTGAAGTACAAGTCCATTCTACTTAGGTCTGCAGAAAGGATCTCCTCACCAATTTTTCAAGAGTTCTCTGTTGAGTGGCCAAACCCACATTCTCTGCATAAATGAACTTCCTTGACAGTGTTTCATGAAGGTCAGATGTATACAAGTTGAACAGTATTGGTGCCAAAACTCAGCCATGAGGGAGACCATTATTCTGTCGGCTTAGTTGATTCCAGCAGACTATTTGGAAGTATTTCTTAGATAACAAGTTGTTTATGGGTCTAATTATGGTTTGGCAGAGTATAACACATGCACGTTTGTACAGGAGTCCTTCATTCCATACAGAATCATACACAGTTGTGTTGAGGCACAGCTGGAATCCAGCTTCTATGTGTGTGGTTAAGCAAGTATGTGGTCTTCTTGAATAAAAGACTGTCTCAGTTGCAAAAATCTGTTTGTTTGTTTTTAAGATATTACACATTTAGCTCAGTTAGGGCATCTTCAGATATCTAATGAAGAAGAAAGAGAACTAGTACATACAAGACAATATTTACATGACAGGTTTTTTTTTCTCTTCATTATCTTCAGCTACATAACGATTCTGAAATTCCTACTAAAGGATTGAGTAATCTAAGTTAATAATGTTTTACCTACTCTGTGGTACAGGGTGTTTAGATTAAAATGCAGCCATAAGATATCATACAGGACGATAATAATGACCTCCATCAAGCTGTGGTTGCATGATCTGTGCAGCTTCTGTTAGGTCTGAATCCTGCTTGTTCAATGGGAATAACTGTGTACGTCTTTATAATATAGTGAGGACAGTTTACTACTCACCGCAAAGACGTGGCGACGAGCTGCGACAGGCACATACAAAAGACACACACATACAACACATTCAGCTTGGCCATGGCCTTCTTCAGAAATAGAGCACTCACGCAATCACACAGGCACCCAACACAGTCATACAACCATCACCTCCGACTGCCACACTTCGAATCACGCTCTGCAGCGAATCGGGGACGGGAGGGGAGGGGAGGGGGAGGGGATAGAAAGGTTACGTCACGGTGGTGGGGATGGGTTAGATGGGAATAACGAGATGCAGCTTAGGAATGGAGTGGGGAGGCGGGTGAGGGGAGAAAATAAAATAAAATAAAATAAAGTAAAATAATTCATGTACACTGCAAGTGCACAAGACCACATACACACACACACACACACACACACACACACATACATATACACACACACGATCACACATTCACACACCACTCAAATCAGGCGAGGTTTGGGATACAGAGGTAGGAACTGTAAGGTATGGAAGGGGGGGGGGGGAAATAATAATAATAATAATAATAATGAAGTTATCGTAGGTTGAGGCCTGGTTGATTTCGGGATCGGAGAATGTATTGTAGGGATAACTCCCATCTATGCAGTTCAGAAAAGCTGGTGGTGGATGGGAGGATCCAGATGGCCCGGGTTGTGAAGCAGCCATTGAAATCAAGCATGTGCTCCGCTGCATGCTGTGCCACAGGGTGGTCCACCTTGTTTTTGGCCACAGTTTGGCGGTGGCCATTCATCCTAATGGACAGCTGGTTGGTGGTCATGCCAATATAGAAAGCTGTACAGTGCTTGCAGCACAGTTGGTAAATTAAGTGGCTGCTTTCACAAGTGGCCCGGCCTCTGATAGGGTAGGATAAGCCTGTGACAGGACTGGAGTAGGAAGTGCTGGGTGGGTGGATTGGACAGGTCTTGCAGCGGGGTCTTCCACAAGGATATGATCCCTGTGGCAGTGAGCTGGGTTTCGGGGTGGCATAAGGATGAACTAGGATGTTGTGAAGGTTGGGAGGGCGACGGAACACCACTTTAGGAGGGGTGGGATCCCACCCCTCCTAAAGTGGTGTTCCGTCGCCCTCCCAACCTTCACAACATCCTAGTTCATCCTTATGCCACCCCGAAACCCAGCTCACTGCCACAGGGATCATATCCTTGTGGAAGACCCCGCTGCAAGACCTGTCCAATCCACCCACCCAGCACTTCCTACTCCAGTCCTGTCACAGGCTTATCCTACCCTATCAGAGGCCGGGCCACTTGTGAAAGCAGCCACTTAATTTACCAACTGTGCTGCAAGCACTGTACAGCTTTCTATATTGGCATGACCACCAACCAGCTGTCCATTAGGATGAATGGCCACCGCCAAACTGTGGCCAAAAACAAGGTGGACCACCCTGTGGCACAGCATGCAGCGGAGCACATGCTTGATTTCAATGGCTGCTTCACAACCCGGGCCATCTGGATCCTCCCATCCACCACCAGCTTTTCTGAACTGCATAGATGGGAGTTATCCCTACAATACATTCTCCGATCCCGAAATCAACCAGGCCTCAACCTACGATAACTTCATTATTATTATTATTATTATTATTATTTCCCCCCCCCCCCTTCCATACCTTACAGTTCCTACCTCTGTATCCCAAACCTCGCCTGATTTGAGTGGTGTGTGAATGTGTGATCGTGTGTGTGTATATGTATGTGTGTGTGTGTGTGTGTGTGTGTGTGTGTGTGTGTGTATGTGGTCTTGTGCACTTGCAGTGTACATGAATTATTTTACTTTATTTTATTTTATTTTATTTTCTCCCCTCACCCGCCTCCCCACTCCATTCCTAAGCTGCATCTCGTTATTCCCATCTAACCCATCCCCACCACCGTGACGTAACCTTTCTATCCCCTCCCCCTCCCCTCCCCTCCCGTCCCCGATTCGCTGCAGAGTGTGATTCGAAGTGTGGCAGTCGGAGGTGATGGTTGTATGACTGTGTTGGGTGCCTGTGTGATTGCGTGAGTGCTCTATTTCTGAAGAAGGCCATGGCCAGCTGAATGTGTTGTATGTGTGTGTCTTTTGTATGTGCCTGTCGCAGCTCGTCGCCACGTCTTTGCGGTGAGTAGTAAACTGTCCTCACTATATTATTTATTCCAACCTGGACTTTCCATTATTATATGTGTACGTCTTTAATTAGATCAGGAGGCAACACTACAAGCAAACAGCCTCAGCTTACAAATATGTGCAATATTTCACCTGATTAGGCATATTATAACTAAACTGTCTGTCAATTTTACAACAAAAGAACAAAGCACACTAATTTGTCTCAGTGCATGTTCACATTACCCTCAATAAGGATGATATTGCTTCCACCTATTTAGAAGAAACTTGACTTGGAGTATAAGTACAGCCATTCATTGTGTACATTATTGTCCGGCATAAAATGAAGGGTATGGGGAAATATAGTGGTAACTCTCTCTGGCTATTAATGCAGATATTCAATTTGAAAAGTTTTAAAAATATTTCATAAATAGGTTATTAATATTTTATTATTTATACAACTGGTAGACAATGTACATCTTTAGCACAGAAAGCAATGGGGGGAAATACGAACTTTGAATTAATAATGCCAAAAATTTTGTATTTTCTTAGCTGTGGCAAAGAAATTATATGGCATCCTATTGTTTTCCTACAACAAACACAGGGCTGCTTTGTAGAATTTGTGGTAATAGGCGTTATCCAGTTCAGTGCCAATATGAGGTATTGTTTTTCTTCTTCGAATCAAATGGAACTGAACCAGAATACTTCTTTTGAAGACTGGTTACCCCTTCTGTTGTAGGGCGACCTCTTTTATGTAAACTGGCTTTCTGCCAGTCTTCCCCATTATGTATTTGTTGTGAACAAGATCCCTGGATCATCTGCATCAAAGAGAAGCTTATAGCATCCTGCAATAGCACCTTGTGCCCATCTACTGAGATATTCTTTTGACTGAAAGTAGATCTCATGTTACTGATGCATAAAAAATCTGATGATGACATAACAAGGATACAAAATCGTCACTTTTGGCACATTCTTCAAGATGCCCATCCAATCTTGAGGAGCATACACAAAACTTTCAAATGTCAGCGAACAAAGTTCTCCACAACAGCAAAATCTTGATTGCTTGGAAACATGGAATGTTCAGGACATGGGAAATCTTCCTTTTGCTATAAGCAGAACCCCAACAAACACGATGTTCCAGATTTTGTTTTCTCCAGAATAGTTGTCTGAAATTGACATCAACTTATTCTCTTGTATGCTGTGATTTATTTATTTAGGCCTATTCATCCTTTGATCACTGTTTAGAGTGTTATTGGATACATCAGTATTTTACAATAACAATATGTAATGTAACACCGTATAAATGTAATATGCAGTACAAAACAATTATCATAGGTATTATTATCTATTTCTACCTTAAATTTAGCAAGTTGATAAACATATTATATATTTCATGTGAAATTTTAATTGCAAGTACTTCCTTAGAATTATCAGTTTATTTGGTATTAGTCTTGTGGGTTTTTCACGGGGTGTGAACCCCAGAAAACACACTTGTCTGCGTAACAACACTTTATTACACCGATAGTGCACAAGCATAACACAGATTAAATGGGATTGTTGATGGTGGCCGAGAGGTGGCTCACCCAAAGGCAATCTTAAAGATAAAATTGTTTTTACGGCCCTAATTATGGCTATCACTGCCACACAGCCCCCCTCTACCCCCAGCCTCAGTATGGAGTACTCGTGTTGAGGTAACGGTGGGAGCCGGGCCAACAGTCAGCAATAGTTGTGTGCATGGAGGCCGAGTGATAGACAACTCTACGGAGATGTCTGGCAGAGGCGACGATCCATGGAGGCAGCAAGCAGTGGGGCTGAAAACCTCGAAGTCCCTGAGGCGAGGGGCCTGCCAAACCCAATGCACCAGCTGGTGCGGGGCTGAGGGTTGTGCAGGCAGGAATCACTCTAATCACCCCAGAGGGAAACAGAAAGGCTCGTGTAGTGTCCAAATTAAAAGAAGTGAGAGGGGAGAAACGTTTCAATAACTCATATCTACATTGCAGGAGGGTGGAGGGGGGGGGGACGCTGGTGGCCGTACACAGGAAGAAGATTGTGTCTTTGTGAAAAAGATTTGTAATGTTGGGAGAGAGTTAGGGAGGGATAGAAAACTCAAATTCCAGGACAGCAGCCTCAGGAAGAGGTTGAATGCAGAAGCCTCGGAAGGGAGAGGCGGGAGAGTGTGGAGAGACCTCGAACAGAGAAAGGGGATTGGAAAGGAGGAGTCGAAGAGGCAACTAGAGCAGATGGGGAGGAAAGGCAGAGGCACATTGGTAGGAAACGATGGACAGGCCGAAGAGGGCAGAAGATAGGTATCTGCCTCGAACATTATGAAGGGCCGACGATTGCCCTCGACTGGAGGAGAGGAGAAGGGCTCGACATGATTTGGTTTAATGTGGTTTACAGACACTGTGGAAGGAGAGTTATTGATGAGTAAGGTGAAGGTGTTGGGGAAGCACCTGAACACCTAATGAGGGCCCGAATAAGGTGGGCTGAGCGAAGGACGGACCATGTCGTCCCGTAGCATGACAAACTCGCAAGATTCCAAGATCTTGGAAAAAATGACCTGTGGGGGAGAGTGAATGGAGAGCAGATCCTTGTGCAATGCTGATGCACTCAGTCTACCGGGTAGGGATGTAAAAGGAACAGGGAGACGAATTCACTAGGTAATAGTAAAGACTGTCAGTAGACAAATTCGGCTACAGTGCCATGGAGGTCCTCTTTGTAGGTCACCCATAAGCCAAGCAAAACAAGGGGAAGTGCCTCCGTCCATAAAGAGTCGGGTCACCGGAGAGAAGTTTTTAGGGTCCTGTGCCACCACTCTACCAGCCTGTTGCTTTGGGGATGGTAGACAGTGATGTGGATGCATTTGATGCCACAAAGGTGGCAAAGGGTGGAAAAGAGAGAGGATTTCAACTGGCGGCCTTGGCATGTGGTGATGACCAAGGGGCAGCTGAACTAAGAAACCCAAGATTGGCTAAGAACCGCACTGATGGCAGTGTTGCAGGCACTAGTCATGATAAAGATGTCTGTCTCAGGGTGAGGGTAAGTGATAATAATAGCTTTAGCCACTTCTCTGCTGTGATGTTGGTGACAGGGGTGACCTCAGCCCAGCAGGTCATCCGATCGAAAGTCGACAAGACATGTCAGAAACCAATCAGCCAGAGAAAGAGTGTCGATGAGGTCAATGTGGACATGTAGAAATCTGCCCGCGGGAATGGGGAAAAATCCCAAAGAAGAGGAGGTGTGGGATGTGATTTTATTGTATTTGCAGGGAAGGCAGGCTCAAGCCCAAGCTTGACAGTCTCACTTGACATCTCACCAGACGAAACGTTTAGTGACAAGTCTGGTCGAGGAGTGGACACCAGGGTGCGAAAGCTCGAGCAATTTTTGGAAAACCTCATGCTGTAAGGGACGAGGGATGAAGGGTCAAAACTTGCCTGTGGAATCGTCACATCAAATTTCGCCGTCACCCCAGAAAAGGGGTGCAGATGGGGTGGAGAGAGGAGGTATGATCGGAAACTAGTTGCATGAGCTCGTCACCGGCTGATTGGAGAATGGCAAGGTTAAAGAGGTCGATCAGGGAGAACACGACATCGACTTGGGAGACGAAGTCGGCTACAATGTTGTCAGCATCCTTGATATACCTGATATCGGTGGTGAACTGGGAAATCAAATGTAGGTATCAGAAGTGTCTAGGAGGAGGATCAGCCAGCTAGTTTTGTATTGCGGTGACCAAAGGTTTGTGGTCAGTAAGGACATGGAAAAGATTGGCCCTCGATCTCAGAGTGGAAGTACTTAATGGCCTCGTAAATGGCAAGGAGTTCTCTGTCGAAGGCCGAATACTTCATCTGGTCTGAGCATGTGGTTTTTTTTTTTTTTTTTTTTTTTTTTTTTTTTTTTTTTTTTTTTTTTTTTTTTTTTTTAAGCAGAACTGGAGAGAAGAGGTATGGCCATGTAGAGATTGGCTAAGAACGGCACCGATGGAAGTGTTACTGGCATCAGTCGTGATAAAGATGTCCGCCTTAGGGTGAGGATGAGCGATAGTAATAGCATTCGATAAAAGGTCTTTAAGAGAAGAGAAAGCCTCGGACATCGCAGGAGTCCAAGAGATGGGGCGAGTGCCCGAGGTATTCTTGCCTGCCAGTGAATCAGTAAGGGGGGCTTGAATGCAGCAGCACCAGGAAAGTGCCGACGATAATAATTGATAGTGCCTAAGAACCGCCTCAATTCTTTGAATGTAGATGGGCGTGGTAATTCCTTGATGGCACTAATCTTTTCGGAGGGGGGGAAATGCCATCAGTCAAAATAGTGTACCCCACAAACTTATCAGAAGATAGGTGTAGTTGGTCCTTACTGTGATTCAATTCAACTTGGCCAAAGTGTCACAGAGAATTTGTAACTGACATTTACTATACTCAACAGTGGTACTGAATAGTAAAATGACGTCTAAGTAAACAAAACAAACCTTTAGAGGAAGGAGAACCTCAGTGATGAAATGTTGCCAGATTTGTGTAGCATCCAGTGCATCAGATACAACGGACGATATTGTGACATCTGGCATTGGAATGGAAGGAGACAGTGCAGTGACTATCCCGGCCGGCTGTGATAACCGCTGGCGCTGCTAGAGGCACCACAAGTGCGAGCGTGCAAGATGGCCACTGGACTGCAGCAGATTGCGGGTTGGCAGGCGGAGTAGTTTAAGCAGGCACCGTCGTACCACGTGAGGGTGTCACCAGGGTGCACGAGCAAGATGGTGGCCGAGTTGTGGTGGTGAGCAGGTCGGCCAGCAGAGTAGCTGATGTGGCGACCACCGTGATAGGTGGCGGCACCACCCGTGGCACAGTGCGAAATGGCAGCTGAGCTGAAGCAACCGGAAGGTCAGTTGAGAATGATGTTACAGCAGAGGCCACCAAAGCAAGCGGGTGCACCATCGCAGAAATAGCAGCAAGCTGAATCATGGCAGGCATACCATCAGATGCATGAACATTTGAAACACTGCATGACTGTGGGAAAACACCAGAGTTTGAGTCTTTAGCTCAAAGAGAAGCACAATTGTTGCCAGCGGAAATAAATTTGGAGTTATGTTTGCCCATGGGGTGGTGACTGACAGGTTCTTCAGAGACAGGGGAAGTTAAAGTTTCAGTTCTTAGGTCGGTAGGCTGAGAGTTTTGAACAGCATGCAGAGCAGGCGCCAGAGAGCAGAGTGCACTTACAATTTTGACAGTCATGACGGTTGGCCTGGCAACCGTGTTTTGTTTGCACACATCAGCATAGAAGCAAGGAGCAAGGATAGGTGAATCGTCAGAAGTACAATCATGCTTATGTGTGGGTGCGGAAACACTAATAGTGGAGGAAACACTGGTACTAACCATGCAAATCGCCCGCAGAGCACAAAGACTTTGTTTGGCCATAGACAGCTGCGATTCAGTACGGGCAAGATGGCGCACAATGCTTTCCTGTTCACTCTTGAGGTCAAGCACTTGTTTACGTTCATCAAACCACTTATTCAGCAGTGTATCGAAGACATCAGACAATTTGGTATACTCGATAACAACAGTAGCACTTGCAGAAGCAAAGCCGGGGCTTTGTTTGAGGGATAGTGGAAAACAGAGTGGCTCACAACATTGGTGAATGTTTGTGATGTGTTAAAAAATCTATACCTACAATAGGGTCCGGAATGTCTGCCACTAAAAAGTTCCACTTGAGAATGGAATCAGGAGAGAGATGCATAGAGTAAGAGGTTGTACCTGTGCACCGAAGTCATGTGGCATTGACAGCTCGCAGCAACAGGTGATGCAAGCGGAGAGAGCCAGTTTCCATAGTAGTGGCTTTTGTCAAACACCTTGACAAAGGCCACTTGCAGCATTGGCTGGAACGTGGCTGAAGAATTTTATTGACAAAGTTGTTCACACAGAGATAGCTACTGTCTCAAAATATTCATTGACACTGTACAAACAGACAGCGTTCAAATATTCTCTTAGTTTTGCTTTGAATGTTTGTAGAGATTTATATTTTTTAGCCTGCTTGGTAACCTGTTGTATAATGAGCACCCAACTTTAATAAGATCTCTATCCGACAGTTTTATTCAGGTTCTGTTGATGTGATAATCATCTTTAATTCTTGTATTGTAATTGTGTATTTTGCTGTTTAGTGTTGGTATACAATTTGAGATACTTGGTTTCATAAACATACATGGATGGGACAGTCAAAATTTTAAATTCTTTGAATTTGATTTTATAGGAGTCCCTTGGTGATAGTCTGCCAAAACATCTGATTGCCTTCTCTCTCTCTCTTTTTAATTGCAGCTTCAGCAGTCTATTTTACGTGCTCTTCCCCATATTATTATGCCATACAACAAATGTGGTTGAATGAGTACATAATATATTTTTATTGGAGTATCTGCATCAGCGGTATGTGACATTTTCTTCATTTAAAATATACTGCTGCTAATTTTTGAGCAGATCTTTTCTATATGGTTTTCCAAAGTCATGTCAATTCCAGGAACTTGGTAGTGTCAACTTCTACATCTAGATAGATACTCTGAAAATCACATTCAAGTGCCTGGCAGAGGGATCATTAACCACTTTCATAACTTTTCTCTACCGTTCCATTCTCTAACAGCGCGCGGGAAGAAAGAACGCCTAAATCGTTCCGTTTTCGATCTGATTTCTCTTATTTTATTGGATGGTCATGTCTCCCTAAGTAGGTGGGTGCTAGCAAAATATTTTCACATTCAGAACTAAAATTTGGCGATTGAAACTTTGCACACAGATCACGCCGCAATGAATAACGTCTTTCTTTTAATGATTTCCACCCCAATTCTTGCAACATTTCTGTGACGCTTTCCCCCCCGTAACGTGATAAAACAAAACGAGCTGCCCTTCTCTGAACCTTCTCAATGTCTTCCGTCAGTCCCACCTGGTGAGGGTCCCACAAGGGGCAACAGTACTCCAGGAGAGGACGCACAAGTGTGATGTAGGCAGTCTCTTTGGTGGAGCTGGTGCATCTTCGAAGCGTTCTGCCGATGAAATGTAACCTTTGGTTCGCCTTCCCCACAATATTTTCTATGTGTTCTCTCCAGTCAAAGTTGTTCGTAATTGTAACTCCTAGGTAATTGGTAGAATCTACGACCTTAAGGTTTGACTGATTTATCACGTAATTAAAGTTCAGCAGATTTCTTTTAGTGGTCATGTGTATTACTTCACACTTTTCTTTATTTAGTGTCAATTGCAAATTTTGTCTAAATCGCTTTGCAGTTGCTTTTGATCTTCAATTGACTTCACTAACCGATAAACGACAGCATCATCCACGAACAGTCTAAGGGAGCTATTCCGATTGTCTCCTAAATCATTTATAAACACGAGGAAGAGTATGGGACCTATAACGCTTCCCTGTGGAACGCCAGATATCACATCTGTTTTACTCGATGACTTACCGTCAATTACAACGAACTGTGTTCTTTCTGATAGGAAAGGGATATATTCCATAAGCACGCAATTTCATAAGAAGCCGCTTGTGGGGTACAGTGTCAAAAGCCTTCCTGAAATCCAGAAATATGGAATCGATTTGAAATCCCTTGTCGATGGCACTTAACACTTCATGTGAACAAAGGGCAAGCTGTGTTTCGCAAAAGTGATACTTTCTGAATCCATGTTGACTACTGGTTAATAGGTCGTTCTCTTCGAGGTAGTTCATAATATTCGAACAAAGTATATAATCCAAAATCCTACTGCAAATCAACGTCAATGAGATAGGCCTGTAATTTTGGGGATCACTCCTATTGCCTTTCTTGAATATTGGAGTAATTTGGGTAACTTTCCAGTCTTTGGGTATGGATCTTTCGCTGAGTGATCGGTTGTAAATTATAGCTAAGTACGGAGCTATTGCATCAGCATACTCTGAGAGGAATCTAGTTGGTATACAATCTGGCCCGGAAGATTTATTTTTGTTTAGTGACTTAAGTTGTTTTACCACTCCAGGAACATCTACTTCTAAGTTTCGCATGCTGGCAGCTGTTCTTGGACTGAATACTGGAGTGTTCACTTCGTCTTCTTTGGTGAACAAATTTTGGAAAGCTGTGTTTAGTAATTCTGCCTTAGCAGTACTGTCATCGGTAGTATTACCATTGCTATCGCGTAGTGAGGGTATTGTTTGTGTTTTGCCGCTAGTGTACTTCACATATGACCAGAATTTCTTTGGATTTTCTGCAAGATTACGAGACAGGATTTCGTTGTGGTAACTACTATAGGCTTCTCGCATTAAAGTCCGCACTAGGTTGCGAGTTT
Organism: Locusta migratoria; assembly: GCA_026315105.1. Taxonomy (NCBI): domain Eukaryota; kingdom Metazoa; phylum Arthropoda; class Insecta; order Orthoptera; family Acrididae; genus Locusta; species Locusta migratoria. The sequence goes on from CM048747.1 coordinate 238,707,703, forward strand.
CAGTAAAAGATTGCCAGTCTTGTGGATTCTGTGTCTTTTTTAATTTTGCATGCGTTTTTCATTGTTTCTGCAACAATGATCTGACCTGTTTTGTGTACCACGGGGGGTCAGCCCCCTCTTTTATTAATTTATTTGGTATAAATCTCTCGATTGCTACTGATATTATGTCTTTGAAAGTAAGCCACAACTGATCTACACTCGCATTTTTAGTTTTGAAAGACTGGAGACTATCACTCAGGAAAGCGTAAAGAGAAATTTTTATCTGCTTTATTGAATAGATATATTTTTCGTTTATTTTTGGTGCATTTGGGCATTTCGACATTCAGTCTCGCTACTAAAACTCGATGTTCGCTAATCCCTGTATCTGTTTTGATGCTCTTCACTAGCTCAGGATTATTTGTTGCTAGGAGATCAAGGGTATTTTCGCAACCACTTACTTTTCTAGTGGGTTCATGAACTAACTGTTCGAAGTAGTTTTCAGAAAATCATTCAGAACTAGTTCGGATGATGTTTTATATTTGCCGCCGGTTTTGAATACGTAATTATGCCAACATATTGAGGGTAAATTAAAGTCGCCACCGATTATAACAGTATGCTTTGGATACCTATTTGAAATGTGATTCAAGCTTTCTTTGAACATTTCGGCAACCGCATCGTCTGAGTCAGGGGGCCGATAAAAAGATCCAATTATTAATTTATTCTGGTTGTCAAGAATAACCTCTACCCAGACCAACTCACAGGAAGTATCTGTCTCAATTTTGCTGTAGGATAAACCGTTAGTAACAGCAATAAACACTCCACCCCCTATTTTATTTATTCTATCCTTTCTGAAGACCATTTGGCCCTTTGAAAAAATTTCTGCCGAACTTATCTCAGGCGTCAGCCAGCTTTCAGAACCTATAACGATTTGTGCCTCAGTACTTTCTATCAGCGCATGGAGCTCTGGGACTTTCCCAATACAGCTACGACAATTTACAACTGTTATACCAATGTTTTCTAAATTTTCTTTCTTCCTGTGTCTGACCTGCCCCCTTTGAGACTGAAACCCATTTTGTGTATTCCCGAGGCCCTCTAACCTAAAAAACCGCCCAGCCCACGCCACACAGCCCCCGCTACCCGTGTAGCCGCTTCCTGAGTGTAGTGGACTCCTGACCTATTTAGCGGAACCCGAAAACCTACCACCCTTTGACGCAAATCAAGTAATCTGCAGCCCACACGGTCACTGAACCGCCTGAGCCTCTGATTCAGACCCTCCACTCGGCTCTGAGCCAAAGGTCCGCAGTCAGTCCTGTCGACAATGCTGCAGATGGTGAGCTCCGCTTTCATCTTGCAAGCAAGACTGGCAGTCTTTACCACTTCTGATAGCCGCTCGAAACCAGAGAGCATCTCTTCTGATCCAAAGCGACACACATCATTGGTCCCAACATGAGCCACCACCAGCTTGCTGCACCCTGTGCTCTTCATGGCATCCGGAAGGACCCGTTCCACATCTGGAATGACTCCCCCCCGGTATGCACACGGAGTGCACATTGGATTTCTTCCCCTCCCTTCTGTTACTTGTATTTCCTTGAGTTTCATATTTAATTCCTCTTCATTTGCTCCTCTGTTAAATATCATCATTCACATATAGTATAAATAGTAGGGGACCGAGCATCCAGCCTTGCGCTACCCTGTACTTCACTACCTGGAAGTCAGAGTGAACTGTTTCCACCAGATTGTTTGTTGTATGATTTATTTCTACACTTTGTTGTCTGTTTTCTATGAATGATTTTATTAGATTGGATGCATTTCCCCAAATACCATATCTGTGCAATTTATGCACAAGAGTGGAGTGGCATGCACAGTGTTATGGCCTAGCAGGCCATTCAGATCGCGTGTGCCCTTATCGTGCTCTGTGGCTGGCGCTGGCCCGGCCGAGATAGAGCCCGGCCTAGCCACAGGTGTCTGGACAGCTTACAGGAGCTGCGCACCATCTGCTGGTGGCGCGCTGTCAAACAGCCGGAGTGACGGCCGGGTCATTCGGCGAGTGAATGCGGAATGATCGACATTGTGTTTACAACAAACAGTGTTTACTTCACACAGTCAAAGGCTTTAGATAGATCCAGAAAAAAACAGCATACTTTCTTTTGTTCTTCTAATGCTCTGTATGTGTGTGTCATGAAACTTGCTACTATTGTTTTGGTCAATTATCCTTTCCTAAATCCATGCTGTGCATCATCCAAGATATTTAGTTCTTCTATGAATTTTATAATTCTGTTTTTAATAGCTGAACTTCAACAATTTTTGATAAGGTCTGTGTAATTGTTATTGGTCTATAGTTTCCAGAATCACATTTGTCACCACCTTTATAGATCAGCACTAATTTACTCTTTTTCAGGCATGCTGGGAAATGGCCCTTCTCCATTACCAAGTTTAATAGGAATGTGAAGGGCTTTACCAGATACTGTAGAACAGTGTTTAATTACTTTTGCAGATATTCCATCTAGGCCCTCCATTTCTTTGTTTTTTGGTGATCTAATTACACTCATAATTTCTGTTTCATCTGTTGGGAAAAGGAATAATCTTTGGTTATTGCTGGTGAAACTGTACTCTTTTTTGGGCAATGCTGGATTTTGTTTCATTGAATTTTGCACTATCTCTATATAGTTTTGATTTAAAGTGAAACACACTTAATGTGGATATGTGGATCAGTCAGTTCCTTTCTTTGTGTGGTACATACTATGTTCCTACTTCCTGCCTTCCTTGTTTCACTCCTACTTGTATTTATGTATGACCAAACTGTCTTTGTTGTTTGTCATACCTAGATTTTGCTTGCCTTATCAATTTGCATTATTCTTTCTTCTTCTCTCTGTACATTTCATTGTCTGCTTGACTGTTACATTTCTTACATTGTTCATATAACTCTTAAATTTTTTCTGGCATCATTTTCATATAAAGCTTTCCAGTCTTTTGATCTAAGTAGTACTTCTAATATGTTGAGCTCTTCAGGATTTGTTAGCCTGTTTTCTATGACTATTTTTCCAGCTTCGGGTTTCTTGCTTTGTAGGCCTAGTTCAATTAAATGAACAACAAAGCTCAACTACTCAATTAAATGATCTTCAAAATACTTCAGGAAGCAACTGCCTATTTTCTCTGAACCCCTTGACGGATTGGAGGAACTTCAACGTGTGCAGTCTGGAATATCTGCAAAGCTGAGGAACTCATGACATCAGATGTGGAAGACTGCACAAGCATGGGAAATATGTCACAGCATTCGTATCGCTGCCCAGAAAACCATACAAACTGTGGAGGAATTATATCAAATGTGGTTAGGAACAGTTTCAGTAGAGCAGCTAACAAAACCACACATTCTGTCACTCAGTACTGACCCACCCAACTCAAGCTTTGCTGACAATTTCAAAAAGCAAGGTTCAACAAAAGTAACTCACATGATCTGATCATTCATACTAATTGCTTCAAGATAATTTTACTTACAGCAGCAGCAGCATAATGTGATAACATCAGCACACTAAGCTGACACCACCGTATGTAAAATTTCACCGCTGGAAAAAGTAAAGATTTTATACTATTTATGATGAAGATGGTTATGAAATTTCATTTTCGGGAAGAATTGTGTAAATGGAAATATATCTGCTATTTATATTTCCATCAAATGAAGATAATTATGAGTGGAAAAGAAAATTGTAGGGAAACTGTAGCTACACCTGCTGTAGAACAGATAAATAAGTAGCTATTTTTCTCATCAAATCAGCAACACCAAATGCAACTGGCAATTTCAGGTGAATGAGTAATTCCATTACTGGAGATATTATTTTTATAATTTCATTAGTAAAGTGCTTATTTCATTCATTTAACTTCACATGTGGCCTGGGGCCGCTTGAAGACAGGGATACAAACCATCCATTTTGACTCGTGACATAGCGTGTTGTGGCGTGTGTCGTCATCAACACGCTATTGTTTTGAGATGTGTGTGGACAGGTGGCTTGAGTAATTGTCTGTTGGCCCTCTCTTGTGGTGTAATTTCAACGATTTGTCATTCTAAGTGGTCCTATGGTCAGTTTGATGTTCGGTACTGGCACTGGTGCATCATGTGTTCTATTATCTTGCATTTTGTTGTAGTTCAGAAGTGAGTGACTACACATTTGTTCGTGGATTAATTGTGCTACTTCTCTGGTTCATTTCTTCATTTCCAATTGTTAATTGTTTGGTTTTTGTTAGGATGGATATCACAAGGAAAATTAATTCATTTGGTCTTAAGGAGGCAATGGCATTACATGCGTACATTATTTTTGAGAAAGTTATCATTAATTTTTATCTAGTGTTGTTGTTGTTACCATAGAGTTATTTCATTTTAAGTATTTATTTGTTGTTTTTTGGGAGGTGGTTTGGTATCCTGAGTTATATTTCAGGTCAGCTGAAGTGTACAATACCATTCTCTTGTTTTTTTGTCTTTTTAGGCTGTTTATTATCCCAAGTTTCATTTGAGATGAGGTCAATTGAAATGTCCAATATCAGTTTTCTCAGTTTTTTATAGTTTTGCGGGTTGTTCCGTATCCTGAGTACATTTGAGGCGTAATACAGGTCAAATTGAAGTGTCCGATAATATATTTTTCTCACCCCCTCTCCTTTTGTTTGGTGTTTTATGGAACACTGTTTTGTTGTTTTTTTCCCACTTAGGATGACCTCGTCCAAAAACCCCACATTCCAGCACTTGGCCCATTAGTCTCATTTCATTGGTTTTACGTTAATGTTCACATGTTTATATCCACCTTCTTTCAGTGTTGTTGTTGCCATATTGCCTATGAGTATATACATCATTACCGCCATGTTGATGCCGTCATGGGTCAAAGCTGATGGGTGGTATCCTGGTTTTCAATTATGGCATGGATTGGGGCGTCAGGTTGTGCATCGTCCAGCCACTCGCATCAGAGTTTCCACTCCTTCCTTGGGCGTGTCTGTGAGTGTTTTATTATTAGTATAAGTTGGGTTAAGTTTTTTTAGGTCTACTAATCTGTGGGCAGAGTAGGTTGGTTCCTTAGAAATACAAACATTTGAACATTTATCTTCTGTACCATATTGCTTCCCATTTCTTCCCCTCTAGAACTTGGTTGTTATAAATACAATATGAAGCATTACAAATCAGTTCCAGAGTGAAGAATTAAAAACATTGTGTTTTGCCGACAACATAGTAATTCTGTCAGAGACAGCAAAGGACCTGAAAGAGCAGCTGAACAGAATGGACAGTGTGCTGAAAGGTGCATATAAGATGAACATTAACAAGAGCAAAACAAGGGTAATGGAGTGCAGTCTAAGAAAATCAGGTGATGCTGAAGGGATTAGATTAGGTAACAAAACAATAAAGGAGGTAGATGAGTTTTGTTACTTGGGCAGTAAAATAACAAATGATGGTCACAGTACAGAGGATATAAAATGCAGAATGGCAATGGGTAGAAAACCGTTCTTGAAAAAGAGAAATTTGTTAACACCGAATATTGATTTAACTGTAAGGAAGTCCTTTCTGAAGGCATTTGTGTGGAGTGTTGCCTTGTATTGGAGTGAAACATGGTCGATAAACAGTGTGGACAGGAAGAAGATAGAGGTGTTTGAAATGTGGTGCTACAGAAGAATGCTGAAGATTAGGTGGGTGGATCACGTAACTAAAGAGGAGATACTGAACAGAAAGTGGGAGAAAAGGAATTTCTGGCATACCTTGACTAAAAGAAGGGATCAATTGATAGGACACATTCTTAGACATCAAGGAATCGTGAATAGTGGGCATAGTAATGCCAACCAGGCTTGAGGAACAGAGAGCAAAAAGTTTCTGGTTTCTGGTCAAATATAAAGGATGTGTGATGTCTTAGAGCAGCAAAAACTAACCGAGGTAGGCTTATATCAAGTACTGAAATTGACCCTAATTTCAGATTACTACAGCTACATGTTACACAGTGACGTTTCTCTATTTCCTAAACTGCCCAATGCACCAACAAAGCCTTCAGTACCTATAACAGTCACCAAGATGTAAATCTGAAGTCAAGATTCGAACCATAGAAGATTTTCCCCATTTAGTTTGTTTTGAAAAATAAACATTTGTAGCCTAGGCCTACTGAACAGTTCCTAGTAGCAGCCAAGTAAACAATAAGGCAAAATAATGATAAATCTTTCCTCGCAGATACACACGTAACTTCTGAAGGATTACACGCTTTTTAATACATTGTTTCAGTACTTCTTATCAAATATTATTTACCAAAGCGAAGATTGAATACTAAAAACATAACCTTTAAAACAACAACATATTTCAGATGACTGCTACAAGTGAACCATTAATGAGGAATGATGTTTTGTTTACCTGATTCCCGGACGTTCCATTGATAATCGGATGTACCAAAAAATGCGCAACGTTATATTTCATTTAAATCAAGAAAACTATAACACAGCCAAAAGTAAACTATACAACCACTCCACCATTCATAAACATCTTTAAAAACAGAGATGTTATTTATGTGCGTTCTGCGTCACCCAATAGCGTTGCACCGCATGTGCCGACTGCTTGACGTACGAGAAGAGGTTGTTGTCTATGTGATAGGATGTGTGGGTTTTGACAGCTGTTGTTTGCAATGGAACGAGTCGACGGATTCCGGCTACATGACAAGCAGTTCCCTAGAGTGAACTGTTTTCGACTGAATAGGATATAATGTTTTAACAAACTGTCGTTCAGTAAATGTTCATAGTGTTTAGAGTACAAAATGAATTCCTATATTCAGCGCGTTAAAGTTTACAAATCTCTTTTAAATAGAGTGCAATCAACGTTTTTGTTTTCAGCTGACATGAATAAAATTTGTATCTATGTCATATTCATGTCAGTATTTGTGTTTGCGTTGCTTTTTGCCTTGCTATCAGAGTACTTTAAAGTTCAGTGCAGCGAACATGGATTTAAATCGCCGCAAAAAGCCTTTTCGCCGTTGCCAGATGACAGCCAGATTCATGTTATTGATGATGGAACTCTGGGACTGGTTCTCAGAACCTCTGATGTCTCGGAGGACGTTAAAAGCAAATCAAAAGCAGTAGGCAAGTATACACATAGTTATGTTACTCATTTTCTGCTCCACATCAGTAGGCCACTAATATTCTATACTATTTGTTCATTATAATACAGAGGGCATTCCTACTTGACATTCATGCAGAATGTCTGTACACAATGTGAATAAAAGAAAAACATTTCAGAGGGGCAGGAGTGAGAGAACAGTCATATAGTAGATCCAATACAAAATTCTCTGATAACAGAATTACCATGTATTAATGTAAATAAAAGCGACCCCTGAGCCAAAGGCAGACATGTAGATTAAGCAAACACATTCCCCATATGTATTAATTTTCTTCATCATAAAAAGATGTGTGTACAGTTACATAATAATTCAGACATAACTCATGCATATGGCAGCCCCACATTGTAATGTGCCATCTTTTATGATTAACTTTCTTATCTGTTAGAATGTGACCTGAAGCCTATGAGCTGTGTTCCGTAACTATTTCATGAGCTTTCCTTCCTGCTCACAATTGAGGGTTAAAGTTAATTGGACTCCTCCAAAAAAGACTGTTGTTGTAACAGACTAATGTCTAGGTTATGTTGAAAGGCAACAACAGTTCTATTTGATTGCCAGGTGAAAGATTGTGAAAGTCAAATAAAGGTTGTCTGCTAACAAAGCCTAATGTTGCATTTCATTCATATCTGGTACCAATGAGACTATAAACAGTAAACATTGATTAGTGTGGAAACTTGTCAGAATACAACACTGCCTTCCCCCTAACTTCCATTCAGACAGTTATTGATGATGAACAGAACTAAAGTACCGTATTATTTGTGAAATAAAATTCCACTATAATATATATTTTTTTTTTAAAACTTGGCACTTTTCAGTGAGCATGCTAGCAAAAACATTGATCTAATTAGATCTTCCAATTTTCCTGAAAGACAGCTACAATATATTATATTTCTGTACCCAAATGCATTTTCACTTGCCTCTGTCATCAGAGTGCATTATTTATTTATTTATTTTCCCCCTTTGGGTCATCTTAAGTAGCGCACACACCATTTTAAATGCTTCCTTCTTTGTTGTTCTTTCTTTTTCTCCAATATTCTTTCATCTTTTCACTGTGTATGCTTTTTCTCTCTTCACACTATTTTGACCCTGTCTTCGTCTCCCTTGCAATCCTTCCATTTCTATAATCGTCTTGAAAATCTCTTTCTGTTGCATATATTTCACTTGTGTTGTTTCTTTCCAGATCTTTCCTAAACTCTTGAATCCAGGCTATTGTTGACTTCTTGTCCCAAACGAGTCTGCTCCAGTCCCGAAGTTCTGAACCAGTACACCAATAACCTAATAACAGCTTTCACATCCCACAGCTATCCTCCTAATCTGGTACAGAAGCAAATTGCCAGACCCACTTCCTCATCCCCCCAAATTCAGAACCTTCAACAGAAGAATCCCAGAAGTGCCCCTCTTGTCACCGAATATTTTCCAGGACTGGAGCGGACTCTGAATGTGGCTCTCCAGCAAGGATACGACTTCCTTAAATCCTGCCCCGAAATGAGATCTGTCCTTCATGACATCCTTCCCACTCCACCGAGAGTGTCTTTCCGCTGCCCACCTAACCTCCATAACCTCCTAGTCCATCCCTATGAAATCCCCAAACCACCTTCCCTACCTTCTGGCTCCTATCCTTGTAACCGCCCCCGTTGTAAAACCTGCCCTATGCATCCTTCCACCACCAATTACTCCAGTCCCGTAACCCGGAAGATGTACACGATCAAAGGCAGAGCCACTTGCGATAGTACCCACGTGATCTACCAACTCACATGCCTGCACTGTGAAGTGTTCTAATTGGGAATGACCAGCAACAAACTGTCCATTCACATGAATGGTCACAGGCAGACAGTGTTTGTCGGTAACGAGGATCACCCTGTGGCTAAACACGCCTTGGTGCACGGCCAGCACATCTTGGCACAGTGCTACACCGTCCGGGTTATCTGGATACTTCCCACCGACACCAATCCTTCAGAACTCCGGAGATGGGAACTAGCCCTTCAGCATATTCTCTCTTCCCGTTGCCCACCTGGTCTTAACCTCCGCTAAATTTGAATTCCCGCCCGCCATCTTTAACATCTCAACATCTTTGCCTCGGTTCTCTGGACAGAGCCTCTGCCTCTAGTGGCATCTCTGTCTAACTTCTTAACTTATTTGGTTTCTACAGTATGTCTGTCTAGGTGTCTTTGCATCTGTATAAATGTATGTGTGTGTATTTGTTTACCTTGCTTTTCTTCCCCCAAGGTAAGGCTTTCCTCTCCCGGGATTGGAATGGCTCCTTACCCCCTTCCTTAAAACCCTCATCATTTCCTTTTCCCCCTCCTTCCCTTCTGCAACTGGATTGCGAAAGCTTGCGTTTGTGTATGTGTGTGTGTGTGTGTGTGTGTGTGTGTGTGTGTTCTGTTTATTTGTGCTGCTGTCACACCTGTGCTCCTTCGCCTGGTGATTAAAATTACTATTAAATTGATATGAAACTTCCTGGCATCTTAAAATTGCGTGCCGGAACTGGGACTCGAATCTGGGTCCTTTGCCTTTCGTGGGCTAGTGCTCTGCCGACTGAGCTATCCTGACGTGACTCATGATCATGCCTCAATCTTTACTTCTGCCAGTACCTCTCCTCCTACTTTGCAAACTTCACAGAAGCTCTCCTGTGAACCTTGCAAGACTAGCACTCCTGAAAGAAAGGATATGTCAGAGACACGGCTGCCAGCCCCCCAGGGGGCCCACAGTTCTTTTGTGGGTACGTGTGTGGCGCGCACGGGGCCCCGAGCCGGAGCAGCCTTTCTTCTGCCCCAGGCTGCTTCACTTTCCCTCCCAGTTTACGCCTTCGCCCGGAGACGGGAATATTTCGTGAGCTACAGTGGTTCTTGTTGTTGTTTCTCTTATTCCTTGGTTCCTACCTTTCTTACCCTTTGTTTTTGTCTTTCTCTCCTTGTACTCTCCTAGCCTTCTTCTCCTCATTAGTCTCCGCCTCGGCGTTTGAGACACTTCTCTCCTTCTTCCTCTTCACTTTCTCTAATCTTCTTTCCTCCCTGTGCGTGTCTGAAGGCCGACCCAGGCATTATCATGCGTAGCAGGTGACGGGGGTAACGCATAATTCCCCGCCCCGGGTAGACAAGTAGGGCACGTACGTACCCCCTGGTAAAGGCCAGGCCCAGGGAGGGGTGATTACCCAAGCTGGTACCTTCCGAATATGCCGAGTGGTCCCTCCGTCAGTTCTCGGGAGGTGTGACCTGAGGTGTGAACAATCACCTAAGGTGGGTAAGCCCTCGGAGAGTGCCCCCACTAGGAAGGAGTGCGCCATTGGAGACGCCGGTAATCATGGGGGACACTTCCACGATGACGTCCTTCTCTTCATCAGTGACATTGACCCAGAAACGAATGATAGATTCGCCTCAGCAAAAGAAGACTCTGCCTAATCTAACGAAATTTCTTGTCGTCTCTCGCACCGATGGAAAAGATTTCACGTCTGTCAATCCTTTCATCAGACAGAAAGGTGTAGATGCAATTGCTGGCTCTGTTAAAACCTGTTCACGTCAGCGCAATGGCACATTGTTGCTGGAAGTGGACAGTGCCTTCCAAGCTCAGAAACTAATCCGGACTACATTGTTACACACGTTTCCTGTCAAGGTAGAAGCGTATCGCACACTCAACTCGTCACGGGGGGTAGTCTTCACGAGATCCCTTGACGGGTTGTCTGACGAAGACATACAAACCTACATGTCCGATCAGGGTGTCACAGCCATGCATAGGGTTTTGAAAAAGGTAGATAACCAGCTGACACCGACTCGTACTGTGTTTTTGACGTTCAACAGAGTTGAACTCCTGTCGAAGGTCAAAGCAGGGTACGAAGTTATTTCTGTCCGCCCTAATATTCCAAACGCAACGCGCTGTTTCCAATGCCACAGGTACAACCATACCCGTGAATCTTGCCCAAATGCAGCAAAATGTGTCACTTGTGGTAGGGACGCCCATGAGGGGGATTGCCCACCTCCGTCCCCTCACTGCCTTAACTGCAACGGTGACCATGCGGCTTCCTCTCGCGACTGCCCTGTATACAAGGATGAAAAGGTCATCCAGCAAATTCGGGTTACGGAAAAGGTATCAACATCTGCCGCTCGAAAGTTGTTGGCGAGTCTAAAGCCCGCTGTCCTCCCAGCGGGCACATACAGTAAGGTCCTCACCTCCACTCTAACTACTAAGGATTCAAGTACCCAGACCTGTGATTTTACCTTCGCTGACACAATTGTGTGATCCGCCAGCCCGAAGATTGCCCATTCCATGTCCCCGCTTCCTCCTGCTGCTTCTAAAGTACAGTCTTCGTCAACCTCTGGTAAACCGCGGGCACCTAAACAAGATGCCCGGACTTTGAAAAAGGAACCCGTCCGTGAGGATTTTCTGCATTCTCAGGCTTCCCAATCCTCAACTGCCTCTTCTCACCGTCAATCTTCCAGAAGAGCCAACAAGAAAAAGAGTTCCTCACCTTCCCCGCTGAGGCGTGACCCATCCGTCACGCCGCCCAACAATTGCCGGCCTCGGCCGTCTTCTGTTTCACCAGGACGCTCCGTCTGCCGGGCGCCCAGCCCTTTACTGGCGGTGGAAACTGCCCCTCCTGATCAACTCAAGGAGGTGGCAGGCACGTCGGTCGAACCTATGGACCACGACCATTTGCCCCTAGACAGCGATAGCAGTGCTCCCTCAAAATCCGGTCCTCAGCAGCCGTCGAGGTGACCCCGCTTGCTAGTTCGTTTTTATCCTTATTTCTTATCTCATTTTTTATTATGGCGCTCCTTCAATGGAATATTCGCGGCATTCGTTCCAATTGGGAGGAGTTAAAACTACTCCTTCGATTGCACTGCCCACTTCTCGTCTGTCTCCAAGAAACTAAGTTGCGTCCAAGTAATCGTGCAGACTTTCCCCACTACACCTCTGTGCGTTTCGACCTGCCACCTGTGGAAGGTACCCTAGCCCATGGAGGGGTTCTGATGTTCATTCGAGACGACGTCTATTACCATCCCATTACATTGCATACTCACCTACAGGCAGTTGCCGTCCGCTTCACTCTATCCACATTTACCTTTTCCCTCTGTAATATCTATTCGCCATCATCATCTGCCCTTACTAGGGCAGATGTGCTACACCTTGTCGACCAGCTCCCTTCACCTTTCGTGTTGGTAGGCGACTTCAATGCCCACCACCCCCTATGGGGCTCTCCGGCACCTTGTCCGAGAGGCTCCCTTTTGGTGGACCTTCTCCAACACCTCAATCTTGTCTGCCTCAACACAGGTGCACCGACCTTCCTTTCTGACACAACTCATACTTACTCCCACATAGACCTTGCGATATGCTTTCCTCAGCTTGCCGGTTGGTTTGAGTGGTATGCACTTTCTGACACGTACTCGAGTGACCATTTCCCTTGTATCATCCACTTCCTGCATCATTCCCCATCTCCTCGTCCCACCAGTTGGAACATTTCTAAAGCCAACTGGGGGCTTTATTCTTCCATGGCTGTTTTTCACTATCAGAATTTTCTCAGCTGTGACAGTCAGGTCGAATACCTCACAGAGGTTATTCTCACCGCTGCCGAACATTCCATACCTCGTACATCATCTTCTCCACGTCGTGTGCCGGTCCCTTGGTGGATTGCAGCCTGCCACGACGTGCTTAGAGCCCGGCGCCGTGCTTTATGCACCTTCCGCCGCCACCCAACTTTGGAGAATTGCATACATTATAAACGTATGAGAGCGCAATGTCGTCGTATCATAAACGACAGCAAGAAAGCTTGCTGGACTGCTTTTACTAGTTCTTTTAACCGTTTTACTCACTCCACGGTTGTTTGGGGTGGCCTCCGCCGTTTATCCGGCATTAAGGTCCACTCTCTGATTCCTGGCCTGATCGTGGAGAACACAGTCCTCTTGTACCCCGCTGATGTTTGCAACACATTGGGCCGTTTCTTTGTGGAGGTTTCAAGCTCTGCCCATTACCACCCTGCCTTTCTCCCTCGCAAACAGGTAGAGGAGGCACAGCCGCCTTCTTTCCACTCTTTTAATCATGAAAATTATAACGTCGCCTTCACCATGCAGGAGCTAGACCGTGCTCTCGCCCTGTCCCGATCTTCTGCTCCCGGGCCCGATTCTATTCATATTGAGATGCTGAAGAACCTCTCTCCTGTGGGCAAGTGCTTTCTTCTTAGTACATACAATCGCATATGGACTGACGGTCATGTTCCCACAAGTTGGCGTGAAGCCATTGTTGTCCCCATCCCCAAACCAGGGAAGGACAAACACCTTCCTTCCAGTTATCACCCCATTTTTCTGACGAGCTGCGTCTGTAAGGTGATGGAACGCATTGTTAACGCTCTCGCCGCCTCTTGACTAATATCCATTGCGGTTTTCGCCGACACCGCTCTGCTGCTGATCACCTCATTACATTGTCGACCTTCATTATGAATAACTTTTTAAAGAAGCGTCAAACAGTAGCAGTGTTCTTCGACTTGGAGAAGGCATACGATACCTGTTGGAGAGCGGGCATTCTCCGCACATTGCACACATGGGGCCTTCGGGGCCGCCTTCCTCTTTTCATTCAAGCGTTTTTGGCGGATCACAAGTTCCGGGTACGGGTGGGCTCTGTTTTGTCAGATACCTTTTGCCAGGAGAATGGGGTACCACAGGGCTCCGTCTTGAGTGTGACTCTCTTTGCCATTGCAATCAATCCGATCGTAGATTGCCTTTCAGCCGACGTCTCCGGATCTCTTTTTCTTGACGATTTCGCAATTTATTGCAGCGCCCAGCGGACGTGTCTCTTGGAGCGTTCTCTTCAACGCTGTCTTGACCGTCTATATTCCTGGAGCATTGCAAACGGCTTCCAATTCTCTACTGAGAAAACGGTGTGTATAAACTTCTGGAGATACAAGGAGTTTCTTCCACCTTCTCTACATCTCGGCCCTGTTGCACTCCCTTTTGTGGAGACTACGAAATTCTTGGGACTGATGTTGGATCGTAAACTTTGCTGGTCCACACACGTGTCCTACCTGGCAGCCCGTTGTGCCTGATCCCTAAATGTTCTTCATGTCCTCAGTGGCACGTCATGGGGAGCGGATCGTACTGTCCTGCTTCACCTTTACCAGGCCATTGTTCAGTCGAAGCTCGACTACGGAAGCCTTGTATACTCTTCTGCACGGCCGTCGATTCTCCGCCGTCTAAACTCTATCCACCATCGGGGATTACGTCTTGCAACCAGTGCATTTTATACCAGCCCTGTTGAAAGTCTGTATGCCGAGGCTGCTGTATTACCCTTGACCACTCGGCATGACATACTCTTGTGTCGGTACGCATGCCGCTTGCGGTCGATGCCCCACCATCCATCTTACAGATTATTTTTTGACGACTCACTCGATCGCCAATATCAGTTGTCTGCAGTTGCCTTGCTTCCACCTGGACTTCGGTTTCGCCGCCTACTACAGCGGCTCGATTTTACCCTTCCTTCCACCTTTCGGTTGAGCAAAAGCCCATTGCCACTGTGGCATCAGGCCCAGGTTCACACTGACCTTGAACTTAGTTCGCTCCCCAAGGAGAGCACTCCGGATTTGGTATACCACTCGAGGCTTGTCGAACTCCGTTCGCGGTTCGATAATGCCATATTTATTTACACTGATGGTTCCAAGAGCACTGCCGGTGTCGGATCTGCCTTCGTCGTCGGGGACAACCGTTTCCAATACAAGCTCCCTGACCGGTGCTCGAATTTCACGGTTGAGCTTTCTGCCCTCCACCAGGCCGTTTTGTACACCTGCCGCCACCGCCAACCTTTCTATGCCATATGTTCGGACTCCCTTAGTGCCCTGCAGAGTCTTAAGGACCCTTTCTCGAACCATCCTCTCGTGTATTGGTTCCAACGCTCCCTCCAGTTGTTAGCAGATGACAGCTGTCACATTTCTTTCCTCTGGGTCCCTGGCCACGTGGGTGTGCCCAGGAATGAGATTGCCGACATAGCAGCCAAGTCTGCAGCTCTTTTGCCTCGCATGGCTACCTGTTGCGTCCCATCGGACGATGTTCAACCGGCTCTTCGCCGGAGTATCGTGTCGTCCTGTCACAGTGCGTGGTTTTCACTGTACAACAATAAATTGAGAACTGTAAAACCGATCCCGACCGCTTGGAGGACCTCCTCACGCCACTCTCGGCGGGAGGAGGTCATCCTGGCCCGGTTGCGGATCGGTCACTGCTGTTTCAGCCACCGTCACTTGCTATCCACTGACCCTGCACCGCTGTGCTCCTGCGGTGAACTGCTGACAGTGCGACATGTTTTACTGTCTTGTGTTAATTTTAATCATCTCCGTGTAGCCCTTCACTTTCCGTCTACTCTGGAGGAAATTTTAGCTGATGACACACGAGCAGCTGCTAGAGTTTTGCTTTTTATCAACTTGGCCAACTTATCGAAGAATATTTAACCCTTTTAATTGTCTTTTTGATGTTCTGACAGTCACCAATTTTTTTTAGATCTAGCGAATCTATGCTCTTGTCTGGGCGCTAATGACCATAGAAGTTGTGTGCCCTAAAACAAAACAAAAACAAAAAAAAAAAAAACACAAAAAAAAAACATGGCTGCCAGGAAGTTTCATATCAGCGCACTCTCTGCTGCAGAGTGAAATTTTCATTCTGCTATTAAATGTTTTGCTTTTTAATTCGGCGAACAAATGAAAATTAGAGGGAAATTTTTTATACTGTTGGAGCTTCAAAAATGTGTGTGTGATGGGGTTTAAATAATATCTTTTATATTTGCTTAGCTTCGTACAGACAGAGAAATGACATTCGCATTCACACAATTTATATTTTTGGCCTTCATCAGAAATAGAGGATGACATAGAAGTAATTCGGAGGCTGGCTATTGTGTTTTTTACTAGTAAGTTTGATTAGTGTGTGATTCTTACAGAGATGCTTTGGGAACACAAATGGAAATCACTGAAGGAAAAGTGAAGATTCTACAACTGCTTACTTTCATTTCTCCTAAGGACCACAAACATAATATAGGGGAAGTTAGGGCTCGTACAGAGGTGTACAGGGCATTTGTTTTTCTCTCATTCTATTTGTGAGTGAAACAGCAAAGGAAATGGTTAGCAGCTGTACAAATCAACCTCTCCCATGTATCTTCATGTGGCTTGTGGAGTATGCAGATGTAGATGTGGATGTACTTTCACACAATCACTCAGGCAAAAATTGTATAGGCCATTTTTAGTCGCTATGGCCAGATTGTCTTTAACAGTGAATGGGGAGGAGAGAGGGAAAGATGTAGAACAATGGTGAGGATTGAATGTTCCATACTGTCGGACAGTGTATAAAGGTATTAACAGGTGGGAATGTGATATGCAGCTTGGAATGCAGTAACAGGGGTAAGGGGGGGGGGGGGGGGGGGGGAGATGAGGCATACTGTGTGCTGCCTCTTTCCTTCCTCCACCCCTTTGCCCCATCACTTTTCCATTTGATTCCCCTCCCTTTCCTTCCCTTTACTACACTACACTCTGCATGCAGTGTGGGATATTCTAACACCAACCTTGCATTACATCCTCCCCTTCTTATTCACTATTACCAAGCGAGGTGGCACAGTGGTAACACACTGGACTCACATTCTGAAGGATGGTGGTTCAAATCCACCTCCGGCCATCCAGATTTAGGTTTTCCGTGATTGTCCTAAATCACTCCAGGCAAATGCCGGGATGGTTCCTTTCAAAGGGCACGGCCAATTTCCTTTCACATCCTTACCCAAATAACCCGAGCGTAAGCTCTGCCTCTAATGACCACACTGTCGATGGAGCGTTAAACACCAATCTTCCTTCCTTCCTCTTATTCACTATTAAAGATTGTCTGGCCAGAGAAGGCGGTCATGTGTGCATGAATTTCTGTTCTGTGAATGTGATTGTCTTTCCTGCATGCCTGTATGTGGCTCAGAAATCACCTTAATGATATTTCGATTAGGACTTTCCATTGTTATATTTTCATGTTTTTCTCGAATAACAAACTGTAGTTTCTAGTGAAAATGTTGCCCAATACAAAATTAAACTGCATTATAATTTATACAAAGTAGGTCCTCTTTATTTTTTTCTATAGGTCTGAAAGTTGTTTTATATTGCAGAGATTGGAGACTAAAATTTTACTTACAGCACTGGTGGTGTAGTGTACCAATGTTGGCAGTGAGCATTGAATGCTCTTTGAAAATCCAATCTTAGACTGAAGGAAATAATCTTTTGTGTGGACCATAAAATATGTAATTAACACTGTCCTGCTTTTGGTTGACAGCTTCTTACGTGTACCCTGGTCCGGTCAGTAAATTGATTATGATTGAAACGTGAATATTTCATTGGCAATATTAGTAAACTATGTCACTGCTGCCATAAGTAAAATTGGCAATACTTTGACGTGATTCCACCCGTCTGCTTTGACCCATGACATTACCAGTATGGCCAGCCGCGGTGGTCGCGGGGACAGTGGTGCGCCAGTCACGGTCTGCACAGCCACTGCGGTCGGGGGCTCGAATCCCCCCTCATGCATGGATATTTGTGCCTTCCTTAGTGTTAGCTAGTTCATAAGTAGTTTGTAAGTTTAGGACTGATGACCCCGCAGTTAAGTCCCATAAGCTATACAAACATTTGAACATTACCAGTATGGTGGCAATGACGTATGTACACATAGCCAATATGGCAACCAAAACACTTGCATAACACGCTCATATAAACATGTGAAAAATAATGTAAAATGATAAGTGCGGGAATGTGGGGGATTTGGGCCAGCCATTCTATGTGGGAAAATATGACAAAATGGCCAACCAAAAACACAGAAAAATATAATTTAAAAACAACACAAAAATATGCGAAATAAACAAAAAAATGACCTAAAAGACTTTGCACATAACTGAGTAGTTCACTTGCTCTAATAATCAAATGAAGGAAGCGATACCAATTGACACTTGCCAAATAGCATAAAAGTAGTAGCGAATACTTCAGTTAACCTATAATGCACATAAAATCAAGAAAATGATACCAATCGAGGCCCTCCGAATTCCCATCAACATTATATTGGTATCAAATACTGAAATTGACCTATAATGTAGAAGCCGATACCAATTCAATGGCATTGTTTTATGACATAATTCCACTCATCTGCTTTGATCCATGACATCAACATGTTGGAAAACCTGTATATGAAATAATAAATAATCTAATAAATTGTCCACACAATTACTCAGGCACACTCATCCACACACATCTCCATCTCCGGCCACCCAACACAGTCTGAGACTGTGTTGGGCAGCCAGAGAGGGCTGACGTGTGTGGATGAGTGTTATCTTCATGAGAAAAGCCGCGGCCGAAAATTTAGAAGTCTGTGTGTGTGTGTGTGTGTGTGTGTGTGTGTGTGTGTGTGTGTCTTATTTGTGTTTGTCAGCGACTCCATGTTCGTCTTTATGGTGAGCTGTTCCCTGTCTACCGTTTGTTATGATTAAATAATGTTCTGTGGAAAATTCTGCCAGATGGCTTCCTCTTTTATTCCTTTTCCTAATTCCATATTATTCTACTATTTATTCTTACCTTCCTTTTCCTACTACCAAATTCCAGTCACCCATCACAATAAAGTTTTCCTCTCCATTAACTGTCAATAATTTACTTTATCTCCTCGTACATTTCTTTGATCTCATATAAACTTGTACTACTGTGGCTGGTGTTAACTTTGAACCTGTAATCTACTGACCAGAAATCCTGTTCATCTTTGCACTGAACTTCACTAATCCCCACTATATCTAACTTCAGTCTATACAATTTCCTTTTAAAATTTTCTAATCTCCCTTCCCAACTGAGGGATCTAACATTCCAGGCTCTTAGCTGTAGAATGCCAGTGTTCTCTTTCCTGATGACTGCTTCCTCCCGATTAGTCCCCACCTTGAGATCTGAATGGGGAACTATTTTACCTCCGGAATATTGTGCCCAAGAGGTTGCCATCATATATTCATACAGTAGAGTTGCATGTCCCCAGGAAAAGTAATGTCTGTATTGTTTCGTTGCTTTCAGCCATTTGCAGTAACTGTAAGGCAAAGCCATGGTAGCTCATGTTATAAGACCAGCTCAGTCAGTCATCCAGTCTGCTGCCCCTCTTCAGGAACCACACCTTTGTTTGGCCTCTCCACAGATACCCCTTCAGTGTGGTTGCACCTATGATCTGGCTATCTGTATCTTTGAAGCACACAACCACCCCACCTCAGGAATGTATGTTATTCACATAAAATTGTTATGGGTAATGGATACAATTGCCATATGCCCCACATAATTTTCTGCAGTTATTTCACTTGGTATTGCTTCTCTATTCACAATGACAACTGTGTAAACACCACTGTTCTCGTTCAATAAATAAATGAAGGCCACCTGAAATTTTGTATTCTCAGCACACTCTTATGTATCTCAAAATACTGAATTCCCTAATGAATTCTTTAAATCAAATGCCCTGTGTCTATCTCCACCTACCATTCTGCATTTAAACTCTGTACATTTCCGTAATGGTGCCACATTACATCAGAAACCTTTTCACATGACTCGCCTAATACAAATGCATCATCGTTTTATACCTTGTGTGCATGATACTGCTGCCATCTATATCCATGCATACCATTGTCTCATTACTTTTGTCACTTCAGTGTATTATACTATGGCTTTATTGCACAGTGCAGAAAAATCTGCTAACATGACCTGATTTCATTGATAAGTGGAGTTGGTCTTTTTGTTTTACCAGACAGTGAAAATTTCTCAATAATGATTTTAATGGCACTGTTAAGCATTATCACAACAATTTTACAATGATTATATCAAAATCTAACTCTTACAGTATCATATGTATTTCAATTCTGTGGGCCAAAGGCCTCTTGGTTGTCTTTGTACCGAAGGATGAAATGGTAAATGCTATAAATTTTCTTTTTATACACTTAGAAAGTGCAAAGATGTTCCTAGAACACACTCTATGCATCAAATTATATTATTTTCAACAACCAAGATTGTATCTAAAATGCTACATTTTGACACTGGTGTGTGTTTGTGTGTGTGTGTGTGTGTGTGTGTGTGTGTGTGTGTGTGTGTGTTTGCTTGTTTGTTTGTGGGGGGGGGGGGGGGGGGCAGAGTGTACATGAGTCCTCAGGACTCGAAACAGATGATGTTCCTTCAATGACTGAAATCGATATGTGATATTTTTAAATAAATATTTTATATCATACCATCAGTGATGATAAGTAATTGAATAAATTTTTCCCGTTGTACGACCTGCGGCACAAAATATGTCACAGTAAGACATTTTAATAAATGATAATTACCCAAGTTCCTGCAAATATTTTATTTTTATTTTTTCACTATGGCCGTTTCGGCTTGCGCCATTCTCAAGTGACGCATTACATCAATGGATATTGCATATAGCATCTCTTAGTTATGAAAATGTTTATTTTATTTGACATTTACATTATTGTATTGTTGTAAGATTTGATATTTATCTTAGATGGTCTAGATGCCATGTTAACAAAGAAATATAAAATAAAAGTTTTTGTAACTAAGAGATGCTATATGCAATATCGATTGATGTAATGCATCACTTCAGAATGGCTAAGCCGAAACGGCTGTCGTGAAAAAATAAAAATAAAATATTTGCAGCGCCTTGGATAACTATCATTTATTAAAATGTCTTACTATAACTGGACAAAAGTAATTGAATTATATGTAACAATTAAATTTCGTGTAATTTCTGCTTGTAATTTACTTATTCTAATAAAACATTAATCGTTAATAAACTGGAATCTTTACTTTCTAACAAGTCATTCTCTTTTGTATGTACTTTGCAGGTAGTGTAACAACTGCCACTTTGATACTCTTTGGCATAATCTTCATTGATTCTTTTCTTTGACTATATTAGTATATATTTTCAATGGTTATTTCTTGAAATTGAGTGTTTTGAGCGAAGACAATAGTTGTCTGTTCCATTTCTTATTCTTCCTGTGTTTGGTGTACTGTGCATGTCAAGCAATATCAGTGAAGTAGGAAGCATTGAAATTGAGGCCAGAGGATTCTATTTCCATACTTCCAGAATTATTTGTAAATAAATGGTGTTGGATGAGTCAGATTCATACCTCTCCAGTACCGGTAGTTCAAATAATGTGAAAGTTCGTTAACAGTATACTTAATTAAAATGATCTATATATAAAAAATAGATGAAGATTACTCACCAGACGAAGGAACACAAGTGGTGATAGTAGCACAAATAATAATAAAAACACACACACACACACACACACACACACACACATACACACACACACACACACGCACACACAAATGCAAGCTTTCGCAACCCAGTTGCTTCTTCAGGCAGAAGGGAAGGAAAGGGATTGGAATGGCTCCTTACCCCCTCCCTTAAAACCCCCATCATTTCCTTTCCCTCTCCTTCCCTTCTGCCTGAAAAAGCAACAGGGTTGCGAAAGCTTGTGTGTGTGTGTGTGTGTGTGTGTGTGTGTGTGTGTGTGTGTTGTTTGTGCTACTATCACCACCTGTGCTCCTTCGCCTGGTGAGTAATCTTCATCTATTTTTATATTTTTTTTTTCTGCTAGGAATTTTTCATCTATAATATTCGTATAATTAAAATGATCATTTTTAAATTAATTGGGATACAATTAAGTATTTCTGTGGGAGACACTCTTCAGTGTGTACAAATAGATTCTCATCCAAGAGGGTTGGGCTTAATGACAAATACTTTGAAATGCAGCTGTTTTGTAAAGTCAACGGTAATCTGAAACTACAAATGTGTTCTTAATATGTTCAGAATTTGTGTATTCATGTTTGTATCATTCTCTTTTTAAAACAAATAAATTTATGTTTATAACTCACCGTAAAGAGACTCACTGAGCTGCTGACAGATTCAAAAATAAATAATCACATTCATATAACTAAATTTTTGGCCATGGTCTTTGTCAGAAAAAGAAACGCATACATTCATGCAATCATTCGAACAACGATACACACACAACCATCATGTCTGGCTGCTCCATCTACACAAGCACCGAGACTGCCGGTCTGAGTGATTGCGTGGATGTGTGTTTCTCTTTTTCTGATGAAGACCATGGCCAAAAATTTACTTGTGTGAATGTGATTATCTATTTTCATGTCTGTTGGCAGCTCAGCGAGCCTCTTTACAGTGAGTTGTTATCTATCCTCCATTATTGACATTCCAATTGGATTTTCCATTGTTAAAATATATATATATATATATATATATATATATATATATATATATATATATATATATATATATATTTCTATTAAATGTTGTTTGGGATCGTTTCTCTTGTACAATGATCTTGTCTAACTTTCTATGCAAGTGATGCTTGTCAGAATGGCCATTAAGATCATTAATCATCCAGGCATGGGATATGTGGCTTCACTTTTTCATTGGATGCAACAGAACTGGTTAATTAATTTTGCCTGTTGAATAATGTAATCATACCAGTTGTTAGATGTGAGAGAAGGTATTGTGCAAGGTGAATGTGAATTGGCCCTGTATGTTTTGGAGCTGGGAATGTTGGATTGTTTTATATGATAATCTAGTATTAATCAATGTATTTCATTTTTGCTTCATGCACCCTACCCCCCTCTAATAGGTCAGTAATGCCACCAAACTGAAAAGTAATTTTACCAATTACTTTTTGAAAAGTAATTTGTAATTGTAATTAAACATGTATTTTGCAAGTAATTGTAATTGAATCCAATTACATTTTTGAATAGACCTACTTTTCCCAACATTGCATACTACCAAGCAGACAGTTGTTTGTTATTATTATTATTATTATTATTATTATTATTATTATTGTTGTTGTTGTTGTTGTTGTTGTTGTTGTTATGGTCTTCAGTCCGGAGACTGGTTTGATGCAGCTCTCCACCCTACTCTATCCTGAGCAAGCCTTTTCATCTCCTCATAAGAACGGCAACCCACATCCACTTGAATCTGCGTCTCTTGGTCTCCCTCTGCGATTTTTACCCCACACACTTCCCTCCATATGCTAAATTTATGATTCCTTGATGTCTAAGAATGTGTCCTACCAAGCGATCCCTTCTTTTAGTCAGGGTATGCCAAAAATTCCTTTTCTCACCAATTCTGTTCAGTACCTCTTCATTAGTTATGCGATCTACCCACCTAATCTTCAGCATTCTCCTGTAGCACCACATTTCAAAATCCTCTATTCTCTTCCTGTCCGCACTGCTAATCGTCCATGTTTCACTCCCGTACAAGGCAACACTCCACACAAATGCCTTTAGAAAAGACTTCCTTACACTTAAATTAATATTCGATGTTAGCAAATTTCTCTTTTTCAAAAATGCTTTTCTTCCCATTGGCATTCTGCATTTTATATCCTCTGTACTGCGACCATCGCATGTTATTTTATACCCACGTAACAAAACTCATCTACCACCTTCATTGTTTCGTTACCTAATCTAATTCCTTCAGCATCGCCTGATTTTCTAAGACCGCATTCCATTATTTTTGTTTTGCTCTTGTTAATGTTTATTTTATAGGTTCTCTTCAACACACTGTCCATTCCGTTCAACTGCTCTTCCAGGTCCTTTGCTGTCTCTGACAGAATTACAATGTCATCGGCAAAACGCAATGTTTTTATTTCTTCCCACTGAACTTTAATCCCTATTCCAAATTTTTCCTTGCTTTCCTTCACTGCCTGCTGGATGTACAAATTGAAGAACATCGGAGAAAGGCTACAACCTTACTCCCTTCCCAACTGATGCTTCCCTTCCATGCCCCTGGAGTCTAATAACTGCGGTCTGGCTTTTGTACAAGTTGTAAATAACTCTCCTTTCCCTATATTTTACCCTGCTGACTTCAGAATTTGAAAGAGTGTATTCCAGTCAAAATTGTCAGATGCTTTCTCCAAATCTACAAAAGCTAAAAATGTAGGTTTGCCTTTCCTTAATCTATCTTCTAAGATAAGACGTAAAGTGAGTATTGCCTCCCGGGTTCCTATGTTCCTCCTGAATCCAAACTGATCTTCTCCGAGGTCTGCTTCTACCAGCTTTTCCATTCTCCTGTAGATAATTCGTGTTAAAATTTTGCAACCATGACTTATCAAACTGATGGTTCTGTAATTTTCACACCTGTCTGCGCCTGATTTCTTTGGAATGGGGATTATTACATTTTTCTTAAAGTCTGAGGGCATTTCGCCTGTCTCATACATCCTACACACCAGTTCAAATAGTTTTGTCATGGCTGGCTCTCCCAGAGACTTTAGTAGCTCTGAGGGTATGTCATCTACTCCTGGGGCCTTGTTCCGACCTAGGTCTTTCAGGGCTCTGTGAAATTCATCTCTCAGTATAATATCTCCTATTTCATCTTGATCTACTTCCTCTTTCCTTCCTACAACATCGTCTCTCAGTTCATTTCCTTTGTAGAGCTGCTCTATGTACTCTTTCCACCTTTCAGCTTTCCCTTCTTTACTGAGAACTGGTTTCCCATCTGAGTTCTTGATATTCGTAGAGTTGCTTTTCTTGTCCCCAAATGTCTCTTTTATTTTCCTGTAGGCAGTAGCTACTTTTCCCCTTGCTATACATTCTTCTCCAGATTTGCATTTGGCTTCTAGCCACTCCTGCTTAGCCATTTTGCACTTCCTGTCAATCTCATTTTTTAGTCGTCTGTACTCCATTTTGCCTGTTTCATTTACTGCATTTTATATTTTCTCCTTTCATCAATTAAATTTAGTATTTCCTGTGATACCCAAGGATTTTTTTGTAGGTCTTGCCTTTCTACCGATTTTGTCCTCTCCTGCGTTCACTATTTCATCTCTCAATGCTGCCCATTCCTCTTCTACTGTTTTATTTCCCCCTGTTTCTGTCAATTGTTGCCTAAATCTCCCTCTGAAATTCTCCAGAACTTCGCTTTCCTTCAATTTATCTAAGTCCCATCTCCTTATTTTCCTACCTTTCTGCAGTTTTTTCAGCTTCAGCCTACAGTTCATGACTAACAAGTTATGGTCAGAGTCTATATCTGCCCCTGGGTATGTCCTGCAGTTTATAACCTGGTTCCGGTACCTATGTCTTACCATTATAAAATCTATCTGATACCTTCCGGTGTCTCCTGGTCTCTTCCACGTATACAACCTTCTTTTGTGATTCTTAAACCACGTGTTTGTTACGATTAAATCATGTTCCGTGCAAAATACTACCAGGCGACTTCCTCTTTCATTCCTCCTGCCCAGTCCATATTCACCTATTATTTTTCCTTCTCTTCCTTTTCCTACTACCGAATTCCAGTCTCCCATCACAATTAAGTTTTCCTCTCCCTTAACTGCCTGAATAATTTCCTTTAGCTCCTCATATATTTCTTCGATCTCTTCATCATCGGCAGAGCTAGTTGGCATATAAACCTGTACTACTGTTGTCGGTGTTGGCTTAGTATCTATCTTGACAATGATAATGCGATCACTGTGTTGCTCATAGTAGTTTACCCGCATTCCTATTTTGTTATTCATTATCAGTCCTACTCCTGTGACACCCCCAACTGATTTTGTATTTATAATCCTGTACTCACGAGACCAGAAATCCTGTTCATCCTGCCACCGAACTTCACTAATCCCCACTATATCTAACTTCAACCTATCCATTTCCCTTTTTAAATTTTCTAATTTTCCTACCCGATTAAGGGATCTAACATTCCACACTCCGATCCATAGAATGCCAGTATTGTCTTTCCTGATGACAACATCCTCCTGAGTAGTCCCCGCCCGGAGATCCGAATGGGGGACTATTTTACCTCCGGAATATTTTACCCGAGAGGATGCCATCATCATATGTTCATACAGTAGAGCTGCATGTCCTCGGGAAAGGTAACGGCTGTAGTTTCCCCTTGCTTTCAGCCGTTCGCAGTAGCTGTGTGGCAAAGCCACATTAGCTGATGTTACAAGGCCAGCTCAGTCAATCATCCAGACTGTTGCCCCTATAACTACTGAAAAGGCTGCTGCCCCTCTTCAGGAACCACACGTTTGTCTGGCCTCTCAACAGATACTCCTCCATTGTGGTTGCACCTACGGTACGGCTATCTGTATCATTGAGGCACGCAAGCCACCCCACCTCGGCAATGTCTGTGGTTCATGGGGATATTATTATTATTATTATTATTATTATTATTATTATATTGTGTTGGATGGGCACACAACTCATTATGAAGTTGTCATACAATATTGACATTATATTGTTAGATCTTACAGTTACTCGTGTATCATTCCCGTTCTTGTATTTACCTGTTCATGATGTTTGACATTTTATTCTGTCATATTCTATGCAACACTGTTAATCACATAGCAACTGGCTCCTACTTATTTTTAAAGCAAAGATTCTTCATGGTTGGTGGAAGAAAAATGCTCCTTGAACAAAAAATTAAATGTAATGAAGTGGCCTTGTTTGGTGTGGAGTTCCGAATGAACTTGAATGATCCTTGCTGTCTGCTTTAAACTGTGGTGAGATGGACTGGAACAAGGCTTCAGCTTTGCCTCTTTGTGTAATACTAACTGTCCAAGAAATGTCCAAAAACTGTACCATCTCTAATAAGTACGCTGCCGATGAAATGTTAAACCCTAAGCTTGCTCACTTCCTTTTTACCAAATACTCTAGGCCTACACAAAGCTTTAGGTACTGCATTGAGTCAATTTAGTTGTGTCACGGAAGTTATCTTTGTAACAAAGTGTCACTCCTTGTAATTGGATGTCATCATCTGGGTGTCATTGAATGACCCTAACCATAGAATTCGGTAGACTTGACTAACATTAATGTCTTTTTTCTAACTCTGTAAAATTTACTTCTCCATGTTCTAACACAGGCTACAAATTACCAAACTGAACCAGTTCAGTTCATATTCTGTACCATTTTTACCATATTCATCACTTGTAGATTCAAAAACAACACAAAAAGATATGGGCTCCATGAACTTTCAATAAAATCAGTAATGGTTACCTCAGTGCAGATTTGTATGACTGTAAATTTCTGTATGTAATGAGTCATATATTTCCTTGTTTGTTTGAAATGGTTAATGAAGTATGACAAAAAATTAATGGAAATGGAAAGATGCTCATTGCAACTGTCATTTAATTATTCTTTTTGCTGTAATTTATCATTTCAGGGACAGATGTCAGATAATTATAGGTCTATGCTAATTGTATATCAGTAGTAAATTCACTATTTACATTTTTTTCATCTAACAACCCTTGTTGTTACTTTCACACCCATGTAAGTATTTAAAATTATAATTTGCAGGTTTGGACTCTGAAGCTGTCTGTTCCTTACATGCTGCATTAGAAATGAAAAATAGTGGAAAACACGAAAAGGCATTAAAGTTATTTGAGCATGCTGCTGCTCTTGCTCCAAAGCACCCTGATATTTTAAACCATTATGGTGAATTTTTAGAACAAACTCAAAATGATGTTGTGATGGCTGATCAGTTGTACTTCAGAGCATTAACTGTATCACCTAGCCATTCAGGAGCTCTGGCTAATAGACAGAGAACAGCTCGTATTGTTGAAGAAATGGATCGACTTACTTTAGGAAGAATTGATGAAAAACGTGATCGACTCTCTGCAATTCCAGATTCTAATTCGGCTTTCCGCCGTGCTAAAAAAGAAGCATACTTTCAGGTAATGTTTTTATTTACTACTGGTTATTTGATCAGAATGAAAGGGAAAACTGTTCAATCAAATAGAAGTATATAATTTTAGAACATCTTTGTGT
The DNA here is from genome assembly GCA_026315105.1 of Locusta migratoria. NCBI lineage: Eukaryota > Metazoa > Arthropoda > Insecta > Orthoptera > Acrididae > Locusta > Locusta migratoria. The sequence goes on from CM048747.1 coordinate 238,735,570, forward strand.
TCTCAGTTTAGTGTAACTATTTTATTTAATATTAGGTTTATATCACACCAGCTCACAAAATGGTTATATTGCAGTTCACATGTATGCAACTGGCATTGACATGTAGATGTTGGCAACGGCACGATGAATGACAGGAGGTGAAGACAGTCAGGAGTCACATTCTGGTGGCAACATATTCAATATTGTGACATATTTGTAGAAAAGTTATAGACCACAGCAAAGTATCTTTTAATTGAGTAGAAATAAAAACCATTAGTGAATAAAAGTGGACAATTTGCATTATGTAAAACAAACTGTTACATCCATGTAATGATTGATTCTCAATCTACTCTTTCGATTCACAATCTGGTAGCAATGATTGTCATCAGCTTCTATCATTCATCATGCTGTTACCAACATCTGCATGTCAACCACTAGTCACGTAAATATGAAATGCAATTTAACCCAATAATTTTAATTTTTTTTAAGGGATAGAACAATGACAGAAGTGTTTCTTTTTCTTCCAAATGTCCTTAGAAAAATAGTTATAGTGATAGCAGAAAAAAATTACCATTTACTCTTTCCCATTACCATATGCATTCTACAGGTATAGAGTAGCATATTTGTACTTGGTATGCACAGTCTATAGTTTCGTTAAATACATAACATCATGAGTGTGTGCCCTAGTATGCATTGCATTTGTAAATGTTTTTGAGTGTGCATCACCTAAAATACAGTTATTCATGAGTAGAAAAATCAACGGTGGTTGAGCAAAGCCTTTTAAATGAACATAAAATTCTGTTTTACTGTGATCAGGGAGGCAGTTGAAATCTGGTTACTCAAAAATAACAGACTCCAGATTTGCACTCGGGATGCATGGTTTTGCACTGGAACTTCTAGAACCAGAACTTCTCATAGTTTACTGCCTGTTGGGAGAGATGACACTGTTAGCAATGCTAGCCAATGAGAAGCTATTAACTGGTTACTGGTGTATAACCTCCACTTCAAGACAGTCAATTTTACTACTATGGAGGCTGGGTTCGTAAGTGATGTGCCAAGCAAACTGAAGCTTCACACCCACAATTACTGCAATCCATCTTTTAGTGCATTGTCTTTCAACAGTATAATGAGGATAGTTTACAACCCATCACAAAGACATATTTCGATCTGCAAAAGGCACATAAAAAAGACATTCACACACACAGAATTCTACCTTTCAACCATTAGCCTTTGTCACAAAACACACAACTCACACAATCACCCTTCACAGACACACAACCATCATCTGTAGTCTCTGCATTCCAAATGACACTCTGTGATGAAGGGATAGGAGGAGATGGGACGGGGAGAGAGGCAGGTTGCGAGGTGGTGGTGGGGATGGATACAGCAGGGCCTTAGGGAGCATGCATAGTAGAGGAGTCATCAAACAACATTCATGATATTTCTCTGTAGTTCCATTCTCTAATAGCTTATGAGAAAAAGGAACACCTCAATCTTTTTGTTTTCAATCTGAATTCTCTTATTTTATTATGGTGATCTTGTCTCCCTATGTAGGTGGATGGTAACAATATATGTTTGTATTTGGAAGAGAAAGTTGGTGAAGAATTTTGCAAATAGATCTCGGTGCAATGATTAACGACTTTCCTTTAATGATTTCCACTCCAACTTGTGCATCATTTGCGTGACACTCTCTCCCCTATATCACAGTAATAGAAAACAAGCTGCCCGTCTCTGAATTTTCTCTAAATCATCCATCAGTCCCACCTGATGTGGATCCCACAGTACACAGCAATATTCCAAAATAGAATGCACAAGTGTAGTGTAGTGGTTCTGCCAATGAAATATAGTCCTTGGTTTGCCTTCCCTAGAATATTTTCTGTGTGTTCTTTCTCTTTAAACTGTTCGTAAGTGTTACTCCTATGTTTTCAGTAGAATTGACGGCCTGTAGGTTTGACTGATTTATTGTGTAACTGAAATTTAATGGATTCCTTTGAGTGGTCAAATAATGGAAAGTCCAGGTTGGAATTAACAGCATAGTAATATGACAGTTTACAACTCACTAGAAAAACATGATGACAAGCCACGACAAGAACATAAAAAGGACACACACGTACAACACTTTCAGCTATCGGCCATGGGTTCTTCAGAAATAGGGCAATTCAGGCAATCACACAGGCACACAACCATCATCTCCAGCTGCCGCACTACGAATCACGCTCTGTGGTGTGGAAATAGGGGAGTGAAGCACAGCACTCAAAATAGGAGAGGTGGGAACTGTTGGGTACAGAAAAAAGGGAAGTTATCATAAGTTGAGGCCTCATTAATTTCAGGATCGGAGAATGTACTTTAGGGATAACTCCCATCTGTGCAGTTCAAAAAAGCTGGTGGTGGGTGAGAGGATCCAGATGGCTCGGGCTGTGAAGCAGCCATTGAAATGAAGTATATGTTCCAATGCATGGTGTTCCACCTTGTTTTTGGCAACAGTTTGGCAGTGGCCATTCATCCTAATGAACAGCTGGTTAGTGGTCATGCCAATACAGAAAACTGTGCAGTTATTGCAGCACAGTTGGTAAATTACATGGCTGCTTCTGCTTCACAACCGGGGCTATCTGGATCCTTCCACGCACCACTAGCTTTTCTGAACTGTGCAGAATGGAAGTTATCCCTACAGTACATTCTCCCCCCTGAAATTATCCAGGCCGAAACTTAAGATAATTTAGTTTTTTCCTGCACCCAACAGTTCCCACCTCTCTATCCTAAACCTCTCCTATTTTGAGTGCTCTCCGTGTGTGGCGCACACGGTTGTACGCGTGCATTCATTTTATCTGCCCTCACCTATTTCCACACAGCAGAGCGTGATTTGAAGTGCAGCTGCTGGAGATGATGCTTGTGCAACTGTGTTGTGTGCCTATATGATTGCGTGGCTTGCCCTATTTCTGAAGAAGGCCGTGGCTGATAGCTGAAAGTGTTGTATGAGTGTGTCTTTTTCATGTGCCTGCCACAGCTCATCATCACGTCCTATTGCTATATTGTTCTTTTAGTGGTCATATGGATGACTTCACACTTCTCATTATTAAGGGTCAATTGCCGAGTTTTGCACCATGCTGATAGCTTATCTAAGTGATTTTACATTTGCTTTTGATCTTCTGGTTGCTTTACTAACTAATAAATGACAGCAACATCCACAAATAGTCTAAGGGAGCTACTCAGATTGTCTCCTACATCATTTATAAAAATAAGGGACAGTAGGAGCCCTGTAACACTTCCATGTAGAACGCCAGATATCACTTCTATTCGATGACTTACCGTCTATTGCAGCTTACAGTTGGAAATAACGAATCCAATCGCACAGCTGTGGCGATATTCCAATTTGATTAGAAGACGCTTGTGAGGTATAGTGTCAAAAACCTCCCAGAAATGGGGGAGTTGTAGAAGTAGAATAGGAACCATTAGGTGTGGGAAAGGTAGGGATTATTGTATGTCTAGGCCTGCATAATTTTGGGATCATAGAATGTACTGTAAGGATAACATCAATCTGTGTAGTCCAGAAAAGCTGACAGCAGGGTGGAGGATCCAGATGGTCCAGGCCATGAAACAGCTGTTGAAATCAAGCATATGCTCAGATGCATATTGTACAACAGAGAGATCTACCTTGTTTTTGGCCACAGTTTGTGGTGTCCATTCATCCTAATGGACAGCTGGTTAGTGGTCATGCCAATATACAAAGTAGCACTGTGATTACAGCACAGTTGATAAATTACATGGATGCTTTCATTGGTAGCCTGGCCTTTGATTGGGTAGTAGTAACTTACATTGATAGTCAAAACATGGTTTGTATTATGTATATATATATCAGAACTCTTCCTCAATGCTGCCCAAGATTTGTATTGTTTAAACATACAAAACCATACTTTTATCAGATGTGTCTTTTTTAACACCTATTAATTTTACTTATGTAAATTTTTCTCTAAGTGTTTTCTTTGTACATAAAGTAATGGCTGACTATTTTTTGTGCAGCATATATATCACACTGTTGCCATTGAAGGGAATACAATGACATTGTCACAGACCCGATCCATTGTGGAAACAAGAATGGCCATTGGTGGAAAGAGTATTATGGAGCACAATGAAATACTAGGACTTGATTCTGCTTTAAAATATATAAATGCAACTCTTGTTAATAGGTAAGTAATGTGTCTTTATGTTACACTCAGAAACCTATAACTTTTACAACAGTCATTGTGACAGTGATCTGTCATATGAGCAAACAGTCATTTCTTAGATGACACATTGTGGCCAACTCACTTGGTGGCACATTAATCACTGATTATACAAAAATTCCTGGAAATCTCTTCAATCACATGTGATCTGTGACAACAGAGTCATTTGTTGAATTATTAATCATGATTTTGTAGGTTTCACTAAGTCCTGCTGCTTAGGCTAAGAAGGAAACTACACAATGCATCAGTAATCAGTTGTCTGAACTACCAAGACAACATGTCTCAGCACAATTAAATTACCCAACACTCGGCAGTAACATACAGGAAGAACCTTCTACAGACCTTGCCCTGCATAACCCATCGTTATATGTATACCTTTCATTAGTTCACCTAGTGAACAGTATTTCAATAAAGTAGGCATACTGTTGACAAATCACCACAGCCAATTAAATACTGAACGTGTTGGTGATCTGCTCCTCATTCATAATAATTTATATGATGTGTTCTCATATTGCACATGAGTGAAAAGTGTTAAGATCTAGCCACACGGGAGTAGCCGAGCGATCTGGAATGCCACATTGTGGACTGCGCAGCCTCCTGTGTCGGAGGTTCGAATCCTCACTCAGACATGGATGTTTGTGTCATCTTTAGTATAAGTTAATTCATAAGTAGTTTGTAAGTTTAGGGACTGATGACCCCACAGTTAAGTCCCGTAAGCTTTACAAAAATTTGAACATTTTGTTAAGAGCTACATTTGTAAATATAGAATATTCTTTGCATATTCTCTTTATAAGCAGGTGTCTGTAACTTAATGAAATAGTTTGTAGTAATGCTGTTTTTTGCGTTATATTTCATACCAAGTAACTAATAACGAAATTGGCCTGAATACTATTATCATGGATTGGAACAGAATTGAAGGTCAAGGCTATGTAATGCTACGCCAAAGAAAGTTACTGCTAAAACAAAATTCAATTACGTTCCATAACCAAATAGAAATAATGTTACTGGACTTTTTGGTGCAGCACACAATACGGTAATCATAAAGAAATAACACTGTTTGGCCTAAATAACAGTACTGGCTTATGAAACAGAACTAATGACGTCATCAGTATCATTACACTGTGTATCGTTCTCATTGTAAGTTAATGGAATTAGGTTCCATAAACCCAAAAAGATAAGTAAACAAGTATGCAGGGGCCAGGGGCATTGCACATAGAGGTCTGTTTGTATTGGACTAGAACTTTATTGTGGTGACTGTCAAAAGATTTTAAGTAGTTTCAGTAAATCATTTTAAGCCTTAATATGTATGCTATGTCACTTTATTATTCACTTGGTTTTGCTTGTTTCAAGCATCATCAGGGGATAAAATTATATACCCGAAAGACCAAAATTAATACTAAACCAAACATTAAAGCATCTCAAAAATATAAACAGTTATGTTGAGGCCTGCCAAGTAATCCACTAAATCTACCACAGATTGCAACGCTTTTGTATTTTTTACATGCAGTAATGTTTGGTTTATTATTATTTTTAGTCTTTCTGTTGTATGATTTTATCTTCTGAGGACACTTGAAATAAGTGAAAGTGCTGAATAATAAAGTGGCATAATATATAGTTAAGACTTAAAATGATGTATTCAAAATGTATTACACTAGATTGACATCTGGGCTACCGGTTAGATCTGTGTAACGGTTGGCTCTGTGTGAGCCGCAGTGGAGAGCCTGAGCACTCGGACACATTGGTGTGGAGCGCGTGGTTTCTCACTGTTGAGGTTTGAGTCCACCCTCAGGCATGGGTGTGCGTTGACCCTAGCGTAAGTTATTTAATAGTAGTTTGTAATCCTAGGGACTTATAACCACAGCAGCTAATTTCCTTTGTTTTATCAACATTTGAACATTTTGAGCCCCGAGCATGTCTAATGCACTTATGACTCGCTCTACTCATTTGTAAGGTAAAGCCAGAGCTGACAGTGAGTCTGCCATACTGCGCTGTGGCCCAGCTTGCCGCATTGCGGTCAGACTTGTCGCATTGGTCCAGCAGGCATGTAGCTCTTGAAATTGAATCCTAATTCTTGTGCTTCATCATAATAGGATTACCATTTTATTTTCATGATTATTTAATTTATTTACTATTATGAAATTATTCAAGTTAATAAGATTTAAGAGGGGAATAAAAATACATGGCAAGTTAATTGGATATTTTAATTTCACATTGTATATTAAATTCTGTCTTAGTATTTTTTTTCTCTAAAATGTTATATTTAGTTGTTTAACCATCATTCAACATAACGTATTATGTGTATCTGAATACAGTTTTCTGTAAGCAGCAAAAAGTATTGACTAGTGGAGTGCCTTTTTCAAAGGTGTATGAAATTCTGTAGTTGGAAGAGAGGAAATTAAAGGTAAGCGAAACAGTACAGATAAAAATTAGAAAACAGAAGAGATAGTGAGTGGAATTTGGAGAGGATAGTGCACAATGAGCTAGGGTAGAAGATCCTGTTCCACTCATTTTGCCATTATGAATTTTGCTGCACATAATGTATATGTAAAAAGTGAACACATGTGAATTGTTTCTGCACAAACTTTATCAGAATTGTTTACCATTTCCAAAATGCATTTATCCTTAAATTCAAATTTTCAAAAAATTGTTGTATGTTAAATTCCTACAAACCACTATTTTCTTTTGAAATTTTCAGAATCTACTGTACTAATTGTTATGAACATTGTACATAAATTTCAACTTGATTAAAACATAGGCTTAGTGGAAATTTACACAAATTTGAAAGAATTTGCTTCTAGTCACTTCCAATAATAATGCAGGGGCGGCTCCTGTATAGGTTTGCAGGTTTGCGCTACCTCCAAGAATAATAATATTGTAAAACTCCGTTTGCTGTTTAGAAATTCTATGCAGGGGGAGAAGTAGCGCTCCATTTACCTATTTTGAAGCGCCCGGGCTGCTACGCACCGACCACTACCGAGTGGACCGAACTTCGCCGACAGGGGCTGGGTTTGCAGCCGGCCTGCAAACGCCGACTAGGGTGTCTCAGGGGGTGTGCGGGATGCGGGGGCAACGCTTGGCAACAGTGTTCCCCTATAGTCGCCTTGAGTGTATACACATCGCGGCCGAGTCACCCTGTCAGCCGCAGAAACAGAGTCCGAACTCTCCCGAAGACAACCGGAGTCGTCCGCCCTTCGAACGAAGCGGGCTTTTCGCGCCTTCACGTGTAGCTGCAAGTGAAGTAACTGTGCGTTGTGTCCGTTGTTTAGCGTGTTTTATAGTGAGTTTTGAGGCTCAAGTGAACAGGTGAAATAATGAATCAAGTGATTTCCTTGCTTTCTTCACGCTTCAATTTACACAAGTTTAAATAGAAATTAGAAATCAAGAGGCTAGGTAGAACGATTCCCAGTTTGATGATTTCACAGACAGTTAAAACAAAAAGTCGTCAATTCAACATAAAATTTAACTCGGGACTGTACAGCAATTATGAATTTATTTTGTTTTCCTTGTTTATTATTTGGAGGAGAGTTTCCTGGAGTCATTGACATTCAACATCTTCACGATAAAATAAGGAAACACGAACTTTCTTCGGTCCATGTCAATAATGTTTTAAATCTGGCAAGTCTAGGCAATGTAACTATAGCCACTTGATTAGTCAGGGATACAGAAAGTCTGTGACAATACACAATCAAAAGGTTACAGATAATAGGTACACACTAAATATAATAATTAATTGTATTCGTTCCTGTGGTTTTTTGGAACTTGCCATCAGAGGATACGATGAGACTGAATCTTCTTCCAATCCTGGCGTTTTTCGCCTTCATTAATTTTAGTGCAGAATTAGAGTCATTATTAAATTGCATTTGGAAAAGGCAACAGTTTTAAAGGCACCTCAAAACGATCCAGAATGAACTCGTCCGATGCCTGCTTCAAGCCTACCAAGAGAAAATCAGGAACGAAGTGAAGGGTGCCGAGTTTCTGGTTGTAATAGCTGACGGCACCAGTGATGTAGTCTGTGTTTTCCAGATGGTTATAGTATATAGGTGCATTATTAAAGGAAGACCAGTTGAAAGATTTTCGGATTTTATAGCACAAGAAAAGCATGATTCCCAGACTTTGGCAACGAATATCATAGAACAGTTAAGTAACCATTTAGAGAATTGTCCACACAAATTAATAGCCCAAACATATGATGGTACATTAGTTGTGAGTAATTTGTCACATGAGATGCAGGCTCTTGTGAAGCAAAAGTTTTCCAATGCTCCATACATTCATTGCTATGTCCACCAATTAAATCTCATTATGCTTAAAGCCACTTCTATTAATAAAGATATGTGATTATTTTTCACCAAAATTCAGAGACTTTGCAGATTTGCAATTTTATTCATCTACATCTATGATACCTTGGCTCAATAGAATTTTTTTCGGAATGCATTGAGCTGCCATACTGGGGAGGTGGCAGCTGGTGGAAAAAAGTGCACTACCAACTTTTCTGGTCACCAGCCGCCACTGTAATAATGTATGAGAAAGTATGTGCACCATGTGTTTTGTTTGTTGGACTTTTTGGAAGTCTGCACAGTTAAAGTATCCTTCATGGTTTTCAAAATCTGGAGCCTAAAATAACACATTTCTGTCGTGACTCCATTAAGAGTGCCAACTTGAAATCTGGGTAATTGAATAATGCCGTATATTTCACTTCACCACTTTTATACATTTTGACACATTCTCTGTTGTCCATTGCTAATTTCAGGTTCTTTGTGTGATCTCTGCTGGGCGTGTTATCAAGTTGAAGTTTAAACTTTAGCAAAGGTACATAAAAATCGCACAAGAGCAACCCTTCATTTTGCAAGATTGTATTGTGGTTCTGATGGGCTCAAGGGCAGCTATTGCACTGTTGAGAAAGCCCCAATTGTTATCACTCTGATTGTAATTCTCTTCTTCTTCGTCTGTAAAAAATTCACAATGAAAGTTCTAAGTCTCTTCACCAATGTCATATCATAAGACGATCCTCATCTAGTGTTGATATCTAGCATGGGTAGAGCTTGCAGCTGTCTTCGTATGAGGTGGGCAATCATTGGAGTATGAAGACACTTAACTAAAGAGCAAATTTTGGCGATGAGGACATCCTGTGCAAAAGATGGAGTCGCAATGATTTCAAGCTCAACAGCCAGCTGTAGGATATGTCACACATCTGACACTACCTGATTTCCTTCAAATAGTATCTCACACTCAGGCAATGAAAAATATTCATCCCAGTCTTCCAATGTAGGAATGTCTTCGCTCAGAAGTTGAATGGCCGTCAGCGTATTAGCCCCCATTGTCTGTTGTGAAACTCACTTCATTTTCAAGAAGAACTTTTATGTAATTCAGCAACAGAATAATTTCTATCTTGAGGTTGGCCCTTGAATTTTTTCAAATAGTTTGACGACTCCAATAGTCCTAACCATAATCCTCCCATGCTTGATGTCTGAACATTTACTCCTAAAAAGTCAATGGTTTTTTGATGTTGCATCGACTTTTGAAAAGAGCAGTCTGCACTTCAATTTCTTGGTTAGTTTTGCTCATAAAACGGCATCAAACTCCAGAAGGAGTGGAAGGATGGTTGAAGAATTCACGACAACCCTGACAAGTCGAAAATTTCATTGTTTCCTTTTTTCAGAACCTATAACCACATAAACCCAAAATAATAATTCTAGAACAGTAAAGAAATACAAAACATTGCAAATTTTCCTTTACAGAATGATATAAAAAATTAGTATAAAGTTTTTTACTAAAAAAGCTGCAGAAATGGAGTAGGTTAAGTATAACCAAACAAACATAAATAAATTATTTTACAAAACGCAGACCTTTTAGACATTTCGAAACCTTGTTTTGTGATGAAAAATATAGGGAACAAAGTTGCATATAACTTGTAGAAAAACCAGACAACACACTCATTCCATGTCAATTCACCTAGCACTCCCTGCTCAACCATCACGGATTTCAATGAGATTTTATGTGAACATTTTGCACATGTTCCCAATGAACAATGGTAAATTTTAAGTCTTGTCAAAGCAATACTGTCAGAGATGTAGTCAGTTGTTTGACACCATGGGCGACTTTACGCAGGGCGATTGTGAATTTTTGAAGGATTTGAGTTGTTATAACTTGGGTAATATTTCATTGAAAGAAATGACATTTGGCCATCTTGTACAACTGTATGCATTCTCTTTGGAATAATAATGAAAATAACTTTACGTGCCATATACAGGCACAAAAATTCAGGCCAAAGTGGCTCAAAAAAATCCGCATAAAAAAAAATCCTTCAAAGTTTGGCGTCCTATATCTCGGGGACTAAAGCTACAGTGAAGATGAAACTTGGCATGTCGTAACCTGATAATACAAGGTTCTCATCCATAGAGTTTCGTTTAGTTATCACTTTCCAGTACTGAATTAATTAACTGCAAAGTTGAAGATTTTAGAAAAAGATAAAAATGCAGTATTTTTGACCATATTTTGCAAAAAAAAAAAAAAAAAAAAAAAAAAAACCAAACCCTGTGTTCAATAAAACTTTCCAAACTGGCTGACTAGAAAGACCATTAAAGAAACTGGTATTTGTAAAGGAAATGTCAAATACACCCTATTTTCACCTTCTCACAAAAATTGTGTTTACAACAATTTTGTTGAATACTGGAAAATAGTAAGAGGCTGTAATTTTTTATGCCACATCCCTGTGCTGCCAACCTGTTACATACAAAGTTTCATGGTCAGCTTGTATTTAGTTTAGCAGATATAAGAATCCAAAGTTTAACACTTTTTACGTACTGTGATTTACTTGTTCAACTATGATTCAAATTGTCTATCATTGTTAGCCCGCATTGGTTGATCAAATACACTTCTTTATGCAGTTGAAATAATGGTCTTTCTAGTCAGCCCAGTTTGGAAAGTTTTATAGAAGTTTTTTTTTTTTTAATCTGGTCAAAAACACCGCATTTTTTATCTTTTTCTACAATCTTCAACTTTGCAGTTAATTAATTCAGTATTGGAAAGCAATAACTGAACAAAACTTCATTGAAGGGGTGTTTTACATATAGCAACTTTGGCAGAATTTTTCTGCCTGTATATGGCACGTGAAATTATTTTCAAAGTCTTAAAAAATTCACGCTCACCCTGCTCAAAGTCGCGCATGGTGTCAGACAACTGACTATATCTCAAACAGTATTGCTTTGATGAGCCTTAAAATTTACCAATGTTCATTGGGGACATGTGCGATTGTTCACTAAAATTTTCAATGAAATCCGTGACGATCAAGCAGGAAAATGTTCCAAAATTAAGTGATTTGACATGTAATGACCCTCAGTTATAAGAGTGGAGGGCTATGAAATGGATTCAGTGGTTGGGAAGGGAGTAAGACAAGGTTGTAACTTTTCCCCAATGTTATTCAATATGTACATTGACCTAGCTGTGAAGAAATGCAAGGAGAAGGAATTAAAGTTCAAGATGAATAAATATAAACTTTGCATTTTGCTGATGACATTGTAATTCCGACAGTGACAGCAGAGGAGCTGGAAGAGCAGTTGAACGGAATGGACAGTGTCTTGAAAGGAGATTATAAGATGAATATTAACAGGAGCAAAATGAGTGTAATAGTCTTTAGTGCTAGATAATCAGGCAGTGCTGAAGAAATGAGATTAGGTAATGAGACAATAAAGTAGTAGACGAGTTTTGTTATTTAGGTAGCAAAATAACTTCTGATGGCCAAAGTAAAGGAGATATAAAATGCAGAAGGCTATGGAAAGAAAAGCATTTGCTGACATTGAAAATTAATTTAAACTTTACAAAGTGAATTTGTGTGGCATGTAACATTGTATGAGACTGAAAGGTAGATGATAAGGAATTCAGACAGAAAGATGGTAGAAGCAGGGTGCTCAGCATTAATTTTCTGAGAGGGCTTGACGAACCTGGAGTCCCTGAGCTGAGGGCTGGTAAGTGCTGCCAATCCTCTGACACTGTATCTTCTGGGCATGCTTCAGCTTCCACCGTGTAGTGCAGTGGTGGAACATTATGTGTCTCAGGGAATGGGGACCTTGGTTTGACCGCCTAGGTCACGAGGAAGGAAACTACATCGGCTTATTATACATGAGGACTCTGTCTAGGCAGACATTTATTTCACTAGCTGCATGTGGGGCTGAGATGAATATTTCGCAGTTCTCCTTTCAACCTCCCAATGGGATGGGTGTACCCAACCTACCAAGAAAGACTAGGGTAGCCAGTCTTCTGGATCCTGCCCAGAATAAAAAATGTGTCATATATAGTAATAGAACACATGCTACCTCCCACAGAATGGCTGGTGATCTCAAATCTGCCAAACACTTGTGTAATGGGAAATTGTTGGTGGGAACTTCCACATCCCTATAAGCAGTGAACTTTCAAGAGGCTAAATGCCTGCATGATGCTTGTGCCAGGCAGATTAATGTATGTCACATTGTAACCCAATGTATTTTGTACCATGCACAGAGGACGAAGGCGAATCTTGGTGGTGATTTGCTCCTTATTTTAAGTGATGACGAGGCGAGTGTCAGGAAAGTATTAAAAATTTGGGAAATTTCTAGACTCTGGCCTAAGCTTTCATGCTGGAGGTTTTAGTGTGTTGCAGAGTGGCTGGGTGATCCATTATACTCCTGCAGACACAGCTAGAATCTTCTGCTATGTCATTTGAACTTTTTCAGCCACACTCTTCCTTTTAATCTCAGCTCATTTACTTTGTTTCAGGGTGTATGTATCTATTGCCTCAATTTGTTGCATCTCTTCCTTGTTATACTCTTATTTTAAAGTACTGCAGCATCACTCATCTCAAGTACATTGCTCCTGGGCACTGTAAACCTCGCTGTTGAGCACCTCCCAACAATCATCATTATCACATCTTGAAATGTGGTGCTACAGAAGAATGCTGAAGATTAGGAGGGTAAATTGCATAACTAATGAGGAGGTGCTGAACAGAATTGGGGAGGAAAGAAATTTCTTCCATATCTTGACTAGAGAAGGGATCAATTGATGGGACGCATTCTGAGACATCAAGGAGTCATCATTGTAGCATTGGAGGGAAGTGTATGGGGTAAAATTCGCAGTGGGAGACAGAGATCAATTCAGTAAGCAGATTTAAATGGACATAGGTTTCCATTCTTATTCAGAGATTAAGAGGCTTTCATATGGCAGGATAGTGTGGAGAGCTGCATAATAGCAGTCTCAGGAATTAATACAACAACCACAACATGTTTGTTGTGAGAAAGCAAAAAATATCTATAAAAATTGGTTGAAAATGTATGTCTGGATCTCAACAGTTCCACCTACTGGGTGCAGCTATAGCAAAGGACCAGTTTTGTGATTACATAAGTGCAAATTGGTTTTTATTATTATTAAAATTTGTTAAGCTGTGCAGGATGAAAAAAATTATGAACATGTGTATAATAGAACTTTACAAATAAAGATAAAATTGAAGTGAATACATAAAAAGATAGTTAAAATAACTTGTCCAATGAACCCAAGTGCAGGAATAATGAGAGCAAATAAAAAAGATAATGTGATCAAATAAAAGGAGCAAAATACTAGAATGGAAAAAAATGAATTTAAAGGGCTAAAAATAAAAAGTTAGTTAGTCTGAGATTAAAGACTCATATTTTTTTCTTATAGTAGTCAAACCTTTACCTTCAGCACAAGAAAATTATTTTATTCCCACTGCTAAATTGATCATTTCTAACAATGGATTTGTTTCCGCTCTATTGATACAAAACATAACTAAATGTCACATTATCTGTAATTACATCAACAGATGAAGTATAATAGTTTTGGTCAACAATTTTGTGACATTACAAATTGGAAAAAAATGAACAGACTCTATTTGTAAAATCATTTAAGTGAGTTTGTTTGTTAATTATTTATTTCCTACTCATTCAAATTTTTATAATATGAAGTGCTCGTTAAGCAAGGTTTGACTGTAATACACAAAATTGCACAAGCTAGGATACTACATATGTCTGAACCATTGTTGCGGGCTGGTCTGACACTGGTCTTTGACCATAGGTAGGAGACCCCTGATTTCCTGCAAAGCATTGTAAGTTAAAGTGTGTGTGTGTGGTGCTGCTCATTGTAGAGGGGAGGGGGCAGGTTACCTAGTTACCTAGTTGTCATCCCCGCTCAAATAAGTTAGTGTTTAATATTTCAATTGAATTGCAGTTTATGATTTCAGCCCAACTTAAACTAAGAGATTAAATTTTTCTTTCTTTGGAAACACTTTACCTCATTTTTATTACCACCGTGTTTGCCTCCCCCCCCCCCTCTCCACAGTCCATACATGAAATAAATTGGGAATATAAGAGTTTTATGTTAACTATCAAACCTTTTTTATTTTGTTTTTTTACAGGCTTGGAGCTATAACTGTAAAAGATATATTGGAAATTCATCGCAGAGTGATGGGTTTTGTGGATCCTGTCGAAGCAGGAACATTCCGTCGGACACAAGTTTATGTTGGTGGCCATGTACCTCCAGGACCACATGAAATTCAAGTTTTGATGGAAGAATTTGCAGAGTGGTTGAATTCAGAACAAGCCGCTCATATGCACCCTATCCGTTATGCTGCATTGGCACATTACAAACTTGTTCACATCCATCCTTTTACTGATGGCAATGGGAGGACATCTAGACTGTTAATGAATGCAATTCTTATGCAGGCTGGCTATCCACCTGTTATCATTCCCAAGCAAGATAGGCAGAAATACTATCAATATTTAGAACTAGCAAACGATGGAGATGTTCGTCCATTTGTACGCTTCATTGCAGAGTGTACAGAACACACACTAGATTTGTTCTTATGGGCTACAAGTGAGTATGCAGCAGAATTACCTGCTCTGGAACAAAAACAAAGAAGTCGAACTATTGAGCTTTAAGAGAAAGAGGATCTAGCCAGAAACACTGCTGGCAGTATTGTCCTGCAACTTTGTTATTTATGTATTTATTTTTCCTGTAATTAAGTTTTCCATCTTCAGGATTTTTCCTTGATTGTTGTTCAGTAACTTTCATGTGCAAAGCGCTGCCATATTTTCTGTATTTGAGAGGATGTACATCAAAGCCTCATGTGTATGCACTTTGTATACAAAACTTTTATATTTGGTAAGAATCAGTTTGATACCTTCACTGTCACAGCTCTGAGAGCTGTGATTTACAATTATTCATCTTCAATGCTCAGTACTGAATTTCATAAATCATATGATCTGAGAGCTGTTCAGAATGAAGAGCTTCACAAATCTGTGATGTTTTTCAGTTATCATTTATTTTATGTGCAAATAATGTGTATACTAAAATATTTTTCTAAGAACTGTTGTCCTTACCTGATGATTTATCAGTATTATGATTTTCAGCACAAGTGAAGACTTAAAATATTATACTGTGATGTGGTCAAGACCACCACTATATTTCTATTTATTTAAAATGTACTTACCAAGCAGTTTATTTTTAGCACTTTTTCCAGTGGAAAGTACCATCACCCATGTGCCAAAGAGAATTTTATTGTGTATATGATACTAACGTTTTGCATGTGTCAAATTAGCACTTCCGAGTCCTTCGTGATGATTGATAACACTAAGCCCAGACTTCAGGTGTTATTGGAAGGACCATAAAATTTATTTTTGTCCCACAGCATACTGGAAACAGTGTGTAGTGTCATATTAATATATTGCTAAGAATTCCTGACCGTCTTATGTAGCCACTATATATGTGAACATTTACTGACACCTAAATGGTGACACACTTTTTTTTGGACAATGACACTGAATACTGTTAAAATGTATTAAAAAAATTAATTAGAAACATAAAATAACATGATTATTCACTTTATCTTCCTTCACATTTACCCTCTCCAACAAGTTTTTAGCAAGTAAATTTTAGATCCAGAGAAAATGTGGTAAGTAAAATTCACTTTAAGAATGTATTTTGATCTACAATGAGGTGAAGAAATTGATGGATATCATTATGCATAGATACAAATTGTGATATCATCAGGTTCCCAAAGCATAAAATGGTGGTGCATTGGTAAAGCTGTCATTTGTACTCTGATGATCCACATGAAAATGTTTCCGATGTGATTTTGGACGCAGAATGGGAATTAGTAGCATTGGAATGTGAAACGACAGTTGGAGTTAGATTCATGGGGCATTCTATTGCAGAAAGCATTAGGGAATTTAATATTACACGATCATCAGTATCAAGAGTATATAGAGAATATGAAATTTCATGTGTTGTGTCTCAACCTGGTACATGTTGTGGCAATGCACAGGGTACCTCATATCAAAAACAGCTACTTCCTTTCCTGTTTCACTCCCAAATACAATGAAGGGAAAAATGAAGGCATGTAGGCCTCTGTACAAGCCCTAATTTCTCTTATCTTTGTGGTCTTTACACGAAATGTGAGTTTATGGCATTAGTACCGTTCACAGTCAAATTCAAATTCTCGCCCACTAAATTTCCATTATTAGATATTGCTGCGAGACTATGTACACCGACTACCGGCGTGGCGCAGGGGATAGCGTCACGGACTGCGGTGTTGAAGGTCGCCGGTTCAATCCCACCCACCGGCAAAAATTTATTTCTTTGTAATTAATAATTCCAGAATGTTCTACATATTTCTTATGTTAACTGTTCTTCTAATTTCTGTTAAAGTCTGTCTGTGTATAAATAGCAGAGCACTCTGCCTGAGAGGCAGTCAGTGCTGCATGTATGTTAAGTTCGTAATAAACGTGCTATCAGTATAAGTGCTGTGTTCAGTTGCCTTCGAAGTCAAGCCTGCTTCCATTGCAACGTGACAATATTGTGAAAAGTCCAGGTTGGAATTAATAATATAGTAATAAGGACAGTTTATAACTCACCGCAAAGATGTGGCGACAAGCTGCAACATGCACATACATATATCAGCCATGGCCTTCTTCAGAAAGTAGAATATTCACACAGTCATACAACCGTCAACTCCAGCTGCCGCACTTCGAATCACACTCTTCGGTGTATAAATCTGGGAGACAGACAGATGGATGCACACCACTCAAAATAGGAGAGGTTTAGGATACAGAGGTAGGAACTGTAAGGTATGGAAAAAAGGTAAGTTATCGTAGGTTGGTCTGGATCATTTCGGGATCGGAGAATGTAGTGTAGGGATAACTCCCATCTGTGCTGTTCAGAAAAGCTGGTGTTAGGTGGGTGGATTCAGATGGCCTGGGTTGTGAAGCAGCTATTGAAATCAAGCGTGTGCTCTGCTGCATGCTGTGCCACATGGTGGTCCACCTTGTTTTTGGCAACAGTTTGGTGGTGGCCATTCATCCTAATGGACAGCTGGTTAGTGGTCATGCCAGTATAGAAAGCTACACAGTGATTGCATCACAGTTGGTAAATTACATGGCAGCTTCCACAGGTGACCTGGCCTCTGATAGGGTAGGATAAGCCTTTTACAGGACTGCAATAGGAAGTGCTGGGTGGGTGGATTGGACCGGCCTTGCAGCAGGGTCTTCCGTAAGGATACGATCCCTGTGGCGGTGGGTTGGGTTTGGGGGTGGCATAGTGATGGATTAGGATGTTATGGAGGTTGGGAGGGTGACAGAACACCACTTCAGGAGGGATGGGAAGGATCTTGGGCAGGATACCTCTCATTTCTGGGCATGAATACAGAAAATCAAAACCTTGGTAAAAGATGCAATTTAGTTGTTAGAGTCCAGGGTAGTACTGGGTGACAAGGGGAGTGTTCTTTTGTGGGTGGTTACTGGTGTTAGAGGATTTGGGATGTGTGAGGACACATGGGAGATCTGTTAATGGACTAGGTCTGTGGGGTAGTTTCTGTCTATGAAGGCCTTTGTGATACCCTCAGCATATTCAGAAAGGGAGTTCTTGTCACTGTAGATATGCCGTCCATGAGTGGCCAGGTTGTAAGGGAAGGATTTTTTTATGTGGAAGGGATGACAACTGTCAATGTGTAGGTACTGTGTAGTGTAATGAGTTACATTACGTGCTCCAGTACCAATGCAAGATGACCAAGGTATTTATTTAAGGTTAATTAGATATGGAATTGGACTGGTACTGCCCTATATATTTCCTTTTGTACAGGTGTGATGGCCAGGCAGTATACAGCAAGTGGCACAGATAATACTGAAAGTGAGAAGTTCTGTGCAAGTCAAAAAGATATAAGGACTTCTGTGAATACATTTATTTCATTGTTAAAAACCTATGTTCATTTGTTCATTATGATTCTGGTATTCATTCTGTACAGTTTGTTAGTCAGAGGCGTGTGGAATATTGCACTCTCTATTTTGTATAAATATGGTGCAATAAATGAAGATTATTGTACAGCATAAAAGCATGTCAAGACTTCTCCTTCCGTAGAAATTGAGAAGTAGTATTGAAGGATATTTCAGCTCTCTCCAGCATTCTGTTCCTGCAGTAAGAACTTCAGTGACGGAGTCTGAGGATCCAACAGAAGAGGATGCACACTCATTGACAGAGGCACAGCATAGCTGGTCCTCTACATCCTAAAGTAAGCTGGTGTATAATCAGCTAAAGGGCAGTGAACTGCTACCAGCATGGTCATAATTAAGCAGTAACGCTGCAACTGTTGGTGGTTGGTACTTTTAGTATGGACGGAAGTGTGGATGGAGCCATCATGAGGTGGAGGTTGACATCCAGGAATGTGACATGCTAGATTGAGGAAGACCAGGTGAAGTGGATGGGAGAGAAGTAGTTGAGGTTCTGAAGAGAGGAGGATAGGGTGTCCTGGCCTTGAGTCCAGATCATGAAAATATCATCATCCCAACCATCGTGATGCAGTCTTCCTATCCCCTCCTCAATGTACCACTGCAGAGCATGATTCGATGTGTGGCAGCCAGAGGTGAGGGTTGTATGACTATTGTGTGCATGTGTGATTGTGTAAATGTTCTATTTTCTGAAGAAGGCCAGGGCCAATAGTTGAAGTGGTGTATGTGTGTTTCTTTTGTATGTGCCTGTTGCAGCTCTTTGCCATGTCTTTGCAGTAAGTTGTAAACTGTCCTTATTACTAAATTTTCACAATAGTGTTTCTCAAAAAGTATGTTGCCTTCCTTTCAACAGTTCCATTTGAGGTCCCGAAGCAACATTGATCAGACCCCCCCCTCATGGGGCCCACAGCTCTTTTATAGGTGGTGTGTTAGGGTCCCCAAGCCATTGCAGCCTTTCATCCTATTTCCTACGCTGCTTTTCCTCTTCCAGTTCCCTTCCTTCCTGTCCTAACTCCTCCCTGTCCCCCTGCCCCCCCCCCCCCCATCTCTAGATGTTTCCCTGTAAGACAGCCTAGCTATTCCCATGGTGCTGATGGTGATAGTGATTTTGCTTACTTTGCTGTTACCACCTGTTTTTCGGCATTGTCTGTCTCCCCCCCTCCTCGGTGTTGACCTCCATTACTAAATTTTAGTTAGGTTGTCAGCCATTTGGGAAATAACTTCCTATATAGCCCCATCTCTTCCATTTCCCCTTTCCTCCTCACTGTAGCTCCCCACCCCCATTTAGATCCCCAGCATATGTAGGTAGTCTATGTGGAGTGTTGTTACAAACCCTTCTGTCTGAGCCCCCTGACAACATGAGGATCACAGTATTGGCATCTGAGCTGTTATGCCCTCATGCAGACCAAGGAGTAGATGCCCATCCTGCTGGGGTATCAGTACGCCCAGCAATGGCCATTGTGCCAGGTGGCCTATGCTGTGGCTGGGTGGTGCCCATAAAAAGAGCACCTCTGTTCAGATTGATATCAGAGCGGACATTTTACAAAATGGTCTTTCTATAGCTGTCTCTTGAAGACAGGAATACCTCTGTTAATGCAACTACCTGTGACAAGAGGACCGATCCCTCACTCACTACCCCTTTGGAGGAAGGCCAGGCTCATCGACTTGGGGTGAAACCCCTTCTGTGCTATCTAGTTTTCACCAGACAGACAGAGGTACCTTCACCTCCACCAAGCCATTGTTTTTCATCGAAAATATTGAAGATATGTTTAACAAAGTCAACTCGATGAATAAGATGCAGTCTGGTTCCCTGCGCATCAAAACTGTTTTTGCCACCCAGTCTGCAGATGTGTGTGCCTTTGAAAAATCTTTGTGACATTCCCGTGTCCATAATCCCTCACCAGTCATTAAATATGATTCAGGAAGTTATTTTTCATCGTAACCTCCTCATTCAAAAGGATGAGCAACTTCGGGGTAATCTGGTACAATGAGGTTACCATTTTGTTCGCCACGTTCAGAGAGGCACAGGATAATCACATTTGTACTGGCGTCTTTATCTTGACCTTCGAGGTTGGATAATCTTCCAAAGAAGGTCAAGGTTATGATTTACAGATGTTATGCCAAGCCTTTTTTCAGTGTATGCAGTTTGGGCACATGTCTTCTCAATGTACAGCAGTCCCATATGTGGTGAAAGAGGATGCCCACTCCATGAGGAGAGCCCCTTTGTTTCACCCCCTGTTCGTGTCAATTGTCAACAACACAATTCTTCATGCTCACTGGATTGCTTAGTGTACAAGTAGGTGAAGGCCCATTAAAAAGTCAAATGTCTGCATCCTATGCATATGGTCTTCTTTTGCCTTGTTACATCCTCTTCATCCCGCTCACCCCCACCCCCTCCTAATCCCTTTCTCTCTTCTCCAGCACCCTTCCTCCTTCCTATGTGCCCCCTTCTCTTTCTCAGCCAGAGAAGTACTGCCCTTCTCTGGCACTTGCCGGTGAAGGTGCACTCTCTCGGATCCCTTCCTCCTTGTTTTCTTCAGATTGTAGGTCTTCTACCTCTGGTCGCACGCTCTTCATAAGTCCCAGACCTCACTGTTGCTAGTTGTCTCTGGGACCTAAACTCCCTGTCTTGTGAGAGAGGAGGAGGAGGAGGAGGAGGAGGAGGAGGAGGAGGAGAAGAAGAAGTAACAACAAATGTTACAGGATAAGGCCCCTCTGGTACTCCCTCAGGTGCCAAATTTCTCCTCACAACAGACTCATCCCAATGAGCTTGTGTCTCATTTGCTGTTTCTAGAAGTCATTGGTAATGGATACTGATGCAGTGGCAAGACAATGGTTAAACCCTTTGCCTCCCATCTGGATTCTCGTGCTGTAGTCATCCAATGGACACCTCCTGAAGTTAAAACAGCTTATTTCCCTTTACTCTGCAGCTTCTGTTATTCTGCAGGAATTACATTTTATTTATGCACATTCACTGACCCTCAGTGGGTTCTGTGCATTATGTCGGAAGCTGTTTGGCCCTCTAAAGGCATCTGGTGGAGTTTGCACATTAGTCCATGTGAGTATTGTTTGTACATGGATTCTTCTCCATACTACAGTGGATGCTGTTCGGATTGACTTGGACACTCCATTAACTATTTGTAATATATACCTCCCCCCTAAAGGTCAACTACGTCTACTGCCTATCCGCTCTCCTTCAACAACTAACTCCTTCCCCCCTCCTCTCCCCTCCCCTCCCTTGCTCATTCTTGAGCACTTCAGTGTCCATCATCCTTCATGGAGCAGTGCTCATACATCTAGCTGGGACTGCCTCATAGACCACTACCATGCAGACTATGACCTATGCCTTCTCAATGATGGTTCCCAAACCCATTTTACCTCCCACCTGACAAGGGACAGACTACCCTGTTGGGTTTTTCAACATGCTAATTGTGCTCTGTTTACATCCCAGGTTATTTTCACACTATTCTGAACTAGCTGTACTGATGATATCATCCATAATTAGTCTGATGTGATTCCTTGAGCTGCTAGCATCGCTGTGTGCAAGTTGATGGGCCCTTCTAGGTGCACCAGTTCCACGGTGGAACACAACTGTAGCCGCAGCCATTTGTGAGCGTCATCAAGCCTTGCAACATCTTACATGCCACCCATCCCTCGCTGGTCTTAACAATTTAAAACATCTTCACGCAAAGGCCTGTTACATAATCAAAAAGAGAAAGTGGGTTTGCCGGGAGTGTTTTGTATCTTCTTTGGGATCTTCTATAACCATGTCATGAGTGTAGGCTATGGTCACTCCATCCAAGGTTGCCGGCACCCGTCTTCAATCCCTGGCTGTGCCCTACTGGGTGCTGTCTGTACAGAATGAATCATATATGTTTAAATAAAATAAATTTATGTTATGATTGGAAACTGTGGGTGTGTTGTGTGTGAGTGGACTTCTGTTTGTGTGAGTGTAGTTGGATGAAACAGTACCTATCTAGACTGGTGCAGCACAGTGAATATAAAAACTGATCTGAATGTGTGAAATTCAAGTAAGAGGAAATATTATAATTAATCAGCCTGGAATTGACTGATAGCAATGTCTATGGCCCTGTGAGTGTGCTTAACTATCCAGAACATGAGTCTGGTTAAATAATGAATGACAAATCCAGTTGTAGCTCAAGGTGGGATTCATTAATAAGACAAACAAATAGTTCATTACTTAAACAAGATACAGACTAATGTTTAACATGAATGTGATGCTGAAAATAAGTGATCATGAATGGATTTACAGACAATTTCTAATAGCGGGTGATAGATGAATAACATGTAAGGGTATGGCAAAGTGAAAATGCTAAAGTTCTTAATTAAATAAAGATCAAAGTTTATATTACTAATGTGACACAGACTGAGTATTGATTGTGGATAAGATATACCTCATTAACAAACAACATGTTGTGCTTTCAAAATAGTGCATTAGCTAAGTAACATGCAATCCAAGTAATACTGAGTATAAATGTGTTCATGCCTAAAATGAAATACTAGTTGATAGCAACAAAATGAACTTATACAATGTAGCATAGTGTAGACACAACTAAGTTGATAATTTTGTAATTGATCAAAGTTTACAACTCACCACAAAGACATGACAACAAGCTGCAACAGGCACATAAAAGGAACATTCACGCTATCACACAGGCACACAACCATTAACTCCGGCTGCCGCACTTTGAATTACGCTCTGTGGTATGAAAAGAGGGGAGGGGGGGGGGGGATAGGAAGACTGCATCACTCAGTCTTCCAGAGTATGTACATATTAGATGGGTGGAATGAGATGCAGCTTAGGGATGGAGTGAGAAGGTGGGTGAGTGGAGGAAAATGAAATAAAATGATTGGATGTGCGCGCTACCACACACACACACACACACACACACACCACTCAAAATAGGGGGAGGGGGGGGTTAGGGTGGAGGTGTGGGAACTGTAGGGTGCGGAAAAAAGGGGCAGTTATCGTAAGTTTAGGCCCGATTTATTTCGGGATCGGAGAATGTACTGTAGGGATAACTGCCACCTGTGCAGTTCAGAAAAGCTGGTGGTGGGAGGATCCAGCTGTAAAGCAGCCATTGAAGTAAACACTGCATAACGTGATTCTAAGTGCAGCAGCAGGACATGACCATTGTGTGACTGTGTTGTGTGCCTGTGTGATTATGTGAATGTTCCTGTTTCTGAAGAGGACCATTGCAGATAGTTAAAATTGTAGTATGTGTGTGCCTTTTTTATGTGCCTTCGCAGCTCGTTGTCACATCTTTGCGGTGAGTTGTAAACTGTCCTATTACTATATTGTTAATTCCAACTTGGACTTTCCATTACTAAAGATGTAAGTTTAGTTTAGTAAATGCCAAAAACTGATT
Source organism: Locusta migratoria (assembly GCA_026315105.1). Classification (NCBI taxonomy): domain Eukaryota; kingdom Metazoa; phylum Arthropoda; class Insecta; order Orthoptera; family Acrididae; genus Locusta; species Locusta migratoria. Next base: position 238,759,417 of record CM048747.1, read on the forward strand.
AAGTATGGATTCTGTTGTGTTTTCAGCAAGTGGTGTAATTAACATTTGTCTGAGAAAAGCACTTCACATATTATAAAAGAGATGCTGGTAACTACTTGATAAACTAGTTGGTCACAACTTCTACGACTGAATGTGAATGACGTAACAAATGTGAACAATAAGCAAGTGGTGTAATTAATTTGGTATATAGAGCACTTTCCATTATTGTCAAGAAATATTGGTAAATACCTGAAAAAAGAGTTGCTTATGATTTCTGTAATGAAAATGTAAGAGCATAACAAACCAGGTACTAAGTATGTTCAAAATGTTTAACAGACACAGAATAATCTGCCTCCCTACTCAGAATATGAATCATAAATCAATTTTAACTCGCTCACCTCTTTTCCATAGACAGCAGCTAGACCACATGCAGTACATTAATGATGACATATACTCACTGTTACTGCTAAAGCTCACAGCCTAAGACAGCTTGCTAATAATGCTGAGTTTAAAAAGGGAAAAGTTTAAAATGAGAACGAAACTATTGTCTATCTTGAATTGAAACAAAAATTGTAAATTATTAGTACCATTATTATTAATATTATTATTCAAACCTCATCACAATTACATATACTCACCGTTACTGTTAAAGCTCACAGCCTAGGACAGCTTGCTAATAATGCTGAGTTTAAAAAGGGAAAAGTTTAAAATGAAAAAGAAACTATCATCTATCTTGAAGTGAAACAATAATTGTTAATTATTATTATTATTATTCAAACCTCATCACAATAACAATAAAAAAATTATATTATATAAAGGCTGCTGGATAGAATGCCATTATTGATGCCTTCATGAAGTGAGTCGCAAGATGTTCTGACAACAAACGGCTCTTAAAAGATGGCAACTCTGCACTTGGTAATTGTCACTCTCTGGTCAGAGGGGTTGGTTGTCGTGTACTGTGAGTCAGCAGTGGCGAGTAGAGGGAGGCAGTAGAGTCGGTGGACTAGTAGGCTGAGAGAGTAGTAGGATAGTCAGTGTGTATTACTAACATATTTCTTGTGCAAAATATTTCAAAAAGTGGTGTTCTGGTCTCTGGTAGCCAACAATTATGTCTGTAACATTTGCTGCCGATCGATTGAACAGTTCGACCTAAAAAGTGTGAACAGCCAGACAGACATCATCAAATTGCCGTTATTTTTGCAAATATCTTTGAAACACTGCAAGATATGAAAAAAAAAAAAAAAATACCATGGAGCGAAGTTATAGAGAATTTTCCCCTCTACCAATTAGGTTATTCAATTTTCGTGTCAGTTGAACGGTTCGTTTGCAATTACAATTATATTACATACAGCTTTTTTGGTATTACTACCGATTTTTTTGTCCGAAAAATTTGAAAAAGGGAGGTTCTGGTCTCTGGTGGCCTACAATCATGTCTGATCGGTTGAAGGGTTTGTCTTAAAAACAAGGAACACGTTACGGACAGACAGACATACATCCCAAAATTGCCGTTATTTTTGCAAATTTCTTTGAAACGCTACGAGATATGAAAAACAGTTGCTTTCATTCTTCGGTCTTACAGGGTGCGAAAAGATGGTGGGTAATTGGCAGATGCAGAGTTCTGAGCATAGTGCTCATCAAGGTGTTTGGCAATTGCAGCTGGGTCTGTACGAACTTCTCCATTCATAGAGATCCCAGGTACACCTGAAGCACTCTGGTGTCCATACAGACATCTGATTTTCACCCACACCTGGGATGGAGAGGTGCATGATCCAATGGCAGTCACATACCATTGTCAGCACTCTTGCTTACGCCTTCTAATTAACAGACAGGCTCTGGTGAGGAGCTACTTAAAAGCAAATACGTTTTCCAGAGATGTGTGCCACTTGTGATGCTGCAGTGCTCGCCTGCAGTCTCTAATTGCCTCAACAATCTCTAGTGACCACCAGGACCGTCCGCGACCGGGGGTATTCTGAAGAACTAGGGATTGCACGTTCGGCTGCAGAAATAATAGCTTCAGTAAAACTTTTGACCACCACATCTATGTCAGCATGTGTTGGAGCACCCACCGTTGCAGCAGAAGTGAACATGTCCCATTGAGCTTTATTAAGGGCCCATCTGGGTAAAAGTCCAGAGGAATGACACTGAGGTACTGCCAAGAAAATCAGAAAGTGGTCACTACCACACAAGTCATTATGCGCTTTCCAGCAGATTGATGGGAAGAGACTAGGGCTACATAATGAAAGATCAATGGCTGAGTAGGTACCATGTGCCACACTAAAGTGCGTGGGGGCATCATTATTTAAAAGGCAGAGGTCGAGCTGCGATAGTAAATCTCGACATTTCTATCATGGCCAGTGATCATAGTACCACTCCACAAGGGGTTGTGAGTGTTGAAATCCCCCAAAAGAAGGAAAAGTGGGGGGATCTGACAAATCAGTGCAGCCAAAACATGTTGGGTTACTTCTCCATCCGGGGACAGATAAACACTGCAAATGGTAATATCCACTGTAGTCTTTATCCTGATTTCCACAGCTTCTATAGGTGTTTGGAGAGGAACAGGTTCACTGTAAACAGAGGTTAAGGGCGTAAATACATACTCCGCCTGATACATTATCATAATGTGTGTGATTCCAATAATAACCCTGATAGCCAGGGCAGGGTATCACATCCTTGGAAACCAAGTTTCCTGTAGGGCAATGCATAGTGCAGGTGAAGTGCTGAGAAGCTGTCGTAATTCAGCTAATCATGGGAAAACCCACCGCAATTCCACTGGAGAATTTGATGGTTAATGACTTGAAAGGCCTTGGTACAAAGGATAGAGAAGATTATTCCATAGGTTCACCTGCTGCTGCCAATTGAGAACCTACAGAATCCAGGACCATTTGTTCTGGGGAGTCAGTGAGGCGAGATCCTCAGGCGATGCACCTCATCTTCAAAGGCAGAAGATGTATGAATTTATGGCTTATGAGCCACTGTGGATTCTTTTTTCTTCTGCTTTTTAGTTGTCTTAGGCTCTTGCTGACCCTTCGGTTTCATGGTCTGGGAGGGCTTCTCTGAATTAGCTTCAGAAACCAATGATGATCGGGAAGCCCTTCGACCAGCAACTTGTGGATCCTTCAGCCACTGGCTGGGAAACCATTTTTCACTGTGAGAAATCTCTGAAGGGGATGTCCCGAGGGATCCCTTCCTAGCGAGAGAAGCCGGATATGGTTGTTGTTTCTCCGGCTGGGGGTTGGGGACTGATATCCCCAAAGGTTTGGGGGAAATAGCTTCCATATGTCATGTTGTGGTAGCAACAGAAGGAGGGCCTCCAACCTTCAAGGGGGCAGGCTGAGAGTTACGGCCCTTAGGGCCCACAGAAGATTTTTGGACCTTCATTACAGCTGTCCCCAGAGAGGGCAGAGACAATGTGAAAGCTGCAGCAAAGGAAGTGACCGTGGTTACAGGATGAAGCCACTCGTGTTTTTTCCTTGCTTCTGTGTAGGTCAGTCAGTCTAAAGTCTTGATTTCCATAATTTTCCACTCTTTGAGGAGGAGAGCACAGCCCAACGAGCAGGGTGCATGATGCTCTCCACAATTGACACAAATGGGAGGTGGGGTACATGAGGCATCCAGGTGAGAGGGTGGCCACAGTCCCTGCAAGTCAGGCTAGAGGTACATCGGGAAGACATGTGACCAAATTTCCAGCACTTAAAGCACCTCATTGGGGGTGGAATATATGGCTTGACATCACAGCGGTAAATCATCACCTTGACCTATTTCGGGCAATGTGTCACCCTCAAAGGCCAAGATGAATGCACCGTTGACAACCCTATGATCTTTTGATCCCCTATAGACTCGTCTAACGAAGTGAACCTCGTCGCTGTAGATTGTCACACAATTCCTCATCAGACTGTAGCAGGAAGTCTCGGTGGAAGATAACATCCTGTACCATATTAAGAGTCTTATAAGGTGTAATGGAAACAGGTATATCACCAAGCTTGTCACAGGCCAGCAGATCCAGTGATAGGGCTGAAGATGCCGCTTCAATCAGTTGTTGTTGTTGTTGTTGTTGTTGTTGTTGGGTGTTTAAAGATGACTTAACTGCTGGGTTATCAGTCCCCTGTTCCCAGCTAAGAGTTAACTTTTAAAAGTTTCCTTTTGTCGCATAGTACTCCAAGTCCAGTATACTCCAAGTACAAAGAGAGAGTCAATGGTAAAATGACATATAACAAAGAACAAGACAGGAGTTGACAAAATATACAGAAAACTAAAACAAGTCAGCAGAAGCATGTGGCTGGCTGATCACAAGGATAATACAGGATGAGCCAGCCACTCTGCACACTTTAAAATCCTTAATTGAAAAACAAGTCATAAACCGTAAAATGACAGCATCCTATTGTTCTGGAGGTGTTGAAGCCCGACAAGGCGGGCCTATAGGCCCCACCATTAAATAAACCAATAAAAGCCAGATGCGCGAATAAAACCTAAAACGCAATCAACCGTAGAGGCATCGTCTGATAAAACCGATGGAAGCTCAGAAGGGAAGGTAAAAGACTGCCTCAAGTCGGCTAAAAGTAAGCAATCCACCAGAATGTGGACCACAGTCAATAGGGCAAGTTGGTGGGTCCTCTCATCGTAGAAGGTAGCCGTGCATCAACCACGTATGTCCGATACGTAGTCTGCAGAGGACTACAGACTCCCTATGAGAGACTCGCAGGGAGGATCTCCACACAGCTGTGGTGGACTTGACTGTACGTAGCTTATTTGGAATGTTCAAGGCATCCCATTCCGAGGTCCAAATCCCCAGAACCTTACGGTTCAGTTGTAGTCGGAAATCCCTTTCTTGAAGTCCTATCTTCAAGGGCGGTGATGTGGTGGCCTGCTTGGCGAGGCGATCAACCCGTTTATTTCCCGGGATGCCTACGTGGCCCGGGGTCCAAATGAAAACCACCGAACAGCCTGATTTGCTGAGGGTAAATATGGTGTCCTGAATGGACCAAACCAAGTGGTGCTTTGGCATAAACTGGCCAAGCGCGATGAGGCCACTCAGGGAGTCACTACAGATAACTATGGACTCCCCGGGGCAGTTGCGGAAATGTGAAAGAGCGCGCGAAATTGCCACCAGCTCAGCTGTGAAAACGCTAGTCCCACAGGGTAGGGAATGCTGCTCAACGTGGTCACTATGAACATAAGCGTACCCAGCACGGCTGTCCACAAGGGAGCCGTCAGTGTATACGACTTCTGCACCACGGAAAGTATCAACGAGTGCCTGGAACTTTCGACAAAGGACCTTTGGCGAAACTGAGGCTTTTGAGTCAGCGGACAAATCTAATCGAAGCTGTAAGCGAGGTAAGAACCATGGAGGTGTAGGTGAAAGGTATCGGAATGTGGTAGGGATGGGAAGGGATGTGGTGGACAAAAGAAGGGAACGAACACGAACCGCAATCAGGAGACCCGACTGTGGACGTCGTCGTGGGGAAGGGAGGACGGCAGCTGGGAACAGAAGCCTGTGATTCGGGTGGTCAGGTGAGGCATGAATATGGGCGACATATGAAGCCAGTAGCAGCTGCCGGCGGATTCGGAGGGGGGGAACCCCATCTTTAGCAAGGAGACTTGTCACGGGACTTATACAGAAGGCACCCATCGCTAAACGGACGCCACTATGGTGTACTGGGTCCAAGACCTGCAATGCAGATGGGGCTGCCGAACCATACACAAAGCTCCCGTAGTCTAACCGTGATTTAATCAGCGCCCTGTAGAGCTGCAAAAGACTCGAACGAGTGGCTCCCCAACTAGTGTGGCTGAGGCAGCATAGAATATTGAGGTACCGCACGCACTTCTGCTTGAGCTGGCAAAGATGGGGCACTCAAGTGAGCCGGCTGTCGAAGAGCATGCCAAGAAATCGGTGAGTCTCTTCGACACGAAGAAGTTCATCATATAAATATAACTCTGGGTCCAAGTGGACAGCTCGATGGTGGCAGAAGTGCATAACCCGGGTTTTGGATGGAGAAATCTGAAACCCATGGGTTGATGCCCACGACTGCGCTTTTCGAATGGCTCCCTGTAGACGCCTTTCAGCTACCCCAATGCTAGCTGAGCTGAAGTATAGGCAGAAGTCATCGGCGAACAAGGAGGAAGAAACCGATGACCCCACTGCCTCAGCAAGTCCATTGATGGCAATTAAAAATAGGGGTATACTAAGGACAGAGCCCTGTGGGACACCGTTCTCCTGGACACGAGAGAGCTGAGGGAAGTACCAACCCGTACTCGAAAAGATCGGAGGGAAAGAAAGTTTTGAATAAAAACCGGCAGCGGACCTCTCAAGCCCCAACCATGCAGTGTAGCCAGAATGTGGTGGCGCCAACTGGTATCTTAGGCCTTCCTGAGGTCAAAAAAGATGGCAACAAGGTGCTCACGCCTGCTAAATGCTGTACAAATGGCGGACTCCATAGCCACTAAGTTGTCAACAGTGGAGCGGCCTTGCCGGAAACCCCCTTGACATGCGGACAACCAACCCCGATGTTCAAGTATCCACATAAGCCGCTGGCTCACCATACGTTCGAATAGCTTGCACAGAACGTTGGTGAGGCTGATTGGGCGGTAACTATCAGCCACTTGTGGATCAGCACCAGGTTTGATCACAGGAAGAATGATGCTTTCTTGCCATTGTGACGGGAAAGCCCCCTCCACCCATAAACGGTTAAACAGGGCAAAGAAGCTGGTGTTGAAACTTCACGGAAAGGTGCCGAATGAACTGGCTGTGGATCCTGTCCGGACCTGGAGAGGTATCGGGACATGCAGCAAGGGCAGTTTCGAATTCCCATTCGCTAAAAGCAGAGTTGTACGATTCTGCTCGACGTGTGTGAAATGACAGCCATCGCTGTTCTACCCGGAATTGCGAGCATAATGCTCCGCCATATGCTCAGCAATAGCAGTATCCTCAGTACATACAGTACCCTGGATCTGTAAGCTGGGGATTGCTGCTGATGTGCTGTACCCAAAGAGGCGCCTAACGTGGGACCACACCTGAGATAGTGAAGCACGAGAGCCGATGCTGGCTACATACCTCTCCCAGCTGTACTGTTTGCTCTGGCGAATGAGCTGTTGAGCTCGGGCCCGAAGCTGTTTGAAAGATATCAGGTTGTTCAAGGTGGGGCGGCGTCGATGGAGCTGTAGCGCCCGCCGACGCTCCCGAATGGCTGCAGCAATCTCTGGCATCCACCAGGGTACAGACTTGCGCCGAGGGATGCCAGAAATGGTGGGAACAGTGACCTCAGCGGCAGAAACGATAGCAGCAGTGACTTGACCAACCGCCATGTCCACATTAGCAGGCACTGGTACAGGAAAAGTAGCAGTGGAGGTGTAATCCTGCCAATTAGCTCGACAGAGGGACCATCGAGGTGGGCTGCCTGCAGGTTGGAAGTGCATATGCGACACAAGGATAGGAAAATGGTCGCTGCCGCAAAGGTCATCATGGGTCCTCCAGCGAAAATGTAGGAGCAAACTCTGACTACATAGAGAGAGAGGTCGATCGCCGAGTAAGTGCCTCGCGCCACGCAGAAATGCGTGGGGGCCCCAGTGTTTAAAAGACAGATGTCCTACTGTGACAGAAGTGTCTCGACGTACCTACCATGAACCGTCGTCTGCGTCCCACCCCATAATGGGTGGTGGGCATTAAAATCCCCCAAAAGGAGAAATGGTGGGGGCAGTTGTGCTATCACTGCAGCAACGTCAGTAATGGAGACAGCTGCATCCGGGGGAAGGTAAATGGAACAGACTGTGAATTTCTGCCCCGCCCAGATGCGAACAGCGACTGCCTCTAGGGTCGTTTGGAGAGGCACAGCAGCGCTAGGGACAGTTGCGAGGACGTAAACAGTGACACCACCTGAAGCCTTATCGTATATAGCCCGGTTACGGTAAAAGCCCCGATAGCCTTGAAGGGCTGGAGTCCTCTGAACAGGAAACCAAGTTTCCTGCAGTGCTACACAAAACACCAAGATGTGGCATAACAACTGCTGCAACTCAGCTAAGCGGTTAAAGAAACCGCCAATATTCCATTGGAGAATAACTTTGTCTTCTAGCTGAGAAGCCATAAATAATAGCTGATGAGCAGGTTATTCCATCGCATCACCATCTGCCTTGTGTTCAGCATCAATAGTGTCATGATCCATAGGTTTTATTGGATCAGTAAGTGCAAGATCCTCGGGGGGGAAGCGAGGTTCTTGACTTCATCCTCTGAACCAGAGGATGTGGGTATATGTGGCTTTGGAGCCACCAAGGGTTCTTTTTTCCTTGCGGTTTTTTTCTTAACCTTTCGCTGGCCCTTGGGTTTTAAGGGCCGGGAGGGCTTCTCAGGCATGGTCTCGGGGGCTGACGAAGAGCAGGAGGGCCTTCGGTCAGCGACAAGGGGATCCTGCAGCAATTTGCTGGGATCCTCTTTGACATGTGGATAAGCCTCAGAAGGGAGCGTCCCAAGGGACCTCTTTCGAGCGAGAGGGGCCGGAGAAGGCTTCTCCTTCTCCAACTTAGAGGTGGGGGCTGGTGTCCCCGATGGTTGAGCGGTTTTTGGCCCTACTGTGAAAAGAGTGGGAGCCACTGAAGAGGAAATGCCCCCAGCTGGTAAGGGGGCAGGAGTAGTTGATTGGGCGTGGGAGCCCACTGGCAGTGGTTGAGTACACGGTAAGCGAGGCACTGTAGATGCCGATGAGGCTGCTGTGGCATAGGAATTTGTCAGATGTACGGGATGGAGCTTTTGTTATTTCCGTTTTGCCTCTGAGTAGGTCAATCTGTCCCGGGTCTTATATTCCATAATCTTCCGCTCTTGCTGCAATACTGAGCACGTAGGTGAGCAAGGGAAGTGATGCTGGCCGCAGTTTACACATACTGGAGGAGGGGTGCAAGGGACGTTCGGATGGACTGCACGTACACACTCCCGGCATGTAGGGTTGGCATCACATCGGGAGGACATATGGCCAAACCTCCAGCACTTGAAACAGCGCATAGGGGGAGGAACATAGGGGTTTACATCACACCGGTAGACCATCACCTTGACCTTCTCAGGCAATGAATCACCTACAAAAGCCAAGATGAAGGCACCGGTGGCAACCCTATTGTCCTTCGGACCCCTATGGACTTGCCCAATAAAATGTACTCCCCGGCGTTCCAACTTGGCACGTAGTTCTTCATCAGATTGCAGCAACAGGTCTTCATGGAATATTATCCCCTGGACCATATTCAAGGTCTTGTGTGGCGTTATCATTACGGAAACACCACCCATCTTGTCACAGGCAAGCAAGGCCTGTGACTGGGCTGGGCTGGGGATGACGTCGGTATTAAGACTGACCCAGAGCGCATCTTTGACATTCCTTCAACCTCACTGAACTTGTCTTCCAAGTTCTCAACAAAAAACAAGGGCTTTGTGTTCTTGAAGGATTCTCCATCATTACGGGTACATACAAGGTATTTTGGAGCACAAGCCTCACCCTTCTGTTTTGCCCGACGTTCCTCCCACGGTGTAGCCAGGGAAGGGAACGTTTGGGGATCATACTCTACTGCATTGAAATCATTTTTACCTCACTTTGAGACGCCATGTTTGCGTGTGGCGACGCTATTAATTGCTCGTTTCATCCTGGTCCCACGAGCGGCTAGGGAACTAAGGGTCCACCCAGGCAGAGCCCCGCTTGCCTGGGTAAGCCTTATACATCTGAGGTGCGGAAGGTTCCTCAGAGAATGCTCGCTAGCGGCTGTTCAACCTCAACAGCCATGCATCTCCTCAGCACGTAGCACACCTTGAGATTGAGGTTTTTTTTTTATAGAAGTTTGTACCGTCCTCACGACCCGGGCGATTAAGCCAAGATCCCCGGGCTCTGAAACGTACAACGTTCCACCGTTGCGCCGAATGATGGTCGTTGAAGCACACACAGAGCTTACAGTGTAGTGGACTGTTGGCGCGACACAGCCCACAGCTCAGGACCCTGGGTTCGCCAAGCCCGTACTCAGCAAATTAATGCTGAGCGACTGAGGGGACTTCAATCAGGACTGACCCACTTTGCATCTTGGATATGCTAGTAACTTCCCCAAACTTATCCTCAAGATGGTCCACAAAGAACTAAGGTGTCATTGAAGTAAATGAATCCTCATCAGTTCGGGTGCATACAAGGAATCTAGGAGAGTATGGCTCATGCCTGTCTTTTGCCTGATGTACCTCCCATGGTGTAGCCAGGGTAGAGAACGTTCTGGGATTCTATTTCTCAGCATCGAAACTTACACGTCCACGCTTAGAGATGCCATTGGCATTACAAATTGCTCATTTCATTTTGGTTCTGCGAGCAGCTAGGGAAAATAGGTCCATCCAGACAGAGTCCCACGTGCCCGGGTAAGCCTTATACAACTGAGGTGCAGCAGGTTCCCCAGAGGTTGCTCGCTAGCGACTGTTCAACCTCAACAGCCATGCATCTCCTCAGCATGCAGAAAACCTTGAGTTGAGATTGATGTTTTTATATATATATATATATATATATATATATATATATATATATATATATATATATATATATATATATATATATATAAATAGAAAAGAGATGACTTACCAAAAGGACCGGCTCGTCGAGAGCCTGCGCCAGCGACATGCCCTGATACTGCTAGCAGTGAGGCAGACACCCCACCCGTGGTTGCACGAGAGGTTGCTCCATTGCTCCAATGCATGGCAGGAGGCGCAATACATTCTGGGGGACCGATAGTGAGGCCTCGCCGGTTCGTTTTGCGAACAGGTTTCAGATGCTATCTGTACAGGACAACATTTCTGAGTCGGATGGTGGCTGTCACCCTGAGGTCACCACTAAGCCTGGAGGTCCGGGCTTTCACAGAGGGTGGGTTTGCTTGGTAAGCCTGGAGGTCCGGGCTTTCACAGAGGGTGGGTTTGCTTGTAGTTGGGAGCTCCAATGTTAGGCGGGTGATGGAGCCCCTTAGAGAGATGGCTGAGAAGGAGGGTAAGAAGGCCAACGTGCACCCTGTGTGCATACCAGGTGGAGTCATTCCAGATGTGGAACAGGTCCTTCTGGATGCCATGAAAGGTAAGGCATGCCGCCAACTCCAGGTGGTGGCTCACGTCGGTACCAATGATGTGTGTCACTTCGTATCTGAAGAGATTCTCTCAGGTTTCGAGTGGCTATCTGAAGTGGTAAAGACTGCCAGTCTTGCTTGCAAGATGAAAGCACAGCTCACCATCTGCAGCATAGTTGACAGAACCGACTGTGGACCTCTGGAACAGAGTCAAGTGTTGGGTCTGAATCAGAGGCTCAGACGGTTCTGCAACCATGTAGGCTGCAGATTCCTTGACTTGTGCCATTGGATGGTGGGTTTCCAGGTTCTGCTGAATAGGTCAGGAGTCCACTATACACAGGAAGCAGCTACACGGGTAGCAGGGGCTGTGTGGCATGGACTGGGCGTTTTTTTTTTTTTGGATGGAGGGCTTCGGGGAAAAACAAAATTGGCAAACTCAAAATGAGCAGCTGGATCACAGGAGAAATGTAGATCTAGGAATTATCGGTATAACAGTTGTAAATGTCGTAGCTGTGTTAGGAAAGTACCAGAACTCCAAGCATTAATAGAAAGCACCAAAACACACATCATTGTAGGCAGTGAAAGTTGGCTCAAGCTGGAAATAAGTTCAGAAGAAGTATTTGCAAAAGATCTGTGTTCAGAAGCGATAGATTAAACAAAATAGGTGGAGGCATGTTTGTTGCCATCAAAAGTAGTTTTTCATGTAGTGAAGTTGATGTTGATAGTTCCTGTGAGCTATTATGGGTAGAGGTCGTACCTGAAAACCGTAAGAAGTTTATAATTGGTTCATTTTACCAGCCTCCCAACTCTGACGATACAATAGCAGAAAGGTTCAAAGAAAGCTTGAGTATAATTACAAAAATGTACCCAACTCACACGATAATAGTAGGCAGTGATTTTAATTTACCCCCAATCTGTTGGCAAAATTATATTTTCAAATCAAGAGGTACCAATAAAACATCATGCAAAACTGTACTCAATGCATTATCTGAGAATTACTTCAAACAGTTAGTTCATGAGCCAACTAGAATTGTAAATGAATGTGAAAACACACTTGATGTCTTAGCAACAAATAATCCTGAGCTCATAACAAGGATCAAAACGGATACAGGTATTAGTGAACACAGTGCTGTCGTAGCGAGATTGAATATCGAAAGTCCCCAAGTCACCAAAAATAAACGAAAAGTATATTTGTTCAGGAAAGCAGATAGAAATAAAATACACTGCTTCTTGACAGACAGATTCCACTCATTTCTAAGACTAAACGTAGGTGTAGACCAGATGTGGCTCAAATTCAAAGAAGTGGTATTAACAGCAATTGACACTTTTATACCAAATAAATTAATAAAAGAAGGTGGTGATCCGCCTTGGTACACAAAACAGGTCAGGATACTGATGCAAAAGCAGCAGAAAAGGCATGCTAAATTCAAACAAACACAAAATCCCCAGGATTGGCAGTCCTACACAGAAGCTTGAAATTTAGCAAGAACTTCAGTGCGAGATGCCTACAATACTTAAAACAATGAAACTCTTTCTTGAAATTTGACTGAAAACCCAAAGAGATTTTGGTCATATGTTAAATATACTAGGGGCAAAACACAAACAATACCCTCACTACGTGATAGTAATGGCGATCGTGCCGATGACAGTGCTACTAAAGCAGAGTTACTAAACATAGCTTTTAGAAACTCATTCACCAAAGAAGACAAAACCAATATTCCAGAATTCGAATTACAGAGGCCATAATGAGTAACGTAGAAGTAGATATCATTGGAGTAGTGAAGCAACTAAAATCACTTAACAAGAACAAGTCTTCTAGTCTGGACTGTATACCCATTAGATTTCTATCTGATTATGCTGAAGCGATAGCTCCTTACTTAACAGCCATATACAACCGCTCTCTCAAAGAAGGATCTGTACCAAAAGATTGGAAAGTTGCACAGGTCACACCTATATTCAAGAAAGGCAGTAGGAGTAACCCACTAAACCACAGGCCTATTTCACTGATGTCAATTTGCAGCAGGGTTTTGGAACATATCCTGTATTCAAATATTATGAATTATCTCAAACAGAATGATCTATTGACCCAAGGTCAACACGGATTTAGAAAATATTGTTCACGCAAAACACAACTAGCTCTTTACTCACATGAAGTTATGGGTGCTATCGACAAGGGTTCGCAAATCGATTCCATATTTCTTGATTTCCAGAAGGCTTTTGACACCGTACCTCACAAATGGCTTTTAATCAAATTATGTGGTTATGGTACATCACCCCAAAATTTGTGACTGGGTAGGTGATTTCCTGTCAGAGGACACAGTTCGTAGTAATTGAGGGTAAGACATCGACTAGAATAGAGGTGATATTGGGTGTTCCACTGGGTAGTGTTATTAGTCCTCTGCTGTTCCCTATTTATATAAAAGATTTAGGGGGAAATCTAAGTAGCTCTCTTAGGTTGTTTGCAGATGACGCCATCATTTACCATCTAGTAAAATCATCTGAAGATCAAAACCAACTGCAGGACGATCTGAATAAGATATCAGTATGGTGTAAAAATTGTCAATTCACTCTAAATAATGAGAAGTGTAAAGTAGTCCACATGAGTACAAAAAGAAATCCATTAAACTTTGTTTACAAGATAAATCAATCAAACATGAAGGCCGTAAACTTCACAAAATACCTAGAAATTACTATTACTTCAGACTTAAACTGGAAAGAACACGTAGATAATATCATGGGAAAGGTGAACCAAAGACTGCATTTTATTGGCAGACCCCTTAAAACATGCAACAGAACTACTAAAGAGACTGGATACACTACGCTTGTCTGTCCTGTTTTGGAGTATTGCTGCCCAGTATGGGATCCTTAACAGGTGGGTTTGACGGAGGACGAGTTCAAAGAAGAGCAGCTCGTTTCATATTGTCATGATACAGGGGAGACAGAGTTACGGAAATGATAACAGGATCTGGGATGGGAATCATTACAACAATGGTGCTCATTGCTGTGGCGTGGGCTACTTACGAAACTACAATCGCTAACATTCTCCTCTGAATGGGAAAATATATTGTTACTCCCACTTACATAGGTATACATGATCATCAGAATAAAATACAAAAAATCAGAGCTTGAATGAAGAGATTCCGGTGTTATTTCTTCCTGCACGCTATTTGAGAATGGAATGGGAGATAAATAGTATAAAGATGGTTTGATGAACCCTCTGCCAGGCACTTAAATGTGATTTGCAGAGTATCGCATGTAGATGTCAATGTCCTCGTGACCCAGGCGATTAAGCCACAATCCTTGGGCTCTGAAATGAACAACGTTCCACTGTCGTGCCGAGTGATGGTTGCTAAAGCATGCACAGAGCTTACTGTGTTGCGGATTGTTGGCGCGACACAGTCCACAGCTCGGGACCCCAGGTTCGCTAAGCCCATACTCAGCAAATTAATGCCGAGTCCCTGAGGGGTTAACAATAACAGACAGCTCTGAAGTATTACGATTATTATTGTGATACAGATCCAATGACAGCTGTTTAATCCTAACAAAACTGGTCATCGACATGAAAAGTTTTAGTGGTCTTGGCTCTCAGGAGGGGGGAGGGAATTGTTCCCCTTTGCCCCCCCCCCCCTTAGCTAATGGGCCTTGGTGTTTTGTACTCACATTGCTGAATATACTTATGTTGTTGAGAAAGTTTCAGAATGTATTACAAAACATTAAAATGAAAATACAGGATAAATAATACTCGTGGTTGTGGAGGCATAAGTACTGATGTTGGAAACAATGGTTGAATGCTACTTGAAAACCCAATAACATAGGATGAGGGGTATAATCCTTTGTGTTAACCATGAAATAAATAAATAAGGCTGTTCCTTCTCCAAGATTGACAGGTTTTTAAAGGTACTGGTACCCTAATCTTGTCAGTGCATTAATCAGCTTTGTAAATCAAACATTTTTATTGACAACATTACCCCACTACGCTGCTTCAGCTGTAAGTAAACTTTACCCAGAATTCTACCTGTGTTACTTATGTTATATGTATAAATATTGACATTGAATTATAAGAAATTAAGCTGAGTGAGTGTTTTGTGATAAAATGACAGATACCATTCTTTCAAATTGCACTCTGCAAGTTATAATGCCAAAACTTGAAATTAGCAAAAATACCATTCAGCAGTTGTTGCCAAGATCAGGACAATATGCTGCTACAGCTGAAAGTAAACTTTCATTTTGTACACTAATAGTCTCTCTCGTTTTTTATTCTGTTGTTATGTATGGTCTTCAGTCCGGTGACTGGTTTGATACAGCTCTCCACCCTACTCTATCCTGAGCAAGTCTTTTCATCTCCTCATAAGAATGGCAACCCACATCCATTTGAATCTGCTTACAATATGCATCTCTTGGTCTTCCTCTGCGATTTTTACCCCCACACACTTCCCTCCAATGCTAAAGTTATGATTCCTCGACGTCTAAGAATGTGTCCTACCAAGTGATCCCTTCTTTTAGTCAAGATATGCCAAAAATTCCTTCTCTCACCAATTCTGTTCAGTACCTCTTCATTAGTTATGCAATCTACCTACCTAATCTTCAGCATTCTTATGTAGTACCACATTTCAAAAGCCTCTATTCTCTTCCTGTTCGCACTGTTTATCGGCCATGTTTCACTCCCATACAAGGCAACACTCCACACAAATGCTGTCACAAAAAGAATTCCTTACTATTAAATTAATATTCGATGTTAGCAAATTTCTCTTTTTCAAAAATGCTTTTCTTCCCATTGCCATTCTGCATTGTATATCCTCTGTACTGCGACCATTGCATGTTATTTTACTACCCAAGTAACACACCTCATCTACCACCTTCATTGTTTCGTTACCTAATCTAATTCCTTCAGCATCGTCTGATTTTCTAAAACTGCATTCCATTATCTTTGTTTAGCTCTTGTTAATGTTCATTTTATACGCTCTCTTCAACACACTGTCCATTCCACTCAACTGCTCTTCCAGGTCCTTTGCTGTCTCTGACAGAATTACAATGTCATCGGCAAAACACAATGTTTTTATTTCTTCCCCCTGAACTTTAATCCCTATTCCAAGTTTTTCCTTGCTTTCCTTCACCGCCTGCTCGACGTACAAATTGAATAACATCGGAGAAAGGCTACAACCATGTCTTACTCCCTTCCCAACTAATGCTTTCCTTTCATGCCCTTCGAGTCTAATAACTGTGGCCTGGCTTTTGTACAAGTTGTAAATAACTCTCCTTTCCCTGTATTTTACCCTTGCTGATTTCAGAATTTGAAAGAGTGTACTCCAGTCAAAATTGTCAAAAGCTTTCTCCAAATCCACTAAAGCTAAAAATGTTGGTTTGCCTTTCCTTAATCTATTTTCTAAGCTAAGTCGTAAAGTGAGTATTGCCTTCCAGGTTCCTACATTCCACCTGAATCCAAACTGATCTTCCCCAAGGTCAGCTTCTACCAGCTTTTCCATTCTCTTGTAGATAATTCGTGTTAAAATTTTGCAGCCATTACTTATCAATGGCTCAATGTAATGCAAGTATATTCAGCAATGTGAGAACAAAAATTAAATGTGGTATATTCAGTGGCAGCTGGTGCTTCAGATGACTCGAGGTTCACTGCTAAAAGATCCGCAGAATACCTTTCCTTGGTTTGTTTGAACTTGCTTCAACTCAAGATGAGGCATCAGCCTACCAAGCTTCTTTACTTCACACTTCTCTTCCAAGCTTAAAGCTGAGAAATTTGTTTCTAAAAGATACTGAATGTTGTTCTTTTTTATTTGATGATAAACACCAAGAACATATGAAGATGCACACAAACAGTACAAAAAACAGTAAGTAACTGATTGCACTGTTAAATGACTGTAACGAAATGAATTTGTTACAATGAAGAGAGAAGTTACCTTCAAGTCACATGACACTATAAGCAGCAACCCCTCCTAACCTTATGCTTTCACAAAGGCTGCTCTTCCCCCACATCTTTTCAAATAGTTAAATATCTAATGAAATAAATCACAATTTGCGATGTTATGGCATCACTGTATTAGATTTATATGGAATACCAAACTGTGGAGAATGAAAATTTGTGCCCGGCCGGGAGTCGAACCCGGGATCACCTGCTTACTAGGCAGACGCGTAGAGATTTGTGTGTGGCGAGAGATTTGCAGGGAAGAGTCCTCTGCAGTCGGGCTGGTCACTGTGTCTTCGGTGGCGGAGTGGTCATTTATTTCATTAATTTGAACTGTAATTCATCAAAAATATATATAATTGTAGTTAAATATCTGTTACAACGAAGAGTATAAATGTCACCCTCAAAATTGAGACACATGTGCAAAAACGTTTAAAGATTTGTGGCAAGTAACAACACAAAAGTCATTGTTGTTCCCGTACCTGTTAAAAAGATTGGGTTTAAGAAAATGCATGCAGTCAGCCTGGAAGCCAATAACTTCAACAGCGATGCCGCTAACTACACAGCTATTCTTGCTAGGTGGAGAGCCGTGAATTATTATTCGTGGTTGGATAATCTGAAGCCTTTTATAGTAGTTGTTTTTGTTGTTGTTGTTGACATGCCTTTGATTTATAATTATGTTTGCCTCAGTTGCACAGTGGTAGAGTGCCAGACTATGAATCCGAAGGTCACGGGTTCGATCCCTGCCAGGTCCTAGGATTTTTATCTGTTATTTTCCACTTATTTCACCTCTGGCAGTATTGCTCATTTGAAAAATGCTGAGTAGTACCGTGGTTCAGAACCCACGTTAAACTGTAGGGTCCCCTTATAACTGACTGGGTAAGTCAGTTCGAAGGTCGGAGGAAGGCAATGGTATACCATCTCCAAACAGGACCATGCCTAGTAAAGCACTGTTGTGTTCATACCAATCTTCGGATTGTTGACTGCTTTACCTTTTAAGATGTTTTACCAAAAATGACCTGTTTTTTACAAATCTTCAATATGCCAAAAACAACTATGAAGGGCGGATGTTGCCTTCATGGAGGATTTGCGCATGCTGCATTGTCTTGCTTTGGGACCATTGGTAAGTAACCGCCAGATCTCGAGTAGCCAGGAGCCGATGTCCTTACCAGCTCCAACGCCAAAGTTAAAAGCAGCTCTTGCCCTTGCCCCTCCCTGCTGTGGGAGCACCCATATGCTGTCTCCAGGGGGTTCAGAAGAGAATTTAAACCTCAGCCATGCATGTGCATTGCAACGTTGTGGCCACTGCCACCTATACGTGCTGTCTCCAAAACGTAAACATTTATCATTCAATAAAAATAGTTTTAATGTGCATATAAAATGATCTGATTGAAGAATGATAGTTTAAAAACACTTTTTATTTTATTTATTTACTTTTTTCATGGCGAACTTTTTTCCGGCGTTCACTGAACCAGTGAACACATAGGGCACACCCCCACTGGGTATATTTGTCGTGGCAAAGAACTAACACCTATTGCAAGACGGTGCACAAACCTCGCGTACTGACAGTCATTATTCAAATACTGCTTAAAACTTTTTTTTAGATGACTGGTTTCAGCAGAATTAAACTGCCATCATCAGATCTGCATCAGAATAATAACCATAACACTTCAGAGCCACCTGCTACTTTTTAAAGTATCATCATTTCACAAAAGGAACACATACAGGACTTAGGTCACAACTAAGCAATCTGATCAGATAAATATATTCATGTTTCTTTCACCTTTATTCAGACATTAAAGAGGGGGGGGAGGGGGAATTGTATCTCATCCACATAACAACGTAAACAGGAGTGGGATGCAAGCTCAAAAGCAATTTAAGACTTCATGCAGGACACTTGTAAAATATTTCACAAAACAACATAGTTCACATAAGTGAAGTGCTGTTTTTTGTATTCATTGGCGAAAGAAAATGGCAGATACGCCAGTCAGTATTTTTAGGTATAATCTTAGATACAGTATTTTTCCCAGCACAAGTCCTGGCCATTCACCCCCTCTCCATACATAGGTTACAACAGAGGTCTCAACGTTGAAGATCTCTCAATCCCAACACGAAGTAGACATTTCTACAAGGAGTAGAACATACTAAAAATATCCAGTAATTAACATGAAATTCAAATTTATCCCAGATACCACTGTGAAATGGCTGTACAACTTTGTATTATTAGATAATAATATCAGTATTGCACCATCATAGGAAACATAAAAATCTCAAGCCTATAAGATTTTTATGGCTACTGTTCCACTAATAATAATGTGATGACTGTTATGTTGAATTTTCATCAGTTTATTAACTTATAACATTTGTTTATGGAAACATTGTTTGAGAGAGAACAGTTGGTAGCAAACCCAAATATGGTTTAAATTTTAGATACGAGAGTGGTGGCATAGTGTGATAATGTTGGCAATGAAACGTTCACTTTACGAAGATAATTAATTTATGGAATGGATAAGGAAATGGAGGGAAGAAGGAATTAGCAACATTTTGGACAGGTCAGGAAATCTGCTAGTGAATCCAGTGGATGCCTTGGGATGATGGAGAGAATATTTTATAGAATTGCTCAATGTAGAAGAAACGTTCAATGTTGTATCATATTTTCAGGTACAATGGGATAGGAATAATGACAAAAATAGGATCACATTTGAGGAAGTGGAGATAATGGTCAAGAGATTTCACTGCAATAAAGCTGCTGGGGTAGATGAAATTCAGCCAGAACTCATCAAATACAGTGGAATGTCAGGTCTCAAATGGTTACATATGATAACTGAAATGGTGTGGGAGTTGGGACAGGTTCTGTCTGACTGGAAGAAAGCAGCAATCACACCAATTTTGATGCATGGGAACAGAAAAGCTTTAACAAGTACAGAGGTACATCTTGAAATAGCATTGTAGGTAAAATAGTCTAAGGTATTGTTGAAAGAGTGCAAGTATTAGTTGAAGACTAGTTGGATAAAAATCAGTGTGGGTTCAGGCATCATAGCGGCTGTCGGCTTACTGCAGATAATGGAGAAGTGCTATGAGTGGACTAGGAAACTGTATCTAAGTTTTATAGATCTAAAAAAGGCATAAACTGTGTATGTAAGAGGAAACTATTGTCAGTTATACAACAATATGGAATAGGAGAAAAATTTCTGCAGGCAATTAAAGCTCTTTAAGTAGACTGGCAGGCAGCAGTTAGAGTAGAATACCTGTTTTCATAATGTTGGTATGTAATATCAAACCTGATCAATGCTCAAAAAACCAGTTAAAGAGCAACTATTATATGTGATCTGATCTTAAATGATACAGAATGTTCAGTGTTTAAAAGGGAATATACAGTAAAACTTCGTTTATATGTTTTTCAGGGGACTAATGGAAAAAAAAAGTGTAAGTGAAAAAAGGTATAAGGGGAAAAAAGGTATATGTGAAAGACAATTTACTGATAAAAAATAATATCAGACATTATGTTGCAGAAAATGTTTAATAGGCTTTTTCACATTTAAACTGTATATAATTAGTCAGGCCTACACTTTTACAAAGATGTCTTTTTTTTTTAAAGTTCGTAATTTTTGCCTATTTTCTTTGTCGCAGCCACGCTATACACAGTACTGACAAAACGGGACAACTCTGATTATTTCCTCCAAAACATTATGGCACATCACAAAATATTTAATTGTTTCTAATTCATTTATAGTGTCATTAAAAGTCACGGAGAAATGGTAAGGTTCTTGTGTCGTCCTCATCGTTAGTTTCTTCCTCGACGTTGCGCGATGGAGTTTCCACTATTTCAGACACGCTCATTGCGCCTGTTGCGACGCGATTTCATCCACATTGACGTAATCATTGAATGATGCAACACCTTCCACTTTGTTCCATTCATCACCATTTGATGAAGTATCATCATCTTTTGGGGGAATAACAGGATCCTCGATTCTACATTCCACTCCGACCTTTTGGAAACAGTTCCTAATAGTGCTGTCTGAAACTCTATGGCAGGGAGCTGTGATGTAGTGCATTCCCTATCAAAAGAAACAAATTCATTAATAATTTCTCAATTTTGTTTATCGGCACAGATACTAAATTATGAAAAAATGACCAGTAAAAATCTTACCTGTAAGATGTTCATCTTCATGTCTTCTTTTTTCCCAATGTTGACACCTTATTGCTCGCTGGATGAGTATTTTTCGATAATATAACTTGAAATTTTGAATTATTACCGTGTCATGGCTGGAGTTCACTTGTACAATTCACTGGGAAGAATACTAGTCACATTTCACAAATGAGGAGTTAATGGAGGGTGTGCTGCACACCTATCTATTAACAGCAAAATCTTAAGGCCAGCTACACCCATTTTTGCATTGAGATTTCGATGTCAACCTTCGAAAACTTGTCATCATCCACGATTTTTTGTTATTTGTATATTTCATGGGAAATGAGAACATTTTTGAAACAACATGGCTTTGAAAATTTCCAGATTGTAAGTGGGATGAGCTTCTTAGAGCCATCATTCTTCGCACATAACAACACTAACAAGTTGTATCCTTTCTTTACCACCATGGCATATCTCTCCTTTGAATGTCATTGTTCGGTCAGGCATTACATTGTAAAAGAGGCCAGTTTCGTCCGCATTAAAAATGTTTTTTTGGAGTGTACTTGGATACAATTTCTTTCAGGCGATTTCCTTTCCAATTGCACATAGTCTCAGGATCTACACTTACTTCTCCCTCCACACACATGACAACTGATGCCACGTCTGATCTTGACTTTATGCAGCCAGCTTGCCAAACACAAATCTTCTATACAGAGTTGCACTGCTAATTCAATTACTTTTTCACAAAGCATTGGGTTGCTAATGGGAATGCTTTCTGCTCTATGTTGCCGGAACCACTGCAATAAACAGTCTTCCACATCTTCGTATTTTCCGCCCTGAATGCGAGTTCATTTAGTGGCAGAAACTTGGAATACACCTGCACTTTCTTCAATTTCTTTTGCCTTTTCTACAATGGAATTTAACATCGCAGTAGGAATTCCCAATTATCTAGCTATGTCCACACACTTTGTTTTTGTTTTCCTTACCTACTCTCAAAATTCTTAATTTTTCAGGGATCATCATGCTAGTCTTCTTTCTTCCACTCATATTAGCAGACCTCAGGAAATAAGAAATTTAGTACTGTGGACCTAAACACAATAACAACATTCACTTAATACACGCGCTACTTCAGTGACTACAGCAATACCACAGGCAAAGTTTCCGGTTTACGTATGGTTTTTGTGACGACTTTTGTTGTTGCATATATGTCGATCTATGAAACAATCTTAAGGCTTTCACATTCACAATTAAGTGAGTTGCCTGCGAGGGCACGCAATAACTTAATTTTTTATTTGGTAACACTACACAAGTATTCTACACCCAGGTTGACACTTGGCACAGTGACTGGGAGCCATTGCTTTTCAAATTTATGGTTGTTCCAATAAATCACCTCACGGAGTGACGAATTTAATTTATGCAGATAACAACACTAGTAGACACTAATAAGCACAATTTACCGATTCCATTCCACGCAAACTCTCTCAGAAACCTTACATCATTACATAGAAACTTCCGCACATTGTTGATATTTTGCCGGGACTGGTAAAAAAACATTTAAGTGGGAAAAACGTATAAGTGAAAAACGGATAAACAAAGTTTTACTGTACTGTGTGTAAGTGGGAGAAAAAGGGGGGGGGGGCAAATGGACTATTTATTACAATAATGTGCGAGGTATTGGTGTAGCACCTAGAAGGTAAATGAACTGCGATGTGGAGTGTGTCAATTTTCAGCTGTATTTTCCACACTTGCTGCAAGTGTGTGACTGCTTAGTACGCAATATAAAACTTTGAAAATGTCTTGTTGAAGATACACATTAGGCGGTACAATTTTTCCTTTACCAGAACAATATAAGATCCAATTTGTATTGTTTTACCACTCACCACATCACATGCTTTTACAGAAGTAGCTAGCAAGATGCTATTATTATATAACTTTGTACATGATGCAGTCACAAACCTGTTGCTTCAGCAATAATCAATAATAATTATAATGCCTATAGGTTTTCATTTCAGCTCCTTTCTGCACTTAGAACTAGAGAAGCATACAACAAAAAATTCCATTGTTTCCAACAGAAACTTTCACAAGTTGCATACACTGCAGAGGAATAATGAAATACAATTTATAGGTATAATGATATTTAAGTACATACTCCAACTCTTCTTAATGATTTCTGATAAAGACAATACAAAACTAAGAGCAACTATAATCATTTATTGAGATAAAAGACATTTTATGTTACAAATTTTTCCTATCGCTCTGATACAGAGCATTTTCCATTTGGTTAAACCAAAGCATTTAAGAACAAAACATAATCTAACCCTCAAAATTTACAACTTAATACGATGTTACATTAGCTGAAGGAAGTAGATATCATTTGTTTTTCCTTCTAACTGTATATTTAGCACAAAATATTTTGTAAATTTCATTTCAAGGCTTATAAATTTGTCATGGTATCAACAATGTTATATCCATCGCAACTAGTTTTATCCTACCTAACAACTGGCATTGCAACAAATGAGGTTATATTATAAGCCACCACACAGTGAAGACTACAGCAATGCACCAAGTTACACAGGTGCATTATGCAACACCGGAGAAATGATTTTGTATAGCAACAACTTTCTTCCTCCAGATACAAAACAATACTATATTAATAGTAATATTTACAGCAATATACAACCAGTACAAGAGCACTCAAAACTGCACATTAGAAATCATATATTAGATAGATGGCCTTGTCAGTAGCCATGGAAAGTTATGTGGAACTCTCACAAAACATATTAGAGTGGTGTAAGAAGTGGCATAAGTATCCTCAAACAATCTCCTTCCTTTTGCCAAATAAAATGAAATATTCTGTATTTATCAGCCATTTTTTCATGTAAATCTAAGTAATTTGTCAAAACTTTTCAGAGGCTTAATTTCCCAGTTAACTGTCATATGTGCTGAAACACTGTTCATTACTGATTTTCAACTACCCCATCTTATTTTTGTACTGTTTCATATCATATACTGTCAATGAATCAGCAGAGTCCAGGTACAGTGCTTTAACATAGGTAGTTAATCTTTAAAAATGTTTGAAGATATGGAAACTAGGGATTTATTTTCTTCTTTACTTTTGTCAGTGCAAATTACCTTCCACAAATCAGCCCCTTCTATCAAATATTATTAAAAAAATGAATAGAAGAGAATATTGTTTACCAGGGTCAAATTAGACTTATATAAACAGGGAAAGGTTAATTATTCTTTAACAGATTGTAAGCCTTTAAAATGTGGATAGTACTAGGCCAACATCAGTAAAAATTAAACAGTTTTAATTAAAATTTCAACAAATTAATGCTCTCTCAAATAATTTACAGAAGGGACCAGAGTTTATACCATCTTATTTTAATTAGCATAAAGATTTAGATCTGAAAATATTTCTTCAAGTAGCCACTGCAAAGCACTGTACCACAGACTGCATACATGTATTTTATTATGCAATGGTAGCAATATTGAAGTCTTCATGCCATCAACTCTTTCAACATACAACCATTTCACCGCCTTCCATAAGGAACATTAACAAAAACAGTGACACGCATTCCATGTTTTATTGCATTAACTCAATGGGAACCACCGTCAGCACATATTTTTAAGAATATGCTCATGTTTGAATTGTTACACAGTAGACGTGATTGGTCATTTCTTTTCCAGCATTAAGTAACTGCACATAACAATACAATATATTGTTTCACAGCAGTGTGGACAGCTCCTATAGATTAAAAGCACACACATCCTCCGGCAAGACAGTTTTCAATCCATATCCGCTAAACCTAGAATTGGTTAAAAAAAAAAAAAAAAAAGGAGATAGAGAAAACACTTCCATTGTTAAGGATTTAAAAAGAAATGAAAGCTGCATATCTCAAATCAACGAATAATGTGATCCACAAGATGTCTTGGAACCTTACAGTAGAATGATATGTGAAGTATGGACAACAAGGCAATTATTTGTTTCTTCAATCAGGAAACAGTAAACATTAGAGATGAAACACACAACTTTACGACGTAACTAGACATTAGTCAAGAAGGGAACCTGTTTAACACTCAACACAGGAACCCCAAAGAGTTTTTTTTCTTTTAGGTGGGGTGCAGGCGTGGAGAAATAGTTTTCGCTACATTAGTGTTAGGTGTTTTTCTAGTACTTTTTTGTGCTTTTGTACAATTTTTGGCAGCTGTAAAAAACAGAATATGGAAGCGTTTTATGACTAATTATGGAAAATTTGCCTAAATCTACATGGAAGAATTTATAGTTACTGACATACTGAACAAAAATTTGAATAAAATATCCAGAAATTGAAAAAGCAAGGAGTGGTAATTTACTAAGTGAAGAACTATTGATAGCAATTTCATCAATCTTCTACTAAAAAATTTAGTCTCCCATGTTCTGGATTAAACCCCAGATGCAACCGATTTTTTGTTTGTTTTGTTTTTCCGAATGACTAAACAGCAATGGGTTATTCACAAAACTAGTATGGTTACAGTTATTTCTTTATATAGTGGATTTCTATTAATGACAAACTTCAGGTCTGTGCTGACCATAAGTATTGGTAATCACCTTGTCAATATTATAAAATGAAGTTTGATCTACAGTAAATCAGAAGTGTACAAATTCCCCTCCTAGCTTGCTTGCCCCTAGCTCCACTGCAACCATTCAAGCTGGTTAGCCTGAAGTGACAAACACAAGAGTGCAGGTGAACCGAAGCGCACTGGGTAATGTGGCTGATTGGGTTCCCATAAGCCCGGCCGACTTGACCTCCTGTAAATCTGGCAAGCATGTTTGCAAATTTGTCCAGCAGCTGCCTCATTCGATAAATATTTTGAAAGAGGACAAAGAGAGAGTGCTTGACAAGAGTGTAGAAATGTGTGGCAATTTAGCAGTAAAGTGGGAGAAGGCTTTCTAAATTTAAGGTAGACTGATCAACATGGGGAAAAAATATGTGTCAGTTGATATTAAAAATCTTATGCCTTCTAGAGTGGCAGTAGCCAGAAAAGTCCAAACCTTAGCTGATAAATTACGCAGCAAAATGCTCCCAGATGTGGTGCATGTGATTCGTTCTGGTACACGTGCAAGTACAATTGGACAGACAATTAAAAAGGGGTGCATTACATGTCCATCATAATGCATTACATAAATTTCTACTTGTGTTAGCGTAACTATGTGCTTATGTGCTCTGCATTTCCTGACAGCCCAAAAACTGGCACAAACATTTAAAACGAGTTTGAAGAACGCTTAGAAGTTATAGGTGTTTCTCGTGAAGACATCGCCATTTGTCACAGACCAGGGCAGTAATATTGTTAAAGCTCTCGAGATGATTAAATGTATTCCATTCATGACTCACTGTATAAAGCCTTGAAACATGTTCTGAATGAACAGTTTTTGAAAGAAAATGTCCCAAATATAT
Organism: Locusta migratoria; assembly: GCA_026315105.1. NCBI lineage: Eukaryota > Metazoa > Arthropoda > Insecta > Orthoptera > Acrididae > Locusta > Locusta migratoria. Next base: position 238,785,926 of record CM048747.1, read on the forward strand.
TACCCATTCTTAATACAGTGCTGAGTACAATTTCCTATTTAAAGAGAAGGGGTCTGTGTGAGATTGTATGCATCTTTAAAGCAGTGTGTTTCAACTATGAATAGTTATTTTGACATGCTTCTATCAGTACATTCTCAAATTCAGTGAAGGCTGTCTTAGATAGCGAAACTGCCTGTGATAAGATGCTGGATTATGAGCACCATACAACTGCCTTTTAAAGAAACCACCTTACATTTAGTTCTACCGTGATTTTATGCCTTAAAAGCTAATTGTACTCTGCAGGATGACGAAGAGGTAGATAATTTTCTTTATCTGAATATCAAAGAACTGCTTGTGAAATTTAAGTTACGATAAAAATGTATTTTCAAAAAATGAATCCTTTGAAATAAGCCACCAGTGTCTTTTTAGAACTGAAAGACACACCGAAAATGTAGAAAAGACAAAATCTCTTATTTTGACCTGAAGTGAATATATATAATACCGACATTCATCTTTTGATGGCGAGATAAAATTGGTAGAAATTTTCATTAACTTAACACGACAATGATGTGCACAGACTAAACTGCTATGTAGCATAGCACAATGGTGAGACGGGCAGGCAAGCAAGTTTCCTGTAGCCTGCTTGGGTTGGGTTCAGCTTGGCTTGGCCAGGAGTGAAGTGGCCTGCCTGTTCTGTTGACAATGCGCAGCGGACTGCCTGACTGGCCTCCAAGCAAGCTTGGGCAAGCTAAAAGCAGGAAATGTACACCTCTGCAGTAAATATTACACACAGCTCAGTTTAATAAAAAGTAAAGAGTGGGGCCATTGAGGGAAGAGCATGTTACTACAAAGGCAGAGAAATGACTAGAAAATGAGGAGCAATGCTATTAGAATTTCCAAAGAGAAAATGCAGATTGCGGCATTAAAGGAGGGGAAAAAAAAAAATTATTAAGCAGTAACATAACACCCTATTCTTACAGAAGATCTTAATGAAAAACAATGTTCTTGCCAAAATATTTGGTGAGTATCTCTCTCTCTGGTGTGTGTGTGTGTGTGTGTGTGTGTGTGTGTGTGTGTAGAGAGAGAGAGAGAGAGAGAGAGAGAGAGAGAGAGAGAGAGAGAGAGAGAGAGAGAGAGAGAGAGGGGGGGGGTAAGGGGGGGAGTCACTTCCCTGTGTCTTTTCATACATATTTACTCTTTTTGTTTGCCATGATCCTTTTATAGCTCAAGTAATTTATATTTGATTTAATATGTGGAAGGAATCATTAAATATTACACACACTCACTTCAGTCAGCTCCACAATAAATTTTGACTGCTGCAATATAATAATCTCTCTATTTTATATAAAACTCATTCTGTACAAAGAGCAATAATGCAAAGGAAAAGGGTACAAACAGAAGAGGTAAGACAAGGAAGAAACATTGCAAGTTACATATGTATGCATAAAACAAAAAATTACAGTCAATAGTAAAAAAATTTGATGCTCTGTCAATGACATACCATGCTGTGCTCCTTTTATGCCACATAAAACATATTGCTTCTGAGTATTAAAACTGTTATTTTTCGAACTAACTTAAATAATGAAATGTAACACGGAGCTTTAAAATTATCATTATTAAGCATCCTATGTTTTAAAAATGAATAGGTTACATAATACACGTTTGATGATTCTTCAAAAAAAAAATTAAAGGTGTACATATGTATAAAATTAAATTAAAAATTTTAGTTCATTCATGGGCCATACAAAATGCCCTTCATAATAATTTACAAAATTAATTGTGTCGAGCAGGGCGCTTTATTTTCTGGCTTATCAGTTCTTCAGCTTCTAGCTGGGCTCTGAACGCTGATACTTTTTCTTTGCACTTTATAAGAACTTCTATTTCTTGTGTTAGGAGTTGATCAAGTTGCTTTGAGTAAGCTGAAACAGAAATACATGGTGCAAAAATTCAAGTATTAATATGCACAAGAGATTTATAGGTAATAATTAGTAACAAACAATGCAAATTTTTTTAATGTGAGTCAAGCTGCATGGTTTAGTCATAACAAATCACACAGTCAGTGAAGCAGATGCAGTAAATATTTTTGCATTTATGTTATGTGTTTTACTATTTTCCGCCACCATAGACTTTAAACAACTTAGGGACCATGACGTCTTAACTTCCTACCAACAAGTCGCTCGAGGGACTTCCGACGTTTAAGGTTACGAGATATCTGAGAGTCAACTCTGAATATCTTTATATTTTGCCAATCTGTAAGAGAAATATTATTAAGAAGTACAGTATCCAAAAAATAAATTCTGTGAAAATATGAAGTAAAAATGTGTAGGTATTTTCCTCTCATCTCTTTTCATCACCAAATTCTTGGTCTGTTAGACAAAAAGTACCATTAAAACTTAATGAATACCTACTTTGTGTCAATGGAGTAAAACTTATCACAGATTGACACAGACAGTTGAACCCTACCCTACTATAAAATATTTTTAACAGAACATTATCTGTAACAATTCTGATGCATAATTTATTTTTCAGTCCCAGTTGTGCATTTTTAATACACAAAATGCATTGCTCTCCCTGGATGATGTTCAGAACTATATAGTTTCATTGGCAACCCATCATGTTTGTCATATGTGCTGTCGCATGTGCGACTGACATAACTCTGTTTCTGATGCGCCTGCAGATATTTGAAAACTTTGCAAGGAGAAGGAAACCTGTTGTGCATTAAAAATTTGTAACTGGGATTGAAAACAATATATTACAATTGTTTTAAATATGAATATAGCAGCTGGTCTCTCAAGCACAATTTGTCAGCTACAGGGACAACACTGAGGTAAAGAATGTATTTATATTCTTTCAACACCTGCCAAAATCTCAGTACCTACTTGGTAAATAGATAAAAATGAAAACATCTGTGGTGCTTCTTTTAATAAAACAAGAAGATATTAGTTTTACACAAAGTTACTTCTATCATGCACTATTCCTTTTTGCGGCGATGTGCATTAAGTTTTTCTTTCTCCTTTATTCTTGTAATGTGTAATGTTTTTTCAATGATGATCTATTCCTCAAAACTACTGCTTCCAATAGTGTACTACACACACACACACACACACACACACACACACACACACACACACAGAGAGAGAGAGAGAGAGAGAGAGAGAGAGAGAGAGAGAGAGAGAGAGAGAGAGAGAGAGAGAGAGTGTGTCGCTATACAAGGCTGTTCAAAAAAGTTAGCCTATTTATTTCCTTGGCAAAATAGACTACATGTAAACTGTAAAGGCAAGTGAATTTGACTGATATATATCTCAGTGTCTTGCCAGTGAGAAGGAACCTAACAAGTATATGGAGTAGTAGCGGTTATCGTTGCAAACCGATAGTTAACTGTCAACATTTCTTACGTCGACTTCTGTCTATGGAGAAGTCAGTAAGAGCATTCAGATTGTTCAACATTGGTATCATTCACTTACAGCAGTTTATGCTGAGAGGTATGGTAATATCCTTGCTCACCTGGATGTACTCCTTTTTCAAATTCACTATTTTGAAGCATAAACTCCAGAAGTATTCAGCTTGTTGACTGTCTTTCATTGAACAAAGAAAATCTTTGACTTTGTTGTTGCTTTTGAAGATATGCTTGATGTCCACTCTGCATAGAATTTTTCCCACGCGTTCTATTATCCCTTGCACCTATGGTAATAACGCAATATTTTGTGTTGCTTTCTAGTCTTCACTATTGCCTACATAATCTGTAGTTACAGTTTCCTTTGTGAACATCTTCCCATAACTATTGGCCTCGATGGATCAGCGGTTTTGTAGTTCCACCTTCAAGTGTTCATCATTAATCCTGTAAGCCCTCTTAGTTATAGTGTGAAGGACAAATTTCTTTTGCAAGGGGTGGTGATGGGAGGAGGCACGTAGGTACCTGCCCGTGCTGGTGGTCTTTCTGAGAACTCTGTGGCCAAGTTTACCATCTAGTTTGTGATAGACTTCAATATCGAGGAACAGCAGCACCCAATTCTTTTCTATCTCCGTCATGAATTGTATTTTATTGTGCTGTTGGTTGATGTGTTTGTGGAAAGTCTGTAGCTCTTCTCAGTGTGGCCAAATGACGAATGTGTCATCCACATATCGAAGCCAGCATTCTGGGTGTAATGAAGTAGACCGTAGAGCTGTTTCTTCAAAAGTCTCCATGAAGAAGTCCACTGCAGTAGGCAATAGGGGAGGAACCCATAGCTACATCATCTGTTTGTTCATAAAATTTTTTCTTTCCACCTGAAACAGGTGGTTGTTAAGCAGGGGCACAGTAGCTCACAGGTGTCAGGTGCCGCACGTTCCTCCATGATGCTCATGGTGTCTGCCATTGGTAGATTCATGGAAAGTGACTTCACATCGAAACTAACCATAAGGTCAGTGGTAGAGAGGCACATTTCTTCTAAGAGTGCCACAAAATGGGTGGAATCCTTGATGTATGCATCTGTGTGGTCCACTAGATGTTGTAGCTTTGGTGGCGATTATTTTGCTAGTGTATAGGTCGGTGAATGTACTATTCACTATGGACCTCAGTGGGTAAGATTCTTTGTGGATCTTTGGTACCCCGTATATCCTTGGTGGTTGTGGAACTTTTAGAATGAGTCTTCTGGCCTTGTCAAAATTCATTCCTTCAGCAATGCTTGAATCAATCTGATGAGCTTTTCCTTCTGATCTCCCTTAAGTTTCCTGTAGATGGGGTCCTTGAGAACCTCTTCCAGTCTTTTATTGAAACGGTTGTGTCCAGCACTACAGTGGTGTTGCCCTTTGTCTGCCTGTACCACAACTAAGTCCGAGTTGTTCTTCAGCTCGGCAACTGCTTCACATTCCTCCCTACTGATGATCTGTTTCAGAGGTTTTTTATGTACCAGGATTCACACTGTTTCCTGTTGAATCTTCTCTGCCTCTGCTTGTTGAAGATGACATATCGAAGTCTCAATGGATACTATTATGTCTTCTTTCGGAATGTGCTTTGAAACTATTGCAAAGTTCATCCCCTTGGTGAGAATTTGCGTGGCTGTATCGCTTAGGGTGTGGGTGGAGAGGTTAACCACTATCCGTTTTATGTCCAGCATCAACTATTCTTTAGTCTTCTCGGTTGTAGTCCGGTAAGCTCCAAGTGACAATTAGTAATATTGTCGGTTGATCTTTATGCTTGTTGAAATATTAACCTGTCAACCTACTCCCAGTCTTCAGATTCTAATTTTCCTGTGAGACAAAGGTGCAGGTCTTAAGAGTTTTCTGTTATTGGTGTCGTCGTCAAGACCACCGCGTGTGCTTTACTTGCTTGAACATAGAATCTTCGCCTTATTTGATTTTATGTAGGATGCGAGCCGTAATAACTTTGGCAATACAGTGGTGTCCCTGCATCTCTTTAAGAACGTGATATCATTCAGCAATTTGACAGCGATTCAAGCTTCCTGATGGTTCCATGAACATCCAACCCATACAGGTCCATTAGATGCAAACGGAAACTTCCACAGCTGTTATCACTGTCAATAAAATTCTTCAGCATTTTTGGCTGCATCGTCAATATATAAAATCCGACATTTTGGTCACTGTTGCAAGTCTGTGTATCAATCTTGATTAGAAGGATGTTGGGACGACAGCGTTTTATTAATGTAACAAATTAAAAACCTTGTGCCATTATTTTTTTACTTTTAATTACTAGTTTCGAGAATACATTATTGTCTTCTTCAGACCCTGTATCAGACAATAACAATAGTTAACAACAACATAGATGTATGTTATCACCAGGACATAAGGAGGAGTGATACCTTCTGAGATACATCATCTGTGAAAGTTGGTAGCTGTTTTCTTCAGCTTGATCTTGCTAGCGATGAATCTATGGTTTGTCCCATTAACTGGTAGCGCACATACATAAAAAATAACGGCTGAAGGTTTTTCCATTTGTTACATATTTATAACGCTGTTGTCCCAACATCCTTCTAATCAAGATGGATACACCAGGACTTTATGTGCCTTACCAGGTAATGGGACAAACCCATAGATTCATTGCTGTGAGCAGGAATCTGGATTCGAACCTGCCTTTCACGCGCAAGTGCTCTACTGACAGCTATTTGGAAACACATCATGGCACATTCTTATTCACAGCAGAACTTCTGTGAAGTTTGGAAAGTAGGATGTGAGGTACTGGCAAAAGTACTGTTGTGAGAACAGGCAATGAAGTGTGCCAGGATAGCTCAAACGGTAGAGCGATTGTCTCCGAAAGGCGAAGGTGCCAGGTTTGAATCCCGGTTCCGGTACACAATTTTAATCTGCCACGAAGTTTCAGTTGCACTCTTGCTTGTAACAAATATTTCACCATTTGCCACTATTGTATTAGGGTTTGGAAGTATTTTGACACGCAAGAACCTCAACACAGTGAAAGTTAGAAAACAAAATTATTTGCTGTCTGCATGTGATTTCAGATTGCCTGTTTCCACTTAACACTTTCTTTTTCAGTAATAATTATAAAATACTTTTTTGCCATCATTACTGGTGATCTATAATAGCATTAAAACTGGGCTGGGTCAGCTCCCGATTTATTTTCTGTAGAGCTCCTTGCGCTGACTTAGGACTGGCGGCACTACTGGATCGATTAAGGTATTCGAGTCCGACGCTGATGGCACAGTGATCTTGCGAGCTCACCGTTTTTCGTGATAGCAGAGCCTCCATGGAGTGCGCAAGGCCTTATCTTTGGGTTTTCACCGAGACGGGCAGTATGGTTTTGGCAGGGCAAGTGGAAGGAAGGAGTACAAGGGAGTATGAGCTGTGTTGACTGTGGCACTCAACCGGGCAGCAAGTAGGGCTGGGCTACACTGCAACGTCTGGTCAAAGTGGTGATATCTGCCGCCTGGGCGGGGGTGTTTACCCACAACATTGGTGTCAACCATCACTGGGTACTGGCTTTCGCATTCAGTAGTGGTGTTTAAGATCCTTTAGTTATGTTTCCCCAGGAAGAATGACTATGATGGATGGATGCATGATAATTGAGTTGTTCACCCAACTCGCCTGACTACAAAGTTTTGTGGGAGATTGCGGTGCCCAGCTCCTGCGACACATTTGAGATAAGTACCTTCCACACACTGTCCATCTGGCTGTTGGCGATTCCATTTGCAATTGTCGCGTCCAAGTTCTTCCCTGCGTGGTTCTGTATTTTTGGTGTTGTGATTGTGATTTATTAGGGTTTGTTCAGCAGAACCCCAGCTGTCAACTTTTCTTAACATAAGTCACATCCTTAACTATTTGTATTATTAAGAATTCAAATTTGAGGGCGTGAGATGACACATAATGAGTAAGACAACTATTTCAAATTGCTGAAGTACTGATCATTTGTTCTCTAAGGTTTCTGGAGGTTTTATCTGGTGTGCTCGTCTGCTACTTCGTAGCGCGTAGCGTATCTGGGGGGGGGGGGGGGGGGGAGGGGGGGAGAGGACAGGCATAATTGAAGGTAGTGCTCTTTTTCCCTCTGCCAGGTATACTGTCTACCCTGTGGTTGTATTGAAATTGTCATTTGTTTTCTATCTAGCCTGCTTCTTCCCCCTCCTTACTTGCATCCTGTTTGGCTGTAGTGACCTAGCATGTGTTACTGCCGGCCTGAGGCATTACTGCTTCATTTACAGAAAAAGGGGGGTTTAAAGGCGATACCAGTACAACTGTAAGATGCTTAATATAAATAACTTTGGCCTCTCAGTGTGTACGTGTTTTAAATTTCAGTTATTGTCAAAGGAGTGTGCAAGAAATTGAATCACTTGTGAAGTTCTTGTGCAGTTCGATACCTATGAGTTGTAAACTGTAAGTAACCTTGCTACTTGGAAGTCACCTCCTGAAATTCAAATTGTACCTTAGATCAGGGTTTGTGTTGCAGGATGTGCTTTGAAGTGTTACCTGTACTTGAGGGGCAATTGCATTTTAATCTAAGTTGTAACATGTACTTGTGATTTTAGCTTCCTTGCCCCAAGCTGCATTTTGAAGTTATGTCTCCACTTAGGTAGCATTTGTGCTTAAATTAAGATACCCGGGTAGACATCTGCAATGTATGGTATACGCTGCGTATGAAAACTATAACAATGAGAGACTGGATGTTAAGTGTCAAAAGAACATTAACATGTTTACATGTTAAAGTTTTTGGGTATCCAACAGGAGCATATTTGCTATTTTTGTGATCCAATGGGAGGATTTTTCAGCGTGTGTTGTTATACTATAATTTCATCATCATCATCATCTACACAAGGAAGGATTATGTGAGATACAAGAACGATTGAACTGAAAATAGCTTATCAGGTTGAGTGGTATAATCCATGTATGTGTGTGTGTTTTCTCGAACTAAATTTAGTGAAAGAGTCCTCTAGATATTTTCATCATTCAACAACACTATTTTTCCACAATCCCAGAAAATCAGAGGCTGAATCAAGAAATTAACTGCTAATGAGCTGGAAATCTGCATAACTAAGTCTTACAATTGCACTGTAGTAAATCTTGTGCAGCACAAAACATTTCTTCCATCCTCTTGTCCTATAGCTCTGACGCTTAAAATCTGGTTACTAATGTAGTGAGAATAATGAAATCTATTTTAATTACACAAGTTCCAAATAATCACAGTATATGTTTTTTCAAGGAGAAAGGAAAAAGAGGATAAAGGCATCCCATTATGTGCTGTTAGCCTAGAAACTCCAGTTTAAAGTGAGTGGCATATAATGATTTGTTAACTTTTATTTATTTGCTATCAACACACAACAACCACTTCAAGCTAACAAGCAAATTTATTCAAACACGACTATACATATGCAACAAATTGAAACAAAGAAAGCTGTGAATGGTTGTAAATGTGTGAAAAAAACACACACACACAAGTTAGATGAACTATATATCTGACATTTATTGAACAATTATGTATTCAAAGGATTAAAACTGTGAGACTAGGATGAACAATGCGATATACAATATGGGAATAATACAAGCAATATAAAATACGAATCTTTCTTTACGTGAGGACTCACCTCTTTTCTTTGTGTAATTGCCTTTGTTGTAAGGGGAAGCAAATATAGCATTGCAGGTAATATCAGCCTGTCGTGTGGCACTGATACTGTCTAGAACATCATCATTAGCCCCTTTTACAAAAGAAACCCTAGCTTCATTTTTCTTTTTTGTCCTACAATAACTTTTCTCCAGATCAGCAGTGTTTAATACAGTATTCGAGAAGGTCTTCAGCATACTGCTGTTTGTAAATGTTACGCTATTCCTACTACAACAGTAATTCTGATTCTGCTCACCATCTTGGTCATAATCCACTTCATTGGTAAGCGCAAAAAGCTTCTCGGCCATGTGATGCCAGTGTGGGTTACACTCTAGCAAATGTTTGTGTGTATCTATAACTTCCTCTTCCAACATCTGAAGATGTGAAACAGCTTCATGGAATGTGTACAAGTCCGCAGAGATTTCTTCAGCCTGAAAAACCAGAAGAAAATACATAAAATTACATGTAACAAATATTGCACGAGTTTACTTACAAAATTATATCTTTCACTTACATTAACATACAATAAGTTAACATAACCTTTCTCTATTTTATAGTTCTTTACTTCCACCATCAGAAGTTACTTTGCTAGCCAAATAAAACCGATCTGCTACTATTATTGTCTCATTACCTAACAAGATGAATGTAACTTTGTTCCATGTATTTTACCCCTGCTACCTTCAGAATTTGAAAAAGTGTATTCCAGTTAACATTACCAGAAGCTTTTTTCTAAATCTACGAAAGCCAAGAATGAAGGTTTGCCTTAACCTATCTTCTAAAATCAGTCGTAATGCTAGTATTGGCCCGTGTGAGCTACATTTTTCCTATATCCAAATTTATCTTCCCCAAGGTCCAATTCTAGTAGTTTTTCTGTTCACCTGTTTATAATTTGTATTAGTATTTTGCAACCATGACATATCTGCGAAATTCTTCACGTAGTATCATAACACCTATCTCATATTTGTCTACTTCCTCTTCCCTTTCTACAATACTGTCTTCAAATTAATTTCCCTTGTATAGGCCATCTACATATTCCTTTCACCTTTCCCTTCTAGGCTTAATACTAGTTTTCCATCTGAGGTCTTTATATTCATGTGACTGCATTTCTTGTCTCCACACATATCTTATTTTCCTGTAAGCTGTATTTATCTTTCCCCTAGTTATACATTATTCTACAAATTTCCATTTGCCCTTTAGTGAAAATTGGCTAAGCAGGATTGTCTATCTAACAACCTCATTTTTCAGCCACCTGTACTCCCTTTCGCCTACTTTACTTGTTTCTTTTTTATGTTTTCTCCTTTCATCAAAGGATTTCTATTAGGCCTTGTCATTCTACCTATTTAATCTTCAGCGGCCTTCATTACTGTGCCTATCAGAGTTACCCATTCCTCTTCTACTGTATTGCTTTCCCTCACGCCAGTCAAACCTTACCTAACACTCCCTCAAACTGTAGACAACTCCAGGTTCCTTCAGTTTATCAAGTTTATCTATGAACTTATCTTCCTTTTTTCATTTTCTTAAGTTTTTATCTACAGTTCATAACCCACAAGTTACCACAAGTCTGTATCTGACCCTGGATATGTCACAGTCTGAAACCTGATTTTAAAATCAATTTAGTACCTTTTTCCTCCTCCTTGTTATTTCCACATACAGAACCTTCTTGCATGGTGCCTAAATGAAGAGTGTGAGATTAAGTTGTATTGTGGCCAATATTCTTCCAGGCAACCTAATGTTTGATTCCTTTTCCCCAGTTTAAATTTACCTAATATTTTCCTTCACTTCCGTTTCCTATTACTTACAAGGAGACCACAGTGGTATTGGATTTTAGAAATTGTTTATATTTATCGTACGTGAAGTTCGGACTGAAATAACAACCAGCCACAGCCATTCAACGCACTTCTCCAAAATTCTTGAGAAAATCGACTTTGAACTTTTGCAAGTACACGTAGGTACCAACAATTAACACCGTTGCACCATCTGCTGGGGCAGTTCATGTGATAGTGTTCTGACCTCGCAACCATAGAGTCATTGATTCGAATATCACTGTAATGTATATCTTTTTCATTTATATATATATATATATATATATAAAAATAAAAATAATAATAATAATAATAATAATAATAATAATAATAATAATAATAATAATAAAAATAATAATAATAATAATAATAATAATAATAATATATATATATATATATAGGAAAGGCTCTTAATACCCTAGCCAGCTTCATCCTAACCCACAACTTCTTCACATTTGAGGGCCGGACATACCAACAACTAAAGGGAACAGCCATGGGAACCAGGATGGCCCCCTCGTATGCAAACTTATTTATGGGACGCTTAGAGGAAGCCTTCCTGGAAACCCAAGCCTGTCAACCCAAAGTTTGGTACAGATTCATTGATGACATCTTCATGATCTGGACCAACAGTGAAGAAGAACTCCAGAATTTCCTCTCCAACCTCAACTCCTTTGGTCCCATCAAATTCACCTGGTCCTACTCCAAATCCCATGCCACTTTCCTTGATGTCGACCTCCATCTGTCCAACGGCCAACTTCACACATCCGTCCACATCAAACCTACCAACAAACAACAGTACCTCCATTATGACAGCTGCCATCCATTCCATATCAAACGTTCCCTTCCCTACAGCTTAGGTCTTCGTGGCAAAAGAGTCTGCTCCAGTCCCGAATCCCTGAACCAGTACACCAATAACCTAATAACAGCCTTCACATCCCGCAGCTAACCTCCTGATCTGGTTCAGAAGCAAATTACCAGAGCCACCTCCTCATTCCTCCAAATCCAGAACCTTCCACCGAAGAATCCCAGAAGTGCCCCTTTTGTCACCAGATACTTTCCGGGACTGGAGCGGACTCTGAATGTGGCTCTCCAGCAGGGATACGACTTCCTTAAATCCTGCCCTGAAATGAGATCCATCCTTAATGACATCCTCCCCACTCCTCCGAGAGTGTCTTTCCGCCGCCCACCTAACCTTCGTAACCTCCTAGTCCATCCCTATGAAACCCCCAAACCACCTTCCCTACCCTCTGGCTCCTACCCATGCAACGGCTCCCGTTGTAAAACCTGCCCTATGCACCCTTCCACCACCACTTACTCCAGTCCAGTAACCCGGAAGGTGTACACGATCAAGGGCAGAGCCACTTGCGATAGCACCCACGTGATTTACCAACTAACATGCCTGCACTGTGAAGCGTTCTATGTGGGAATGACCAGCAACAAACTGTCCATTCGCATGAACGGTCACAGGCAGACAGTGTTTGTTGGTAATGAGGATCACCCTGTGGCTAAACATGCCTTGGTGCACGGCCAGCACATCTTGGCGCAGTGTTACACCGTCCGGGTTATCTGGATACTTCCCACCGACACCAACCTTTCAGAACTCCGGAGATGGGAACTTGCCCTTCAGCTTATTCTTTCCTCCCGTTGCCCACCTGGTCTCAATCTCCGCTAACTCAAATTCCCGCCTACTATCTTTAGCATCTTTGCCTGGGTTCTGTGGACAGAGCCTCTGCCTCAATTGGTATCTCTGTCCAACTTCTTTGCTTTTCACAAATGTCTGTCTAGGTGTGCTTGCGTTTCGATATGTCTGAGTGTGTGTGTATTTGTTTACCTTCCTTTTTTTCCCCTAAGGTAAGTCCTTCCACTCCTGGGATTGGAATGACTCCTTTTCCACTTCCTTAAAACCCATATCCTTCCCTTTTTCTCCCCTTTTTTCCTCTTTTTCCTGAAGAAGCTGCCAGTGGTGGCGAAAGCTTGTATGTGTGTTTGTGTGTGATTTTATTTGTTTCTCTCGACGAGCCGGTCCTTTTGGTAAGTCATCTCTTTTCTATTTTTATTTTTATTTATCCCACCGGGAAAGTTTCCCTCTATACTTTTCGTTTCATCAATTTATATATATATATTAGTATAAAATAAAGATTTTTGACTTACCTAAAGTACCGGCTCGTCGATAGAAACACCAAACACACACAAAAACACACAAACATTTGAGCTTTCACCACCAGTGGTGGCTTCTTCCGGAAAAAGAGGGAGGAAGGAGAGGAGAAAGGAAAGGATACGGGTTTTAACGAAGTGGAAAAGGAGCCATTCCTATCCCAGGAGTTGAAGGACTTACCAGAGGGGACAAAAAGGATGGTAAACAAATACACACACACTCACACATATCCACATCCAAACACACCTAGGCAGACATTTGTAGAAACCAAATAAGTTGGACAGAGATACCACTTCAGGCAGAGGCTCTGTCCACAGAACCGAGGCAAAGATGTTAAAGATGGCGGGCGGGAATTAGAATTTAGCGGAGGTTGAGACCAGGTGGGCAACGGGAAGAGAGAATGTGTTGAAGGGCAAGTTCCCATCTCCGGAGTTCTGAAAGATTGGTGTTGGTGGGAAGTATCCAGATAACCCGGACGGTGTAACACTGTGTCAAGATGTGCTGGCCGCGCACCAAGGCATGTTTAGCCACAGGGTGATCCTCATTACCAACAAACACTGTCTGCCTGTGACCGTTCATGCGAATGGACAGTTTGTTGCTGGTCATTCCCACATAGAACGCTTCACAGTGCAGGCATGTCAGTTGGTAAATCACGTGGGTGCTATCGCAAGTGGCTCTGCCCTTGATCGTGTACACCTTCCGGGTTACGGGACTGGAGTAAGTGGTGGTGGAAGGAAGGGTGCATAGGGCAGGTTTTACAACGGGGGCGGTTACAAGGGTAGGAGCCAGAGGGTAGGGAAGGTGGTTTGGGGATTTCATATGGATGGACTAAGAGGTTACGGAGGTTAGGTGGGCGGCGGAAAGACACTCTCGGAGGAGTGGGAAGAATGGATCTCATTTCGGGGCAGGATTTAAGGAAGTCGTATCCTTGCTGGAGAGCCACATTCAGAGTCCGCTCCAGTCCCGGAAAGTATCCAGTGACAAGAGGGGCACTTCTGGGGTTCTTCTGTGGAAGGTTCCGAATTTGGGGGGGATGAGGAAGTGGCTCTGGAAATTTGTTTCTGTACCAGATCAGGAGGATAGCCGCAGGATGTGAAAGCTGTTATTAGGTTATTGGTGTACTGGTTCAGGGATTCGGGACTGGAGCAGATTCGTTTGCCACGAAGACCTAAGCTGTAGGGAAGGGAACGTTTGATGTGGAATGGATGGCAGCTATCATAGTGTAGGTACTGTTGTTTGTTGGTTGGTTTGATGTGGACGGATGTGTGAAGTTGGCCGTTGGACAGATGGAGGTCGACATCAAGGAAAGTGGCATGGGATTTGGAATAGGACCAGGTGAATTTGATGGGACCAAAGGAGTTGAGGTTTAAGAGGAAATTCTGGAGTTGTTCTTCACTGTGAGTCCAAATCATAAAGATGTCGTCAATGAATCTATACCAAACTTTGGGTTGACAGGCTTGGGTATCCAGGAAGGCTTCCTCTAAGCGTCCCATAAATAAGTTTGCGTACGAGGGGGCCATCCTGGTTCCCATGGCTGTTCCCTTTAGTTGTTGGTATGTTTGGCCCTCAAAAGTGAAGAAGTTGTGGGTTAGGATGAAGTTGGCTAGGGTATTAAGGAAAGAGGTTTTAGGTAGGGAATTGGGTGGTCGGCGTGAAAGGAAATACTCCATCGCAGCAAGGCCCTGGGTATGTGGGATGTTTGTGTACAAGGAAGTGACATCAATGGTTACAAGGATGGTATCTGGAGGTAACTGGCTAGGCAAGGATTTCAGGCGATCGAGGAAGTGGTTGGTATCTTTGATGAAGGATGGGAGACTGCACATGATGGGTTGAAGGTGTTGGTCTCCATTAACCTCATGACCCCACCGACACCCCGCACCCCCACCTTCTACCTACTCCACAAGATCCACAAACCCAATCATCCTGGCCACCCCATTGTGGCCGGTTACCAAGCCCCTACTGAACGAATCTCTGCCTACATAGACCAACACCCTCGTACGCAAACTTATTTATGGGACGCTTAGAGGAAGCCTTCCTGGATACCCAAGCCTGTCAACCCAAAGTTTGGTATAGATTCATTGACGACATCTTTATGATTTGGACTCTCAGTGAAGAAGAACTCCAGAATTTCCTCTTCAACCTCAACTCCTTTGGTCCCATCAAATTCACCTGGTCCTATTCCAAATCCCATGCCACTTTCCTTGATGTCGACCTCCATCTGTCCAACGGCCAACTTCACACATCCGTCCACATCAAACCAACCAACAAACAACAGTACCTACACTATGACAGCTGCCATCCATTCCACATCAAACGTTCCCTTCCCTACAGCTTAGGTCTTCGTGGCAAACGAATCTGCTCCAGTCCCGAATCCCTGAACCAGTACACCAATAACCTAATAACAGCTTTCACATCCCGCGGCTATCCTCCTGATCTGGTACAGAAACAAATTTCCAGAGCCACTTCCTCATCCCCCCAAATTCAGAACCTTCCACAGAAGAACCCCAGAAGTGCCCCTCTTGTCACTGGATACTTTCCGGGACTGGAGCGGACTCTGAATGTGGCTCTCCAGCAAGGATACGACTTCCTTAAATCCTGCCCCGAAATGAGATCCATCCTTCCCACTCCTCCGAGAGTGTCTTTCCGCCGCCCACCTAACCTCCGTAACCTCCTAGTCCATCCATACGAAATCCCCAAACCACCTTCCCTACCCTCTGGCTCCTACCCTTGTAACCGCCCCCGTTGTAAAACCTGCCCTATGCACCCTTCCTTCCACCACCACTTACTCCAGTCCCGTAACCCGGAAGGTGTACACGATCAAGGGCAGAGCCACTTGCGATAGCACCCACGTGATTTACCAACTGACATGCCTGCACTGTGAAGCGTTCTATGTGGGAATGACCAGCAACAAACTGTCCATTCGCATGAACGGTCACAGGCAGACAGTGTTTGTTGGTAATGAGGATCACCCTGTGGCTAAACGTGCCTTGGTGCACGGCCAGCACATCTTGGCACAGTGTTACATCGTCCGGGTTATCTGGATACTTCCCACCAACACCAATCTTTCAGAACTCCGGAGATGGGAACTTGCCCTTCAACACATTCTCTCTTCCCGTTGCCCACCTGGTCTCAACCTCCGCTAAATTCTAATTCCCGCCCGCCATCTTTAACATCTTTGCCTCGGTTCTGTGGACAGAGCCTCTGCCTGAAGTGGTATCTCTGTCCAACTTATTTGGTTTCTACAAATGTCTGCCTAGGTGTGTTTGGATGTGGATATGTGTGAGTGTGTGTGTATTTGTTTACCTTCCTTTTTGTCCCCTAAGGTAAGTCCTTCCACTCCTGGGATTGGAATGGCTCCTTTTCCACTTCGTTAAAACCCGTATCCTTCCCTTTCTCCTCTCCTTCCTCCCTCTTTTTCCGGAAGAAGCCACCACTGGTGGCGAAAGCTCGAATGTTTGTGTGTTTTTGTGTATGTTTGGTGTTTCTATTGACGAGCCGGTACTTTAGGTAAGTCAAAAATCTTTATTTTATACCATTTTCCCACCTGGAAAGTCTCCTTTGTGTGTGTGTGTGTGTGTGTGTGTGTGTGTGTGTGTGTGTGAGATTTTATTTGTTTCTCTCGACGAGCCGGTCCTTTTGGTAAGTCATCTCTTTTCTATTTTTATTTTTGTTTATCCCACCGGGATAGTTTCCCTCTATAATTTTCGTTTCATATATATATATATATATATATATATATATATTTCTACAGTATGTCTGTCTAAGTGTACTTGCGTCTGTGTAAATGTGTGAGTGTGTGTGTATTTGTTTACCCTCCTTTCCCCCCCCCCCCCCAAGGTAAGTCTTTCCTGTCCCGGGATTGGAATGACTCCTTATCCACTCCCTTAAAACCCTCATCATTTCCTTTTCCCTCTCCTTTCCTTCTGCCTGACGAAGCAGCTAGGCTGCGAAAGCTTGTATGTGTGTGTGTTATTTTATTTGTATATATATATATATATATATATATATATATATATATATATATATATATATATATATATATAGAAAAGAGATGACTTACCAAAAGGACCAGCTCGTCGAGAGAAACAAATAAAATCACACACAAACACACATACAAGCTTTCGCCACCACTGGCAGCTTCTTCAGGAAAAAGAGGAAAAAAGGGGAGGAAAAGGGAAGGATATGGGTTTTAAGGAAGTGGAAAAGGAGTTATTCCAATCCCAGGAGTGGAAGGACTTACCTTAGGGGAAAAAAAGGAAGGTAAACAAATACACACACATTCAGACATATCGAAACGCAAACACACCTAGACAGACATTTGTGAAAAGCAAAGACAGAGATAGTAATTGAGGCAGAGGCTCTGTCCACAGAACCAAGGCAAAGATGCTAAAGATAGTGGGCGGGAATTTGAGTGGGCGGAGATTGAGACCAGGTGGGCAATCGGAGGAGAGAATAAGCTGAAGGGCAAGTTCCCATCTCCGGAGTTCTGAAAGGTTGGTGTCGGTGGGAAGTATCCAGATAACCCGGACGGTGTAACACTTTTTTTTTTTTAATTGAAACCACCATTATTAACAACCCTCTATAAAATATAGAAAATTACAAAAAAACAAAAACGTGCACTTTGCTAAAAAATATTAAAGTTGTGTAAGTCTTCAAAGACAACAAGGGGAGGGGAGAGTGGGGTGTCACAACTATCACTCGAGCTATACCGACAGATGCTGCAACTTATTCAATGATCAATAACTGATACTGATGATTTATTTACAAAAGTTCGAAGTCAATTTTCTCGAGAATTTTTGAGAGTTGTGTCAAAGGGCTTTGGCTGCTTGCTATTTGAGTTCTGAACTACATGCACCATAAATATTTAAAAAAATTCTGAAACTTGATACCCTTGTGGTCTCCTTGTTACTATCTAGTTTTCCTTTCCCTTAACTGTCGGAATAAATTCTTTTATATCATCAAACATTTTCCGTCTCCACATCATTGTCAACCCTAGTTGGGGTGTAATTTTTTTTACTATTGTGGTTGGTGCTGGCCTTGTGTGTATCTTTGATATGATAAAACATTCACTTTGCTGCTCATAGTGACACACCCACATCCTCTTATTATACATAACCCTGAGATTTTGGCAACTTATTTTGTATTTGTTGTTGTTGTTGTTGTTGTTGGTTGTTTTGAGGGGACTAAACAGCTAGGTTATCAGTCCCCTGTTCCTAGCTGAGAGTCAACTGTCAATAAAGATAAAACAATGCCCTGAAAGTGACATCGCATAAAAGGGCAGGTTAAGAATGGACGAGCCACTGACAATACAAAACGAAGACACACAGAATTAGTAAAAGAAAGTCACGAATAAAACTGGATAGCAGAGTACCTTGGCTGGCTGATCACAAAGAAAAAACAGGATGAGCCAGCCACACTGCACACAATAAGAACTCCTAAGGACGTGAAAAGGTAAAAAGCTGGGTTGCTGGTGGCCTAAGATATCAGGCCTCAACACCCACGGTTAGATAGATGCATAATAACCAGAAGCACGGATAAAACTTAAAACTTTGTTAGCCATAGAGGCATCGTCACCTAAAACTAAGGGTAGTGCGTCTGGGAGATTAAAAGAATGCCGCAGATTGGCTAAAAGCGAACAGTCCATCAAGAGATGGGCCACTGTCATTGCGGCACCACATCGACACACGGGCGGGGACTCACGGCGAAGGAGATACCCATGGGTCAACCACGTGTGCCCAATACGGAGGCGGCAGAGGACAACCGCCTCTCGGCGGATCGGCCGCTGTGAAGACTTCCACAGGGTTGTGGATAGCTTCACTGCTCGGAGCTTGTTTGTTGCACTCGTGGTAGACCATTCGGCACTCCAAGCATCACGCACCTTCTTGTGCAATGATGTCCTGAGGTCTGATTCCATGACGCCAATGGTGAAGGGTGACGCAGTGGCGGCCTGTTTGGCCAACCGGTCAACACGTTCATTCCCCAAAATGCCGACGTGGCCAGGGGTCCATAGGAAGACCACACATCGGCCAGATTTGCCAAGAGAGTAAGTAGTGTCTTGAATGGACTGCACTAACGGGTGACTAGGGAAGAACTGGTCGAGTGCCTGCAAGCCACTCAGGGAGTCACTACAGATGACAAATGACCCCCTGGGGCAGGCTCGGAGGTGTTCTAGAGCCTTGAGGATAGCGACCAGCTCTGCAGTAAAGACACTACTTTCACGGGGCAATGAATGTTGTTCGACATGGTCACCATGGAGACATGCATACCCAGCACGACCATCAGCTAGGGACCCATCAGTATAGATGGCTTCAGCACCACGGAAAGAGTTGAAGAGATCCAGGAACTGGTGTCGGAGTTGCATTGGAGAAACGGAGTCCTTTGATCTATTGGCCAGATCCAGACAAAGCTGCAAGCAAGGAATGGACCAAGGAGGGGTTTGAAAGGAATAGTGGAAAGTGGCAGGGAGTGGTTGGGATTCGAGGGACGAAAGTAGAGAACGAACGCGGACTGATAATGGGTAACCCGACCGAGGTCGTCTTTGAGGGATAGGGAGTGCAGCGCTTGGAAAAAGAAGCCGGTGGTTCGGATGGTGTGGCAAGGCCTTAACATGGGCAACGTACGAAGCCAGCAGGTGCTGCCGGCGGAACCGCAGAGGAAGGACCCCAGCTTCAACTAGTAGGCTTGTCACAGGGCTCGTGCGGAAAGCCCCTGTCGCCAAACGAACTCCAGAATGTAAGACTGGGTCTAATGTTTGCAGTGCTGAAGGTGCAGCCGAATCGTATACTACGCAGCCATAGTCTAGGCGCGACTGGATGAGCGCCTTATAAAGTTGCAGGAGCGTTGGGCGTGACGCTCCCCAAACAGTATGGCTTAGACAGCGTAGAATATTAAGGTGTCGCCAGCACTTTTGTTTGAGCTGGCGAAGGTGTGGCACCCAGGTGAGACGGTTGTCGAATAACATTCCTAAAAAACGGTGCGTCTCTTCGACACGCAGCAGGTCATCAGCGAGATACAGTTCGGGTTCCGGGTGTACTGCCCGACGTCGACAAAAATGCATCACACGGGTTTTGGATGCAGAAAATTGAAAACCGTGGGCAAACGCCCACGACTGTGCCTTTCGAATTGCGATCTGCAACCGCCGTTCAGCTACGCTGATGCTGGAGGAGCTGTAATACATGCAGAAGTCATCGGCATACAAGGAAGTGGAAACCGATGACCCCGCAGCCGCAGCAAGGCCGTTTATGGCGATTAAGAACAAAGGAACACTAAGAACGGAACCTTGTGGGACTCCGTTCTCTTGACAATGAGGTGAGCTGAAACAAGAACCAACACGAACACGAAAAGAACGCAATGCCAGGAAGTTCTTAATGAATGTAGGAAGTGGACCCCGTAAGCCCCAATCGTACAGCGTAGACAGAATATGATAGCGCCAGGTGGTGTCGTACGCTTTCCGCAGGTCAAAGAAGACGGCAATCAGGTGTTCACGGCGAGAAAATGCTGTACGAATGGCCGACTCTAGTGACACGAGATTGTCGATAGCAGAGCGGCCTTGACGGAATCCACCCTGTTGAGGCGCCAAGAGTCCTCGGTCCTCGAGGATCCACATGAGCCTCCGACTCACCATCCGTTCGAGGAGTTTACACGGAACGTTGGTGAGGCTGATGGGGCGGTAACTATCAGCCACCTGTGGATCAGCCCCCGGCTTCATAACTGGGATGATGATGCTATCCCTCCATTGAGACGGGAAGACCCCTCAACCCAGAGACGATTCAGCAAGGAGAGAAGTTGGCGTTTAGAGTCTGATGACAGATGTCGGAGGAACTGACTATGAATGCGGTCGGGTCCAGGGGACGTGGCTGGGCATGCGGCAAGGGCGCTTTCGAACTCCCATTCGCTGAAAGGGATGTTATAGATTTCATGGCGTCGCGTTTGAAAGGATATCTGTTTTCGCTCGGTGCGCTCTTTAAGGGCGCGGAAATCCGCATCATATGCAGCGGTCGCTGAGGTGCGAGCATAGTGGTGTGCCAAATGCTCAGCTATTGTGACAGGGTCAGTGCAAATTGTACCCTGAATGCGGAGGCACGGAATTCCCACTGGTGGGCGGTGGCCAAAGAGGCGTCGAACTTGCGACCATACCCGTGAAGGTGATGCTCGGGATCCAATGGAGGCGACATAGCGCTCCCAGGAGGCCCTCTTGCTTTGCTGGATCAATCGCCGCGCCCGTGCACGGAGACGCTTGAAGGCAACAAGATGTTCAACACAAGGGTGGCGTCGGTGGCGCTGTAGTGCTCGCCGACGTTCCCGGATGGCCTCAGCTATCTCCGGCGTCCACCAGGGCACTGACTTACGGTGGAGTGATCCCAGTGAGACGGGTACGGTTTTCTCAGCAGCAGAAATGATTGAATGAGTGACCTGCTGAACAGCGGTATCTATATCAGCCAGAAGAGGAGAGGGAAGCACAGCAGCTATGGAGTATGCTGGCCAGTCGGCCCTATGGAGGGACCAGCGAGGCAGACGGTCAGCAGGTGGACACTGTGGGAGCGACAGGAAGATAGGGAAATGGTCGCTGCCACACAGGTCGTCGTGGACCCTCCAAGTGAAGTGCGGAAGCAGGCTTGGGCTACAGACAGACAGGTCTATGGCGGAGAATGTACCGTGTGCCACGCTAAAGTGCGTAGCAGCACCAGTATTCAGGAGGCAGATGTTCAGCTGGTTCAGTAGTGTCTCAACATCCCTACCCCGTGCCGAGGTCTGCATGCCACCCCACAAAGTGTGGTGGGCATTGAAGTCCCCCAAAAGAAGGAAGGGTGGGGGAAGTTGGGCGACCAAGGCAGTGAGGTCCACAGGAGAGACAGCCTCATCTGGTGGGAGATAGATTGAACAGATTGTAACATCTTGCACTGCCCGGAGCCGAACAGCAACCGCCTCTAGGGGTGTTTGAAGGGGCACGGCAGCGCTCGGGACAGTGGCTAGGACATAGATGCAAACTCCACCAGATACTCTGTCATACATAGGCCAATTTTTAAAATAGCCCCTGTAGCCTCGAAGGGCAGGGGACCGCGTCGCTGGGAACCAGGTCTCTTGAAGAGCGATACAAAAGGCAGGTGTTTGGCTGAGAAGTTGTCGTAGCTCAGGCAGGTGATGGAAAAAGCCGCTACAATTCCACTGGAGGATGATGTTTCCTTCTGGCTGTACCGCCATGACGAATAAAAAGCAGATCACTCCATCGGATCGTCTGCTGACATGTGCTTGGAATCCATGGAACCAGAGATCTTATTTTCTGGGGAATCGGTAATTGCAAGATCCTCAGGAGATGCGAGGATCTCGACTTCATCCTCCGAAGAGGAGGATGTGGGTGGTTGTGGCTTTGAAGCCACTGAACATTCTTTCTTCTTATGTCTCTTCTTCTTGTCCTCTCGCTGGCCCTTTGGTTTGCAGGGCCGAGGGGGCTTCCCAGAAGTGGCATCCGGGACGGAGGAAGAGCGGGAAGCTCTTCGACCGGCAGGTTGGAGATCCTGAAGACTGCGGCCAGGATCCTCCGGAGCACTCTGGGAAGCTGCAGAAGGGGTTGTCTCTAAGGACCCCTTCCGAGCGAGAGGGGCCGGAGAAGGCTTCTCCTTCCCCGGCTTAGAGGTGGGGACTGGGGTCCCTGGTGTTGTAGCAGGTGATGCTCCCACTGTGAAAAGAGTGGGAGCCACCGAAGATGAGGTGCCCCCTGCTGGTAGGGGGGGCCGGGTCAGTCGATTGGGCCTGGGGGCGCGCTAACGTTGACGGAACAGGTGGAACAGCAGGCACAGTGGACGAGGACGATGAGGCTACCGCGGCATAGGTAGTTACCAGGCGGACATGATGGAGCTTCTGATATTTCCGTTTGGCCTCTGAATAAGTCAGTCGATCTCTGGTCTTGTATGCCATGATTTTCCTTTCTTGCTGCAGGACTGTACACATAGGCGAGCAAGGGGAGTGATTCTGGCCGCAGTTGACACATACTGGAGGCGGCGTGCAAGGGACGTTCGGATGAACTGCACGTCCACACTCCCGACATGTTGGGTTGGCATCACATCGGGAGCTCATATGGCCAAACTTCCAGCATTTAAAACAGCGCATAGGGGGAGGAACGTAGGGCTTTACGTCGATCCGGTAAACCATCACCTTGACCTTCTCGGGCAATGAATCACCCTCAAAAGCCAAGATGAAGGCACCGGTCGCGACCCTATTGTCCTTCGGACCCCTATGGACTCGCCGAATAAAATGTACTCCCCGCCGTTCTAGATTGGCACGCAATTCGTCATCTGACTGCAGCAAGAGGTCTTTGTGGAAGATGATACCCTGCACCATATTTAGGGTCTTGTGCGGCGTAATGGTAACAGAAACATCACCCAGCTTGTCACAGGCAAGCAGTGCCCGCGATTGAGCTGGGGATGACGTCGTTATTAATACTGATCCCGACCGCATCTTCGACATGCCTTCCACCTCGCCATACTTGTCCTCAAGGTTCTCAACAAAAAATAGTGGTTTAGTATTCTTAAAAGATTCCCCATCACTACGGCTACAGACCAGATACTTAGGGGCATAAGCCTCACCCTTCTGTCTTCCCTGACGTTCTTCCCAAGGTGTAGCCAGAGAAGGAAACGTTTGGGGATCATAATCTGCAGCATTGTAGTCCCTTTTACCACGCTTAGAGACGGTGGTTGTACGTCCACCAACGTGTTCTTTTGCTCGTTTCATTGTGGTCCCACGAGCAGCTAGGGATCTAAACGTCCACCCAGGCAGAGCCCCGCTTGCCTGGGTAAGCCTTGTACAACTGAGATGCGGCAGGTTCCTCAGAGGTTGCTCGCTAGCGGCTGTTCAACCTCAACAGCCATGCATCTCCTCGGCACGTAGCACACCTTGAGATTGAGTTTTTTTTTATAGAGGTTTGTACCATCCTCGCGACCCAGGCGATTAAGCCAAGATCCCCGGACTCTGAAACGTACAACGTTCCACCGTTGCGCCGAACGATGGTCGTTGAAGCACGCACAGAGCTTACGGTGTAGCGGACTGTTGGCGCGACACAGCCCACAGCTCAGGACCCCGGGTTCGCCAAGCCCGAACTCAGCAAATTAATGCCGAGCCCCTGAGAGGTATTTTGTATTTATAACTTTGTACTCACCTGTCCAGAAGTGCTATTCAACCTGCCACTCAACTAAAACCCCACTGTATCAAACTTCACCCCATCCATTTCCCTTTTCAACAACTTATCCATTTATGAAAGAAACATTTACACTCCAATCCATAGAATGCCCACTTCGCTTTTGTTGGTGACAACATCCTCCTGATTAGTTCTCACCAGGAGATCTGAGTGGGAGTTTACACTATTGCTAGAAAAAGTGGACAGGGCGGGGAGAGGGGTAATAAGTTCTATTTCTTCTATTAACCAGTTACTATTGCTTTTCTATCCCTCTGTCCCTCAATCCGGTAACTGTAATTTTGTCATCTGTGAGGTGATTTAGTGTAGGAAATACAGTGTAGTTTTCCTCTTTGGAAAAGGCTTTTAGTCTTTCTGTATTTTGTGTGTGATCATATGTTTCAAAAATATTATAATCCCAGCATAGCTGGACACGTGGTTTCAAACCATTCACCAATTTAATTAACATAATGCCAAACTTCTTAGGATTTTCTGGCAAGGCAGTATCCAGAACTAAGTCATGAATTTCATATTTGTTTAGTTTTCATTTATCTTTGATGTTTTGGCAATGCTTAAATATGAAACGAAGTTCTTTTTAAGGTACTAACCAGACTGATAATCTTTCCCATCTGTTACAATTTTACTTGATACGTATGTTCCTGAAGTATATTTCATGATGTTCTTCAACTTTGTCCACTGATGCTGAACACTGTCAGTGATGGAAACTGAACTTTTGTATTCAGCTATTGACCACCGTGAAATCTTGTTGCTTACAATAGACACAAAAGTCTTTACCTTCCTGGATATTTCTAGTTACAGCCATATTCACTAATGCTATAATGATCTTACGATCATAGGAAAGGTTGGGAAAATGCGTTGTGACAAGTTTCCACGATTCTGTTCTCTGTTTACTAATAAAGGTAGTATTTTGAACACCACTTTGAACAATCTTTCAGTTGTTTTTGGAACAATTTGTTTGTAACACTACTTTTAAGTACAATTAAACAAAATAAAATGTGACACACACACACACACACACACACACACACACACACACAGAGAGAGAGAGAGAGAGAGAGAGAGAGAGAGAGAGAGAGAGAGAGAGAGAGAGAGAGAGAGAGAGAGAGAGAGAGAGAGAGAGAGAGAACTCTCAGAATTTTGCACTTACATTTAATGATCGCAGCTGTGCAAGATCACTATCTTCTAAATTGTCGTCCACTCTCATAGTTTCTTCTTCATTTGGTGATACCTTTGTTTCTGCGAGATCTGTTGCATTTAATTCCTTTACTCGGTCAGCGTAACGCAAAGTGTTCAGGGAATGTTCACAGGAACTCATGCCAGGACTTATCATAGCTATCTGTAATAATAATGAAAACAACAAACATAAAAATAATAGTAATACATAATTTAAAAAAAGAGTGAAATGATTCAAACAATAGTTCTCAAAACAGTATACTCTTACTATAGTCTATGCTTTTAACTAGTTTGGTACTGGGAAACTGAAAGGTGGTGGTGGCAGCAGGAGCAGGCCAAGGAGGAAAGGATGACAGAGGTGGTGGCGGTGGCAGCGAGGTGGACAGGACGGCGGCGTTGGTGGTGGAGGTGAGGTGCTGTGGAGTGGACAGGACGGCAGCAATGGTGAGGTGCGGCAGGGTGGACAGGAGTACAGTGGTGAGGGGCAGTGGGAAGGACAAGGGGTAAGAAGGAGAGAAGTGGTAAGAAGGATGTGATAACAGGAGGGGCAGGGATTAACTCTGAGCAGCTGAAAACACACACATTAGATAGTGTGGCTCAGCACAAGGCTGTTTAGAAGCTGTGGTCTTTGCAGGACGACATTTGATTAAGCTGCAGTGCTTCTTAACAATTCCGAATAGTTAATGCAGCTTCTGTTGGTTACAATGGCTCATCTGATTGTCGTGGTAGTATGTAACATGTTGTGGATGAAATGTAGGTGGCAGCGGAGAAAAGAACAACTAATTGGCTAAAGATGGTAAGCCGTATGATGTGCAGTGGCATGGAAGTTACAGGTTTACTAGAAAATAGTCACCATTACAAATATAATCACACTGTGGTTGCCGTAGTAAGCCATGTGAGACTGGAAAAGTCACACAGGCTACATGGAAGTGTGTAGAGTACAGTCATCAAAGTGACAAATATCAGTGTTGGAAGGAATTTGGTTAATAAGAGGCCTCTGTCAGACGTATTATCTTGCTTTCCCATGTTTGTGGTGGACACTGAAATAATTATAAAAAAAGGGGGAGGGAGAAATATCCAATTTTTAGGTCATCTTAAGGTAATTAAGTGCCTTATCTAAATATTTGTAAATGGTGATAAATAGGATTCTTGGCACTCTTGCTGCTACTGTTCTGAACATGGAACCTCAACGTGCTAGAGAATAGTCATGAGTAGAGAGTTTCTTGGAGAACAACATGGTCATGGAAGATAAGTTTTTTTGTTGTCATATGGGAAAAACCACAACAGTTCATCATCACTAGTGTGATGGAACAATACTAGTTACCTTCAATTTGGTGTTCGACAGTCCATGTATGATGTGATGCTTCTGGGTCACCTGAGTAACACTTCTCTTAAGATGAATTATTCTATCTGTAAGATGACTTCTCTCACCATAGGAGGCTCTGTTAAGGGTTTATCAACTAATAGTGTGCAAAAAAGAAAAATGGGCTGCCCAACAGCCCGAAGTCCACTGTCATTTCAGCCACTAGCTCTGTAAGGGTGACAGATGGTAGATTTTGTGAAAAGCAAACCCAAAATGAAACCCCATCACTAGTAGAAATTATATGGTTGATTCTTCCATCAGACTTGCTTACTAAAGATTGTGTCTCAATATCCACCAAAAGGGAAGGCCTATTGTCCACTTACTTGCTTTATACCAATAGCAGGTAGTGCCAGCAACATGATCCCAGTACTTAATAATGCTAAAAGTGAGTACCATTTATAATGTTTTTAGGTGGCACTATACAGCCATGATGTACTTTGGAAAAAATCATTCTTGTTCCAGAGCTGCAAAAACTTATTTGTTATATTTGACAGGTTTGGCAATTGCTGCCATCAACAGATCAACAAACTAAATGGAACAGAAATACATGGCAGTTACATATTATCACATAACACTGAGTCACATAAATATGATGTTTTGAGAACATCATTGGTACTTGCGTATTTTACATTAAGGAGGGGAAAAAAACTTTTTCCTAGACACAGCAATGTCAGATTTATAATAAATATTGTGATTGTTTGTAAAAAGCTGTTCATTTTACATAATTTGATACATATGTAATTTTATCCATAACAATTACTAATGAACAACTTATTTCATCACTGACTTTAACAAAGTATAAAGGTGATATTATTGCAGCTGATGAATGTTTACAAAAGAAAAAGGTTTTAATTATATCATTCCACAGAGTCTACAATCTTTGGTGGCAGCTCTGTCAACAATCAAAATGGCATCTATGCATATGGAGCCTGAAGGTTTAATACATGAAAAGTCATTACATATTTTTAAAAAATAGAATTTCTAAAACAATCATATGTCTATCAGGCATTTGTCACTGATTATGTCAAAAATAAAAAATATAGAAAACAACCATGTTGTTGTATGGGGTCATATATAAAAAATACATTCACTGTCATACTCAGTAGAAAATTTATCAAATGTGATGAAGTATGTTGTAATCATTAACCCGCCAGAACTCGCGTCTTTAAAAGTTACACACTTGCTCGCAAATAGAGCATTTTGCTCACACACAACCAGCAGCCTGTAATTTACCTAATGTGTGTAAATTAGGATTATTTTTGATACTTTTATAATGAAACACTCATGATGGTCTATAAAATATTTATTTGCCGTACAAAACAATAATTACGTCTATGTATCAGGAGCTATGCCATCTGTGTACCACATTTTCTTCACAATCAGACGATTCATTTTTTTTTTATGCCAGCCATATACAGAATGCCAATATATGCTTTCAGTTCTATAATGTCTGTCTCGTTACAATCCCTATCCCTCAAAAATGTATGTTTGATTTTTCTAACATGAATGTTCGTATACATATTTCAGTTAGCATTTCATCGCTAATAAAAAGATGAAAACAGTCCACAATATCTTTTGGATATTTTGCCGCAGTTTTAACTCCCTCCTCCTCCCCCCCCCCCCCCCCCACGCCCATCTACCAGTAACAATATTGTGCGCTTTTGTCCTCACATTGGAATTACCTGGATTGTAAAACCACTTTAGCTTGTCTTTGCTTAAGTACAATAACAGACCTCTTGATTGGATTGAAGAAATGACACGTTCACTTTCTTCTGATGACTGTTCCATTTCAGTACAGTGATCAATGTGTTCACTGTGTCAGTCACTTGCTATATTATCACCTCGAGCAGATTTTTTTAAAAAATAATAATAATAAAGTTTGAAGGGTTGTGAAGCTTATGGGACTTATCTGCGGGGTCATCAGTCCATAAATTACAAACCACTTATGAACTAACTTATACTAAAGACAGCACAAACATCAATGCCCAAGGGGGGATTCAAAACATCGACAGGGGAATGGCCTCGCTCATCAAAGCTTAGCACCTCAATGCTTCGAGCAGATTCATCTTCAATATCTTCTAGGTCACCTTCTTCATGTCACAACATTATTTTGGTTTCTAGTCTATCCGTCTACAAAAATTAAAAATAATGTTAGTACACTAATTTCATAATACTTATTCATCGCAAATAGAAAATAACAAACTAAGAGCAGTACCCGAAAAGTGACAGTCAAATCATTTTGAATAGCGAAACAATATACCTATGTTGACACTCGCGTGATGAGCTAAATGCCGCATGGCAATGACTTGTCCAACCAACTGAACTTTGCCAGCAAAACGTGCATAATGACAGCAACAGCAACATGCACCAGTCGGGGGAAGTTTAAAACTCAGCTACTGAGCTAACAAGCCCTCTGCAGGCATTGCTGAGAAAATGCAGATTGTTTTAAAATTACCGTGAGCAAAATGCTCATAGCACGAGCTCTTACGAGTTAAGAATCTAATATGAAACTTAGCCATCAATTGAAAGCATAGTAATTAACATCTTGTATGTTGTTAGGTTTTCACATTTCTATAACAATCATCCCTCAATTTTTTATATGCAATGACTTTTCATGTATTAGACCTTCATGCTCCACCTGCATAGACACCATTTTGTCTGCTAAAGCTGCCACCCAAGATTGTAGACTCAGAGGAATGATAGAATTAAAACCTGAAGTTATCTGGTGAACATTCATCTGCTGCAATAATGTCACTTTTATACCTTCATAAAGTTGCTCATTCGTAATAGTTATAGACAGTGCTCTTTTCCTTAAACAAACAAATAATAACACTAATAGCATGAATACGTACATCATTTGGTTCTAATAAAAACTGCAATGAAGTAGATTGAGTTGGCCACTAGCATGTCTTCCAAGCTCCACAAAGTTATCTCTGCAGCTGAATTTATAGTTGCTGGTAAATTATTGAAAATTGATGTACCTGAGAAAGGACCCCTTTTTGAACTAAAGTAGGTGCTTTTAAGTCCTTGTGTAAATTTTTTTCTTCTCTTTTTCTTTTTAAGTATTATATGTACCACCTGAGCTTTTTTTTGGAAAAAGGGATATATTATTTACTAGCCTATGTGTCCTTTGTTCGCAATGGTTGTTAAAGAGGGACTTGTGTAGGTGTATCATGGTTTTTTAGGCTTCCAGACCTAGTAAAAACAGAATCCTTGTTGGATCGCTTTGTAAATAAACTTGGTTCTCCTAACCAAGACGTCAAATTTAAGTAGACGTCATTGTCGAAAATGAAAAATGTTCATAAAGTTTTTCATTCAAAAAGTGAAATTAATTCAGTACTCTGGAATGATGTAAATTCAATGTTAGTTTGTGTTCATAAAGTTAAGACTGTGGTGTGTAATTGTCTGTCTGGCATGAACTTCTGAAAACACTTCTACCGTTAAGATGAGAAATAGTAATAATAAAAGTGCCAAGTATTCTATGGTGTAGTACTAAACTGTTTCTCTCTCACAGTAAGTGTTGCATTGGGGACGATGTAGTTATTCTGTATTCAGTGCTCCCAATTATCGAAAACTCGACGAATGCTGAAAGTCTGGTGATTCAATCAACAGAGTAATTCATGTCTGTTTAAATAAGACGTCATGGTGGTGTCAATGTGCAATAAAGCCTGGGAAATCGTTGAAGGAATGGCGGCAGCTGATCATGTGTATAGAACTTTCCATTAAATATAGTATTTCCAGTGTATTGTCTTGACTGTGTTAGCAGCATCGGCCACGCTTTCAGCTAATACATGTCCCCACGTCCTGCAGTGATTACTTCATAAAGCACGAAGTTGCAATCGACCTTGTGAAATAGAACTATATATTCAGAAGTCGGGTTATAACAAAGTGCAATAGTCTCTGCAAAAGAAGACCTATTTCTCTATATTAATGTAGTCCACACCAAAAGTAAGTAATTACAAGTTTTAATCACAATATTGTACCAAGCAATTATGAAAGCATAGATGTTTTTGACGAGTTTGTCGCTTGCATGTGTATATTATTTATAGTGGCAGATACAAAGCAGAAATGTCTCTGGATTGAGCATTCAGATGTGCAGAAACAGATTTTGTGCCTTTAACAATAAGGTAGAAATGTCACGTAATATTGGGAAAAATCTACTAATAAATTTTATCTTGGTCCTTTTTTGTTCGGTTTGTGTAAATGGCCCTTTTAGCGACGCTTCCTCAACCTTCTTGTTGCTTCTGTTAGAGACTTACTTCAAAACTGCACATGCGCATAGCTGCTTATGGAACTCAACAACAGTCCTGCACATGTGCAGTTGTGGTTGCTCTGTGAAAAGAAGGTGGGGCTTCTTTGCAGCCAATGCGGTACAAACTAATTTTAAGAGCAAATAAATGTGTGGAAAGAGTGGATTTGTCTGAATATCACGTAGTAATTCCAGCTTAATGTTGAGAAGATGCACAGAACACAATGGTCACCCCATAGATATTTATACTCTATGCTCAATTTAGTGGCGATACCCATCGAAAGATGCACTACTTCCCTTTCAATGACATTGCGAAGCGTATGGGATACAGCTAGAAAACATTTTTTTGTCCTACCTGGGTTAAATTTTACTTGCAGTGGCAGCGGTTTAGTTTGCTACCGTTGGCAATGAACTATTCGCTTTATTAGGAGGCATAATTTACTGGTCAGAACAGCATAAATTATTTATTTCATTGTGAACATTATTCCCCTCATTCTATGTGACTGATTTTTGAAAAAGCATTAAACGGCCGTTGCTAATATCAGTAAACAACCCTGCTGCCGTAAGCAAAATTGTACCCTTTCTTTTAGTGTATTACCCCATAGTCATGAGAGTGAAAAAAAATGCAGCAACGCCATAATTAGTTTTTTAGTGTACTATGTAACCAATGTCGCCTCACTCTGTCTTTTCCTACACTATAGCATTTTTGAGGCATTCCTAAACAGAACACACTCAAAATGTAATGAGGATATACTGAAATCGGAAAGGGAAATGCATAAATTAGATGTTCCTTGTGAAGAATTCTTAAGTAAATTACAACATCAATAGATGTTAAGGAATATCATTATGTTTTAAATTCAAATGTTTCCTGTCAAAAGAAGCAAAGAAATGTCATTAAGCTGTGAATATACAAAGTGTAATTAGCAACTTTATTTTCAATGTTAGTTTGTATTTGAATACACACACACACACACACACACACACACACACACACACACACACACACACAATCGCAAGCTTTCGCAACCCAGTTGCGTCTTCAGGCAGTAGGGAAGGAGAGGGAAAAGGAAATGATGAGGGTTTTAAGGAAGGGGGTAAGGAGCCATTCCAATCCCGGGAGAGGAAAGACTTACCTTGGGGGAAAAAATGGAGGGTAAACAAATGCACACATGCCCACACATTCACACAGACACAAGTACACCTAGGCAGACATACTGTAGAAAGCAAAGAAGTTAAGTTATAGAAGTTAAGAAGTTAGACAGAGATACCACTTGAGGCAGAGGCTCTGTCCAGAGAACTGATGCAAAGATGTTAAGAAGGTGGGTGGGAATTCAAATTTAGCGGAGGTTGAGACCAGGTGGGCAACGGGAAGAGAGAATATGCTGAAGGGCTAGTTCCCATCTCCGGAGTTCTGAAGGATTGGTGTCAGTGGGAAGTATCCAGATAACCCGGACGGTGTAGCACTGTGCCAAGATGTGCTGGCCGTGCACCAATGCGTGTTTAGCCACAGGGTGATCCTCGTTACCAACAAACACTGTCTGCCTGTGTCCATTCATGCGAATGGACAGTTTGTTGCTGGTCATTCCCACATAGAACGCTTCACAGTGCAGGCATGTCAGTTGGTAGATCACGTGGGTACTATCGCAAGTGGCTCTGCCTTTGATCTTTTACACCTTCCGGGTTACGGGACTGGAGTAAGTGGTGGTGGAAGGGTGCATAGGGCAGGTTTTACAACGGGGGCGGTTACAAGGGTA
This sequence comes from Locusta migratoria, assembly GCA_026315105.1. Lineage (NCBI taxonomy): Eukaryota > Metazoa > Arthropoda > Insecta > Orthoptera > Acrididae > Locusta > Locusta migratoria. The sequence goes on from CM048747.1 coordinate 238,818,629, forward strand.
GGAGCCAGAAGGTAGGGAAGGTGGTTTGGGGATTTCATAGGGGTGGACTAGGAGGTTACGGAGGTTAGGTGGGCGGCGGAAAGACACTCTCGGTGGAGTAGGAAGGATGTCATGAAGGACGGATCTCATTTCGGGGCAGGATTTAAGGAAGTCGTATCCTTGCTGGAGAGCCACATTTAGAGTCCGCTCCAGTCCCGGAAAGTATCCGGTGACAAGAGGGGCACTTCTGGGATTCTTCTGTTGAAGGTTCTGAATTTGGGGGGATGAGGTAGTAGCTCTGGCAATTTGTTTCTCTACCAGATTAGGAGGATAGCCGCGGGATGTGAAAGCTGTTAATAGGTTGTTGGAGTACTGGTTCAGAGCTTCAGGACTGGAGCAGACTCGTTTGCCACGAAGACCTAAGCTGTAAGGAAGGGAACGTTTGATATGGAATGGATGACAGCTATCATAATGCAGGTACTGTTGTTTATTGGTAGGTTTGATGTGGACGGATGTGTGGAGTTGGCCGTTGGACAGATGGAGGTCGACATCGAGGAATGTGGCATGGGATTTGGAATAGGACCAGGTGAATTTGATGGGACCAAAGGAGTTGAGGTTGAAGAGGAAATTCTGGAGTTCTTCTTCACTGTGTGTCCAGATCATGAAGATATCATCAATGAATCTGTACCACACTTTGGGTTGACAGGCTTGGGTATCCAGGAAGGCTTCCTCTAAGCGTCCCATGAATAAGTTTGCGTACGAGGGGGCCATCCTGGTTCCCATGGCTGTTCCCTTTAGTTGTTGGTATGTCTGGCCCTCAAAAGTGAAGAAGTTGTGGGTTAGGATGAAGCTGGCTAGGGTATTAAGGAAAGAGGTTTTAGGTAGGGAAGTGGGTGGTCGGCGTGAAAGGAAATACTCCATCGCAGCAAGGCCCTGGGTATGTGGGATATTTGTGTATAGGGAAGTGGCATCAATGGTTACAAGGATGGTTTCTGGAGGTAACAGGCTGGGTAAGGATTTCAGGCGATCGAGGAAGTGGTTGGTGTCTTTGATGAAGGATGGGAGACTGCACATGATGGGTTGAAGGTGTTGGTCTATGTAGGCAGAGATTCGTTCTGTAGGGGCTTGGTAACCGGCCACAATGGGGCGGCCGGGATGATTGGGTTTGTGAATCTTGGGAAGTAGGTAGAAGGTGGGAGGTGGGAGTGCGGGGTGTCGGCGGGGTCATGAGGTTAATGGAGTTAGGTGAAAGGTTTTGTAGGGGGCCTAAGGTTTTGAGGATTCCTTGAAGCTCTGCCTGGACATCGGGGATGGGATTGCCATGAAAGACTTTATATGTGGTACTGTCTGAGAGCTGACGCAGTCCCTCAGCTACATACTCCCGATCAAGTACCACGGTCGTGGATCCCTTGTCGGCTGGGAGAATGATGATGGAATGGTCAGCCTTCAGATCACGGATAGCTCGGGATTCAGCTGCGGTAATGTTGGGAGTAGGATTAAGGTTTCTCAGGAACGACTGGGAGGCAAGGTGGGAAGTAAGGAATTCCTGGAAGGTTTGAAGAGGGTGGTTTTGAGGAAGAGCAGGTGGGTCTCGCTGTGATGGAGGATGGAACTGTTCTAGGCAGGGTTCAATTGGAATGATGTCTTGGGGAGCTGGGTCATAGGGAGTAGGATTATTCTTCTTCGTGGCAAAGTGGTATCTCCAGCAAAGACTACGAGTATAGGAAAGTAGATCTTTGATGAGAGCTGTGTGGTTGAATTTGGGAGTAGGACTAAAGGTGAGGCCTTTGGATAGGACAGAGGTTTCAGATTGGGAGAGAGGTTTGGAGGAGAGGTTGATTACTGAATTAGGATGTTGTGGTTCCGGATTGTGTAGATTGGAGTTTTGAGGTTTAGGGGGGAGAGGAGTTGGGAGTGGGAGATTGAGTAGATGGGAGAGACTGGGTTTGTGTGCAATAAGGGGAGGTTGAGGTTTATTGGAGAGGTTGTTGAGGGAGAGAGTATTGCCTTTCCGGAGGTGGGTGACCAGGAGATTGGATAGTTTTTTGAGGTGGTGGGTGGCATATTGTTCTAATTTGCAGTTGGCCTGAAGGAGGATGTTCTGGACAGTAGGTGTGGATGTGGGAGAGGAAAGGTTGAGGATTTTGATTAGCGATAGGAGTTGACAGGTGTGTTCATTAGCGGAGTTGATGTGTAGGTTAAGGATTAGTCGGGTGAGGGCTATTGATTGTTCAGTTTGGAATTGGTATAGGGCGGGATGAAAGGATGGGTTACAGCCAGAGATGGGAACTTTTAGTGTGAGGCCCTTGGGAGTGATTCCAAATGTCAGACAAGCCTGCATAAAAAGAATGTGGGAGCGTAATTTGGCTAGGGAGAAAGCATGTTTTCGGAGGGAATGTACATAAAAATGGATGGGGTTGTTATAGGGATGTTGTGAGGGAGGCATAGTATATGGATGAAGGAGGAGTGGGAAATATGGGCTATGTAATAGGCTGCAATGAACAAATAAAAAATAAAACGTAAAAATAAGTGTAAAAATATATTTACATGTCAGGAGGGAGATGAAAGTGGGCAGAATTTCAGGTATGAGAAAAGAAAGGAAATAGGAAAAGTTTTTAAAATTTGTTGTTGATACTCCAGAATTTCCTCTTCAACCTCAACTCCTTTGGTCCCATCAAATTCACCTGGTCCTATTCCAAATCCCATGCCACATTCCTCGATGTCGACCTCCATCTGTCCAATGGCCAACTCCACACATCCGTCCACATCAAACCTACCAATAAACAACAGTACCTGCATTATGACAGCTGTCATCCATTCCATATCAAACGTTCCCTTCCTTACAGCTTAGGTCTTCGTGGCAAACGAGTCTGCTCCAGTCCTGAAGCTCTGAACCAGTACTCCAACAACCTATTAACAGCTTTCACATCCCGCGGCTATCCTCCTAATCTGGTAGAGAAACAAATTGCCAGAGCTACTACCTCATCCCCCCAAATTCAGAACCTTCAACAGAAGAATCCCAGAAGTGCCCCTCTTGTCACCGGATACTTTCCGGGACTGGAGCGGACTCTAAATGTGGCTCTCCAGCAAGGATACGACTTCCTTAAATCCTGCCCCGAAATGAGATCCGTCCTTCATGACATCCTTCCTACTCCACCGAGAGTGTCTTTCCGCCGCCCACCTAACCTCCGTAACCTCCTAGTCCACCCCTATGAAATCCCCAAACCACCTTCCCTACCTTCTGGCTCCTACCCTTGTAACCGCCCCCGTTGTAAAACCTGCCCTATGCACCCTTCCACCACCACTTACTCCAGTCCCGTAACCCGGAAGGTGTACACGATCAAAGGCAGAGCCACTTGCGATAGTACCCACGTGATCTACCAACTGACATGCCTGCACTGTGAAGCGTTCTATGTGGGAATGACCAGCCACAAACTGTCCATTCGCATGAATGGACACAGGCAGACAGTGTTTGTTGGTAACGAGGATCACCCTGTGGCTAAACACGCATTGGTGCACGGCCAGCACATCTTGGCACAGTGCTACACCGTCCGGGTTATCTGGATACTTCCCACTGACACCAATCCTTCAGAACTCCGGAGATGGGAACTAGCCCTTCAGCATATTCTCTCTTCCCGTTGCCCACCTGGTCTCAACCTCCGCTAAATTTGAATTCCCACCCACCTTCTTAACATCTTTGCATCAGTTCTCTGGACAGAGCCTCTGCCTCAAGTGGTATCTCTGTCTAACTTCTTAACTTCTATAACTTAACTTCTTTGCTTTCTACAGTATGTCTGCCTAGGTGTACTTGTGTCTGTGTGAATGTGTGGGCATGTGTGCATTTGTTTACCCTCCATTTTTTCCCCCAAGGTAAGTCTTTCCTCTCCCGGGATTGGAATGGCTCCTTACCCCCTTCCTTAAAACCCTCATCATTTCCTTTTCCTCTCCTTCCCTACTGCCTGAAGACGCAACTGGGTTGCGAAAGCTTGCGATTGTGTGTGTGTGTGTGTGTGTGTGTGTGTGTGTGTGTGTGTGTGTGTGTGTGTGTGTGTGTGTATTCATTTATTTATTTGTGATGCTGTCACACCTGTGCTCCTTCGCCTGGTGAGTAATCTTCGTCTATTTTTTATATTTTATTTTTCCTGCTAGGAATTTTTCGTCTTAATAATCGTTTCATATATTAGTTTGTATTTGCAGAGAGGAAATTACAGCTCCTAATCTAAAAAAGAGGTTTTTTAAGTTTAGGGACTGATGACCCCGCAGTTAAGTCTCCTAAGCTTTGCAAACATTTGAACATTTTTTATTAATTTAAAATACTTCTGTTACTGAGGGAATACGCACAAAATCATGTTTTGTTTCTTTGCAGCACTACAAAACCACCTTTATTATTTCTATGGCATAACCTTCGAAAATAAATAAAAAACAATAAAATGCAGTGGCGCAAACTATTAGTTCTTTGGTGCACTACATAATTAACAGGGCCTCATTTGTTCTGTACTGTACTGTACTACACCATTTTCTAGGCATTCCTAAACGGAATGGACTCAAGATGTAATAAGAACACACCGAAATCAGAAATGAAACTACATAAATTCATGTTTCCTTGCAAATAAATCTTAGTAAATGAATACATCAATAGATGCGAAGGAATGTAGTTACGTTTTAAATTCAAATGACAACCACAGAAAGAAGCACTTTTTTCCTTTCCATGGCATTCAAGGCATGCAGGATACAGCTATTATTATTATTATTATTATTTATTTATTTATTTATTTTTTTTTTTTTTTTTTTTTTTTTTTTTTTTTTTTTTTTGTGACATACCTGGGTTAAATTTTACTTGCAGTGGCAGTGGTTTGGTATGTTAATGTTGGCAACGAAATATTCGCTTTAGGGGAATCATTAATTTACTCTCGGAACAACAAATTATTTATTTCATTATCAACACAAACAGTTATTCCTTTTTGTAGGTGGCTGATTTTAAGGATTCAACGGCCGTTGCCAACATCAATACACTACACTGCTGTCATAAGGAAAATCGTAGCCCTTGTTTCAATGTATCACACTTTAGTTATATGAATAAAAAACACAGAATCACTATGTATCAGTTATTTGGTATACTATGTAAATAATAGCACCTCTATCAGATCTTTGCTCTACTACGTTGCAATTCGAGCATAGCATATACCAGAAACTACAAATTACAATATCATTTCTTGCCCTGATCCGATTTTGATGAAATCAAGCTTATACGTTGGCCCAAGGTACTCGTAGTCGACCTATGAAACCCCATGAATGTTTATATAGTACTTTTGGAGATTATCCTCAACAAACATACACGATGGCTTTTAAGCAAATTATTAAATTATGATATCTTTATTTTCTCTGATCTGATTCAAATTATTGAAGCCTTTATGTAACCACATGATATGCTGAAGTTACGTGTGAAAACCCCCATGAAATTTTGTCAAGTAGTTTTAGAGTTACCCAATTCTTTGAAAAGGCTCTGATAGGATATCTGTAAATGTACTCCACAAATAATATTTTTACATGCTTTTTGATTCTGAAAACTTATGCTTGACATGAGATTTAGCCCAAAATATTATACCATATGACATTATTGAATTAAAGTAAGTAAAGTATGTAAGCTATTTCCTGTAACACACTAATTACAAATACAGATTTGTTAAGTCATTTCTGCAGTTCTGTGGTGTGCTCCTCCCAACTGAATTTATGACCAAGTTGTAATCCCAGGAATTTAATACTGCCAACATCATCTATCTCAAGTTCTTCATACTTCATGCATGTGCTGGATGAAACCTCTTACACCTTCTGAACTGCACGTAGTGTGTCTTTTCAAAGATTAATGCCAATGAGTTGGCTTTAAACCATTTATTAATGTCCATGAAAATATCATTAACAGACCTTTCTAGAACTATACTCAATATACTATTTATTACAATACTTTTATCATCTGCCAACAAAATGAACTCTGCTTCTAGCAATGTAACTGATGAGAGGCCATTAATTTACACAAGAAAAAGGAATGGCCCTAAGATAGATTCCTGTGAGACATCACATGTAATTTCTTCCCATTCTGATGATGACTGACTATGACTTAATTCATTAGTCTCTTGCACTGACAGCCTTTTTTCTGTTAGTGAGATATGAATTTATCCATTTTGGATTATTGCTCATGACATCATACATTTTAATTCAGTTAAAAGGAAGTTGTGGTTCACACAAACAAATACCTTTGACAAATCACAGGAAATCCCTGTTGCTTGTAATTTATTATCTAATGAATAAAGTACAGTCTCACTGTAGATGAGAATAGCATCGTCCATGTCTCACTCCCATACAAGACAACACTCCACACAAATGCCTTCACTTACACTTAAATTAATATTCGATGTTAGCAAATTTCTCTTTTTCAAAAATGCTTTTCTTCCCATTGCCATTCTGCATTTTATATCCTCTGTACTGCGACCATCGCATGTTATTTTACTACCTAAGTAACAAAACTCATCTACCACCTTCATTGTTTCGTTACCTAATCTAATTCCTTCAGCATCGCCTGATTTTCTAAGACCGCATTCCATTATTTTTGTTTTGCTCTTGTTAATGTTCATTTTGTACGCTCTCTTCAACACACTGTCCATTCCATTCAACTACTCTTCCAGGTCGTTCGCTGTCTCTGACAGAATTACAATGTCATCAGCAAAACACAATGTTTTTATTTCTTCCCCCTGAACTTTAATCCCTATTCCAAATTTTTCCTTGCTTTCCTTCATCGCCTGCTCAATGTACAAATTGAATAACATCGGAGAAAGGCTACAACCCTGTCTTACTCCCTTCCCAACTGATGCTTCCCTTTCATGCCCTTCAAGTCTAATAACTGCGGTCTGGCTTTTGTCCAAGTTGTAGATAACTCTCCTTTCCCTGTATTGTACCCCTGCTGACTTCAGAATTTGAAAGAGTGTAGTCCAATCAACATTGTCAAACGCTTTCTCCAAATCTACAAAGGCTAAAAATGTAGATTTGCCTTTCCTTAAGCTATCTTCTAAGATAAGACGTAAAGTGAGTATTGCCTCCCGGGTTCCTACGTTCCTCCTGAATCCAAACTGATCTTCCCCTAGGTCAGCTTCTACCAGCTTTTCCATTCTCCTGTAGATAATTCGTGTTAAAATTTTGCAACCATGACTTATCAAACTGATGGTTCTGTAATTTTCACACCTGTCTGCACCTGATTTCTTTGGAATGGGGATTATTACATTTTTCTTAAAGTCTGAGGGCATTTCGCCTGTCTCATATATCCTACACACCAGTTCAAATAGTCTTGTCATGGCTGGCTCTCCCAGAGACTTTAGTAGCTCTGAGGGTATATCATCTACTCCTGGGGTCTTGTTCCGGCCTAGGTCTTTCAGGGCTCTATCAAATTCATCTCTCAGTATAGTATCTCCTATTTCATCTTGATCTACTTCCTCTTCCCTTCCTACAACATCGTCCCTAAGTTCATTTCCTTTGTAGAGCTGCTCTATGTACTCTTTCCACCTTTTAGCTTTCCCTTCTTTGCTGAGAACTGGTTTCCCATCTGAGTCCTTGATATTCGTAGAATTGCTTTTCTTGTCCCCAAATGTCTCTTTGATTTTCCTGTAGGCGGTATCTACTTTTCCCCATCTTATACATTCTTCTACAGATTTGCATTTGGCTTCTAGCCACTCCTGCTTAGCCATTTTGCACTTCCTATCAATCTCATTTCTTAGTCGTCTGTACTCCATTTTGCCTGTTTCATTTACTGCATTTTTATATTTTCTCCTTTCATCAATTAAATTTAGTATTTCCTGTGATACCCAAGGATTTTTTGTAGGTCTTGCCTTTCTACCGACTTTGTCCTCTGCTGCCTTCACTATTTCATCTCTCAATGCTACCCATTCCTCTTCTACTGTTTTATTTCCCCCTGTTTCTGTCAATTGTTGCCTAAATCTCCCTCTGAAATTCACCAGAACTTCACGTTCCTTCAATTTATCTAGGTCCCATCTCCTTATTTTCCTACCTTTCTGCAGTTTTCTCAGTTTCAGCCTACAGTTCATGACTAACAAGTTATGGTCAGAGTCTATATCTGCACCTGGGTATGTCTTGCAGTTTATAACCTGATTCCGGAATTTATATTTTACCATTATAAAATCTATCTGATACCTTCCAGTCTCTCCTGGTCTCTTCCAAGTATACAACCTTCTTTTGTGATTCTTAAACCACGTGTTTGTTATGATTAAATTATGTTCCGTGCAAAATTATACCAGGCGACTTCCTCTTTCATTCCTTCTGCCCAGTCCATATTCACCTACTATTTTTCCTTCTCTTCCTTTTCCTACTACTGAATTCCAGTCTCCCATCACAATTAAGTTTTCCTCTCCCTTAACGGTCTGAATAATTTCCTTTAGCTCCTCATATATTTCTTCTATATCCTCATCATCGGCAGAGCTAGTTGGCATATAAACCTGTACTACTGTTGTCGGTGTTGGCTTCGTATCTATCTTGACAATGATAATGCGATCACTGTGCTGCTCATAGTAGTTTACCCGCATTCCTATTTTCTTATTCATTATCAGTCCTCCTCCTGTGATACCCCCCAACTGATTTTGTATTTATAATCCTGTACTCACCTGACCAGAAATCCTGTTCATCCTGCCACCGAACTTCACTAATCCCCACTATATCCAACTTCAACCTATCCATTTCTCTTTTTAAATTTTCTAATTTTCCTACTCGATTAAGGGATCTAACATTCCACGCTCCGACCCGTAGAATGCCAGTATTGTCTTTCCTGATGATCACATCCTCCTGAGTAGTCCCCGCCCGGAGATCCGAATGGGGGACTATTTTACCTCCGGAATATTTTACCCGAGAGGATGCCATCATCATATTTTCATACAGTACAGCTGCATGTCCTCGGGAAAAGTAACGGCTGTAGTTTCCCCTTGCTTTCAGCCGTTCGCAGTGACCGTGTGGCAAAGCCACATAAAAGGAGAAAATATAAAAATTCAGAAAGTGAAACAGGAAAAAGTGAGTACAGACATCTGAAAAATGAGGTTGACAGGAAGTGTAGACTGGCTAAGCAGGAGTGGCTAGAGGAGAAATCCAGAACCGTAGAAGAATGCATAACTAGGGGAAAGACAGATACCGCCTACAGGAAAATAAGAGAGATATTTGGAGACAAGAAAAGCAGCTGTATGAATATCAAGAATTCAGACAGAAAACCAGTACTAAGCAAAGAGGGGAAAGCTGAATTGTGGAAGGAATATATAGAGAGCCTAAACAAAGGAAATAAAATTGAAGGCAGTATTCTAGAAATGGAAGATGAAGTGGAGGAATATGAGATAGGTGATTTGATACTGCAAGAAGAATTTGACAGAGCACTGAAGGACTCGAGTTGAAACACGGCCCCTGGCGTAGATGATATCCCGTCTGAACTGCTGATATCATTAGGAGAGCCAATCGTGAAAAAATGTTCCACCTGGTATGCAAGATGTATTAGACGGGGGAAATACTCTCCGACGTCAAGAAGAATATTGTATTTCCAATTCCAAAGAAAGCAAGTGCGGACAAGTGTGAAAATTACAGAACTATCAGTTTAATAAGTCATGGTTGCAAAATACTAACATGATGTATTTACAGCAAAATGGAAAAACTTGTGGAATCCGACCTTGGGGAGGATCAGTTTGGATTTAGGAGAAATGTAGGAACATGGGAGGCAATACTCACTTTACGACTTATCTTAGAAGATAGGCTAAGGAAAGGGAAACCTACGTTTTTAGCATTTGTCGATTTGGAGAAAGCTTTTGACAATGTCGACTGGAATACACTATTCCAAATTCTGATGGTAGCAGGGGTAAAATGTAGGGAGCGAAGAGTTATATTCAACCTATACAAAAAACAGAAAGTGGTTATTCGAGTCGAAAGGCAAGAAAGGGATGCAGAGGCTGGGAAGGGAGTAAGACAGGGTTGTAGGTTTTCCCCAATGTTGTTTAATCTGTACATTGAGCAGGCAGTGAAGGAATGGAAGAAGAAATTTGTAGAGGGCATTAAAGTGCAGGGAGAAGAAATAAAAACATTGCGGTTTGCTGATGACATAGTAATTCTATCAGAGACCACAAAAGATCTGGAAGAGCAATTGAATGGAATGGACAGTGTCTTGAAAGGAAGATATAAGATGAATATTAACAAGAGTTAAACGAAGGTAATGGAATGCAATATCAGAAAATCAGGAGATGCTGAAGGAATTAGATTAGGTAATGAGACAATAAAAGTAGTAGATGAATTTTGTTATTTGGGTAGCAAGATAACTTCTGATGGCAGAAGTGGAGAAGATATAAAATGCAGAACGGCTATGGGAAGAAAAGCGTTTCTAAAGAAGCGAAACTTATTATCATCCAATATTAAATTAAATGTTAGGAAGTCCTTTCTGAAAGCATTTGTCTGGAGTGTAGCACTGTATGGGAGTGAAATGTGGATGATAAGGAGTTCGGATAAGAAGTTGATAGAAGCTTTTGAAATTTGGCGCTACAGACTAGAAAATTAGATGGGTAGATCACGTAACTAATGAGGAGGTGCTTAACCGAAGCAGGGAGAAAAGGAGTTTATGGCATATCCTGACTAAGAGAAGGGATAGATTGGTTGGACAAATTCTGAGACATCAAGGAACTGTCAACGTAGCATTAGAAGGAAGTGTGAGGGGGAAAAATCTTAGAGGGAGACCGAGGGACTAATATAGTAAGCAGATTCAAAAGGATGTAGGTTGCTGAATGTATTCTCAGATGAAGAAGCTTGCACAGAACTGGGTAGCATGGAGAGCTGCATCAAACCAGTCTGCGGACTCAAGACCACAACAACAACGTATGACATCTTCAGACCACAACTATGATGATGGCGAACAACTGTTGGCAGGTGGAGACACCTAGAAGGTTGATCCATCTAAAATTATATCATTTCAGTTGTGGCCGGAAGATGGTCATGTAAGTGGCTGAACTCAGTTACCAAATAAATAAATAAAATAATTTGTGAGCTACACTGACTTTTACACGACAGATAGGAAGTTCCTGTTAAATAGATTTGCCACGCTACACCCATCAGTTACTAATATCATCTACCACCCTTAATGCCATCCGCTCATGTTTCTTTCTGGTTGTTTCACTACATCCCCATATTGTTTTTATTTTGTTGCATGACAGTGCTATCATTTTTCATTATGCATTTGTTTATATGTCTGAATTACTTTATAAAAAATATTTTACAGTATTCCCAAATCATTAGCACTGGAGCTGTTCTTGGCTGACATGTTTTTATTCTTTTTGTCTTTCTGGAAACCATTATTACTTGTGTAATCCATGGTTTTTATAATTTATTTTTGTTTAATTTTAGTTACTTTTCCTCTAAAAGCATTTTCAAAAATGATAAGGGCAGTATTAATGAATAAGTTACATTTTACATTCATGTCATGACCACCATAAATGTCATGAGTACTATTAAAAACTTTCCAGTTCATATCTTCGAGCATTTTCTTCTTCTTCTTCTTCTTCTTCTTCTTCTTCTTAAGATACCCCATTTTTGGCAGAATGACTACCCTCCTATATTCAAAACTAGCAATCTTCACAATTTGCTTAGAATCTACATCTAAAATAAGAAACTACATGTTGTGATTTGATAGGCCATTGATTATTAATTTTATGATATGATTTTTTCCTTTGATTTGTCTATAAAAATGTTATCAGTGGCTGTCCTAGATGATTTAGTTAACCTAACTGGAAAGTTATAGTATGTGTTGGATTGAAATACAATGTTACTAACTGTGAGGAGATGTTCACTGGAAGATTGCATATGAAAATCTTCATTACAGTCACCAGCAACCAAGATTTCTTTGTTTCTTCCTTTTAAATAACCCAACAGAGCTCGTAGATGATTTATGAATAGATCAATTCTCCTCAATATTGTCAACATTTTCTTGGCTATTAAGCAATTTGCCATTGTCTGTTTTTAATAGCGTTCCATGGTGGAGGACTGATACATTTCTTCTTCAACACAGGACCTAGATATCTTTCCGTTTCTTGTCCTCCTCCATCCTATTGAACTTATTGGGGTCTTTTACTATTTTATAGCCTCTTACAGTCTTTCATGATATTCGTTTATGACTGCCAAAACCAGAATTTTATCAAAATAACAAGGAGAAAAATTAACAATTCTTAAATTTCAACATTTTTTTGCAAAGAAACCTTAAGCTGCTAGTAAGCAGCTGCTCTTGTGGTCATTCACACTAAGCCTACATTAAGGAATGGTGCATATAGTCATCAATTTAATTGAAATTAAGACCGCATACAGTCCATCTCAGCTGAGACAAGCAGTGAAATTCACAGTGTTTTGAATTTAACTGTTAAAGAGTGTTGGTATGAACTACTTTCTATTGGTTGTAGAATTATGAGAAACTGATGTGGATGTGTGACTTAATACCATTTCAATGTTTTATTTCACACTGCCACCCAAAGGCTTGAAAATCTGTGTTCCAAGTGGTGTGACATCTCAACTTGTCAGGTGAGTGTTATGGGCTATAGTTGCTGGACAATGTGAACAGTAAATATAATTGGTTAGGATTTTGAACTGAATACAGATATGAAGTGTTTTGAGTACATTTAGATAGAACAATTACTTAAAAGTTTAATATATTAAATAGTGTGGGTCTTTTTGAAAGAATATCTAAATTTATTAACAACTGTAGAAATTCCATTTTAATTTTAGTTCCCATGTGATCTGACTTCAATAGAGAAAGAACATTCTATTTCAGTTTCAATGAGCTGAAGTGAAAATTATGAGCAGTGTGTTCATCACTTTATGGTTCTAACATCAATTTTCAGTGTCCTGCAGACAAAACTCACACACCAGAAACAGAAAAACTTATTTTCATATATATATGCTTCCCCCCCCCCCCCCGCCCCCAAAGATATGAAAGAACTCTCAGACTACTGCACCTGACAGTCACTGGCAAGTCCACCTACACATAGCAGATGATGCCCCTTAGAAAACAATGGACATTCTTTACGGCCCTGTATGTTACCTCTCTAAGTTGCTATATAATGAATCAAATGTTGGAACTCCTAATAACTAGTGAACCCAAATCTAATGGGGGTCTCCACATAGGCACTACCCAGCCACAGCAAAGCAAGCTAACTGACATGACAACCAGCACCTAGTGATCCTAATCTAACACGTATCTACTCTTTCAGCATACACAAGAAGATGACAGCTTGAGGGTGAATGGTGTTATCCCTATGCAGTCTTGGGGGTACATGACAAGATGCCAAACACTGACTTCCATGCTGAGCACTGGGAGACATTAACATGTCACACAGATTGTCTTTTTAATATATGATACGAATATTAAGACGAAAAATTCCTAGCAGGAAAAATAAAATATAAAAAATAGACGAAGATTACTCACCAGGCGAAGGAGCACAGGTGTAACAGCATCACAAATAAATAAATGAACACACACACACACACACACACACACACAATCGCAAGCTTTCGCAACCCAGTTGCGTCTTCAGGCAGTAGGGAAGGAGAGGAAAAGGAAATGATGAGGGTTTTAAGGAAGGGGGTAAGGAGCCATTCCAATGGAAAGACTTACCTTGGGGGGAAAAAAAGTAGGGTAAACAAATGCACACATGCCCACACATTCACACAGACACAAGTACACCTAGGCAGACATACTGTAGAAAGCAAAGAAGTTAAGTTATTGAAGTTAAGAAGTTAGACAGAGATACCACTTTAAGCAGAGGCTCTGTCCAGAGAACCGATGCAAAGATGTTAAGAAGGTGGGTGGGAATTCAAATTTAGCGGAGATTGAGACCAGGTGGGCAACGGGAAGAGAGAATATGCTGAAGGGCTAGTTCCCATCTCCGGAGTTCTGAAGGATTGGTGTCAGTGGGAAGTATCCAGATAACCCAGACAGTGTAGCACTGTGCCAAGATGTGCTGGCCGTGCACCAATGCGTGTTTAGCCACACGGTGATCCTCGTTACCAAATGGCTCCTTACCCCCTTCCTTAAAACCCTCATCATTTCCTTTTCCCTCTCCTTCCCTATTGTCTGAAGACGCAACTGGGTTGCAAAAGCTTGCGATTGTGTGTGTGTGTGTGTGTGTGTGTGTGTGTGTGTGTGTGTGTGTGTGTATTCATTTATTTATTTGTGATGCTGTCACACCTGTGCTCTTTCGCCTGGTGAGTAATCTTCGTCTATTTTTTATATTTTAGATTGTCTTTTTATTTAGAGAAAGGAAATAGAGTTTACTGTCCTGTTAACACCACGGTCATCAGTGTTTGTACTGATAGTTTTTGTGAGGGACTGCGAAAGAACACCCCACCCCTGCTACTTGCCTGGAGAGTTTTAGGAATCATGTAAAATCTAAATAAGGGTAATGTGGGTTAACACTATGCCATCTTTCTCAGTTTGAGGAAGGTTAGGTAAGTCAGTCCCAGCTGTCAAGAATGAATCTATATTAATTGATTTAGGTTAGACAATTTCAAATGAGCAAACGAAATGAGATAAACCAGAATCAACATCCTACAAATAAGCTTGTACATTGTCAGAGACTGTCTTAGTGTGAAATTTAAGTACAGTGAATTTAGGAGTGCTGTAGTAGCTTCAGGCTTCATACTTACCCTTCACACACTCGCAGAAGGGCAGTCAGCTTTATTATATTAGTACTATATTACATTTATTGATTATGATTTTTTTCTGATTTAATTAAATCAGTGAATTACATACTCATAAAATAATTCTGCGACTTAGTATATCCTTATGGTAAATTAACTGACTTTAAATGATAACTGAAATATTTACTTGCAGTATCTGGTATTCAACCTCAAGATCAAAGCTTACCATACATGTTCTTGATTTTTCTCCTATAAATGAATCCCTCAAAACCTGTGTTAATTTGCTGGCTCTAAATGGAAGATGTGCTCCTTTCTTTCCTAAGGCTCTTATACATTCCTTCAATGCTAATAATGATTTATTGATTTCTGCGCCTTCCATTCCTGTGAAAGAACATGCACAATCAAATCAAATGAAAAATAATTTGACAATGGAAGGTCCAAATTGTAATTCATCAATAAAACTCACCACAAAGACCATTGTCAAGGACTTCAAATGCATCACCTGGAGATTATAGCTATATTTTACTGAGTTGTGCCTGTGTTTGTATGAATTCGTGTGATTTCTATACTGACAAAGACTGTGTGGCCGAAATCTGTAAGTAGGGACCTTAAAATTTGCAGTTTGTGATAAATGTGAATGATGTTGCGGTCTTCAGTTCAGAGCCAGTTTGATGCAGCTCTCCACCCTACTCAAACCTGAGCAACCTCTTCATCTCCTCATAAGAACGGCAACCCACATCCATTTGAATCTGTTCACTGTATTCGTCTGTCTCCCTATGAGAGTTGCCCCCCCCTTACACGCGCACGCGCGCGAACGCGCGCGCGCGCACGCGCGCGCACGCGCGCGCGCGCGCACGCGCGCGCGCGCACACGCGCGCGCGCGCACGCGCGCGAACGCGCGCGCGCGCGCGCGCGCACACACACGCGCGCGCACACACACGCGCGCGCACACACACACGCGCG